>CAJQUN010000220.1:0-487500 GCA_907163345.1 Haberlea rhodopensis
GAGGATTGTGGTGGACTCTAGTAGTCACCATGTCTTGAGAGGTTAAGGTTGCCGATGGAAACGGTATCCTCGTGAAACGTGTACGTTTATGTTTAATCTTGGAGACTTGTCTGGGACAGCTCAGGATGTTGGAGTACCAACAAGAGAGTCATCAGTTGGTATTGACTCAATCTAAAGGAACCGTGTATTGGATACATTGGGTTATTGTATCCAGTTTTTTCCGAACGATGGTTCGAGACTTTTGGATCTCGAGTTCGATGGCATTTCCCTTGCGAGGAGGAGGTAGTATTATACCTATTTGGGAATCTTTGAAAGATTCGTTAAGTGGTGCAGTGGTGTTGATGTTGGGAATCACGCCGTGTATTGGATATCGTCGATTTTCATCCTCCACTGAGTAAGGAATGACTCAATTGACGTTTGTGTTTTGGGGCTTAGGGATATGTGGTAGATACCCGCGAGCCGAGTGCATTGAGTATGCAGGGTGCGACATCAGTGCTTATGGCAGGTATACCGGTGAGTATACGGATGCCAGTTATTGATTTCCTCTCTCTGTTAAGCATAGAGTTATGCTATTTTTGGTTTTTAAATCTCTGATGAGAGTATGGAAACCTTGAGATTGGGAATCTCCATGGGCACGATGATTGAGGAATGATCGTGGGAAGTTAGTTGACTCCTTGAGGAGGGATTTTCTTGTGGGGTTAAGGTATTTCCCTTGTTGGTGTTTTCCTTCGAGTTATGCGACAGCCTTCCCAATTTGGATTGTTAAATCCGAGGATTTTCAAGGGATGGCAGGATTTCGGATTGGTTGAAGTGTCGCTGACGACACAAGCGTTGAGGATGCAACTGGGTTTATTGCATGCCCCTTAAGAAAATTTTAAACTCTGCGGAGTCTCGGTTGTTATTTATGATCAGAACGTGATTCTTGGAACATCCGGAGGTGGACATCTTGTGAGATGTTCTTTTGTTTGAATTTGTGGCCGTGAGTTGCCCAAATTAAGTTGCAATAGAGGCGACTACTCCTTCGATGGAGGAAGTTTGAAAAGTGGAAAACCAGGTTTGGTATGTGTACAGCCGTGGTTGTACTAGTGTTTCCTTCGTAACGATGTATGTTAGACATCGTGAGTCTTGATAGAGATGTCATGGAATGATATCTACGAATAGAACAGGAGTGATTCGAATCCTTGCAGTTTCAGTTGACTAACTGCTTTTGGACTGTTAGCGTTGAGTGTGTGCTGACGCTCTTCGACGTTATGATGGATTTGGAAGTCTATTCCACTCCAGAGTGTTGACACGAGGTCAACGTTCTTACGGTTGAGGTGTCATTCAGGATGTGTTCGTACTGTTGTATTAGAACGAAGGATGACTGTCTGATCTACAGTCGGTAAGTATCAGTTGTTTCGCAGTCATGAGGGACGACTTTTGGGATGACCCGCATCGAGGTACGTTTTACCTCTTGGGTGATATGTTGGTTTTGGTATGTCGCTCTGTTCAGAGTTTGATGAGAGGTAAGTATCCTCGCGTTTATTAAGACGATTCTGATATGGTCAGGAATCGAGGTTAGTGCTTCATGTTGTTGTGTAGCCTGGGTGTTACGTGATACACCAGTGCTAATTTCGAGGACGAAATTCTTTTAGTGTGGGGATATTGTGATGACCAGGGATTATAGGTGTTAATCCCGGAGTAATAATAATCCCTAAAGTGGTTTTAAGTGGCGATTTGGAGTTTAATTGAGGTATTGGGCCTTCTGGGCTCGTTTATTTGGGCGTTGGGTCGTGGTTGATCCAGAGGTGAGATTGTATTCACATTACGGTGTAAAACCTAAGATTGGGTTTTTGATGTGTCTCGGATCTCGGGGTGCTGTGTGAGCACCGGTAGGGGATTTTGGAGTTAGAAGTATTTTTTGAAAACAGATGATTTTTAAGGAATCATGATGTATTTGTGGGGCTATTAATTTTTTCGGGTATTTTTGCTATAAATACCTCATTGGAACCCAAATTTTACATTTAATTTCATCATTTCAGCCCTCTCCTTCCTCTCTCTTTTCCGTCCGCGCCATTCCCGATCTTCCCCTGCCTCCGCGCGTAAAAAAACCTCGCGCCCCGCCGCCGCCGTCCGGGCCGCCGTTCGGGGCGTGCGACCTATCACCCATTCTTCGTCTTCGTCGAGGCGCTCCTTCCCCTCTGTCAATTGAAGGTTTCGTCGCGTCCTGAAGTCGGTTTTTGCTGGTAAGCGTCGATCCCCAATTTCTAGGGTTCTTCGATTTTCGTTTGTTTTTGCTTCCGATTTCGTTGGGAATCTCCCTAACCCCTTGTTCGTCTTTTTCATGTATTTCCATGCCTTTATTGTTTCGAATTTTCCCCAATTTCGTAGGGATTAAATTTCGATTTTTTGGGGGTTTTTGGCAGGGGTATTATTTCGTTGCAATTGATCGATTATTGCATGTTGTAAGAGTATTATGATGCTTGATTGAAGATTGAATTGAGAAGCTTTGGTTCGAATTTGAAGGATTTAAGGGGTTTGATTTAAGGGCTGTTTGGATTCGAAATTATGGGGGTTGAGTTCGAAAATGGGGAGTTTTTGTCAAGGGAGTTGATTCTTGCTGGATTGATTAATTCACATTTTAGATGAATTATGAATTATTGGGTTTCGAAATTGTGAGATTAAGGTGTCGATTTTGTAGGGCATTCTTGAACAAATTCGATTGTCTCATTTATTTCCTTCCCTGCATGTACCCTGCCCCGGGTCTTTTAAGAGGATAATTGTCGTGTATTGACAATGTTGTGAGGGATATGGGTGTGCTTGAGCATAGGTTACATGTTCGTGAAATAATGGTGAATTGTTTATCGTGTTAGCACATCATTCCTCGGCATGAAACTCGAGCAAGGCTTGGCTCGGACTTCGGAGTATTTAAGGTACTGTGGCGACGTACGAGCATTACTATATATATGTGAAATGCATAAAGGTGTTTTTGATTGCATTGAATTTTTGCGTATGGTTATACATATATGTTGATATAGCCAAGGAATGACCCAAATCTTGATATCGCCGCTTGTAGCGTGCGTGACACTAGAGTAGGATGACTCTTGCATGATATATGGGGTACTGGATTTATATGACTATATTATGAGACATTTGAGATGTCTAGGTTTGTAAAATCATGTATTCTTCGTAAGACATTTGAGATGTCTAAGTTCGTAGAATCGTGTATTCATTATAAGACATTGAGATGTCTAGGTTTGTAGACTCATGTATTCATTATAAGACACTTGAGATGTCTAAGTATAATGAAGGATTGGTAAAATAAATGCTAAGGCATTTGAGCTATCTGTGATTGATAGCAAGGTTGTGAAATCAGTATTATATTGTGATATCTGTAATTGCATGTTTAATGAATTTGTAATCACTATATGTTGATATTCGAGGATCAGGCATGCGATGTGTAATCAATGTGTTGATTTACTGATTTATGAGATTTGATGAGTTTGATGTTGTGAGAACAGGGACAGTACACGGAATCCCGGATGAGGATGTTTGCCATCCAGGGAGTATCATTTAAATTCATTAGCATTTACCTTTGTTGTAAATTATGAATTTCATTATTATGATTATGGGATTTTGTGTATTGGTATGCTCACCCCGTTGGGGGACTGTCTCTGTTGGGACAGGTGGACAGGTACAATCGATGGCTATGGAGCTGAGCTCGAGCTGTTGATTTGAGGTACTCCCAGGATCGTGGTACCAGGGCTTGATGGAGCACGGTATCGTATAGAGTACCTATATATACACCTGAGGATTTTATACATATTCATATTCATGATGCTCGCATGTGAGCACGATTATACTTGTATATGGATTGTATATAAGGCATGAGCCTTTCTCTCTTTCATTTAAGGTTGCCATGCAATTATGTTGAATTGCTAGAAATGATATGAGAGTCAATTGGTGTATTATGTGGGTGTTGGAAACCCACTTTTGTTGACGTATGTGTGGTGTCTTCCCTGGCTGGGAATCTACTTGTATTATTACTGCTTTCTGTTGAGTATTATGTGTTCCCTGGCCGGGAATTTTGTTATGTGTTGTACTCTGTTTTGGGATAGCTCTATTTATGGGGAGACTCTGCCCAAATTTTTGTAAAAGTTTACAATGTGAAAAGCGGCACCAAGGGTTGGTAAAGGGCAAACATATGAGTCTTTTATTGACAGGCAATGATTAGTATCATCAGAGCTTCCCCGATTGACATTTTATAGAAAGCATGTACCACACATAGTGGTTAATACACTAATCAAGGTTTTAAGGGCTTGGGTCCTTACAAAACCCTACAATTTCGAAATTAATTTCGAACCACAAATCACCAAATTAAGCAGGGAATAACATGAGAGGATGAAAAAGGGGTAAGGGAGGCTACCCAACGGAATCGGAAGCAAAAAACAAACGAAAATCGAAGAACCCTAGAAATTGGGGATCGACGCTTACCTGCAAATCCGAACGAGAAACGCGATGAAACCTTCAATTGACTGAGGGGAAAGGAGCGCCTCGCCGAGACGAAGCCGTGGGTAGGTCGGACGCGCCGATCGGCGGCCGGACGGCGGCGGCCGAAGCGCCTGAAGCGGGCGGGAGCTGGGGGCGACGGGAAATCGCACGCGGGAAGAGGGAGGAGAGATTTGGGGCTTAAATGAAATATCTTTAAATTTTTGGGTTCAATTGGTATTTATAGCAAAAATACCCCGAAAAATTAATAGCCCCACAAATACATCATGATTCCTTAAAAATCATCTGTTTTCAAAAACTCTCTCTCTAACTCCAAAACCCCCTACCGGTGCTCACACAGCACCCGAGATTCCGAGACACATCAAAAACCCAACTCTTAGGTCTTACACCGTAATGTGAATACAATCTCAACCTCTGGATCCAACGATCCCAACTGCCCAAATAAACGAGCCCAGAAGGCCCAACACCTCGAATAAATTCCAAATCGCCACGTAAACCACTTTAGGGATTATTAATACTCCGGGATTAACACCTATAATCCCTGGTCATCACATATGATGATTTATTACGATGATTAAAATGGGTGTGGGAAATGAAGAATTAACATGGTTTAAGGATGTCGATTTTAATTATGAGGATGTTATGGATTAATGATGTTGGTTACATTTTATAAATGCTTACCATGTTAATGTATTTTATATACATCATGATGAATTATTGGGGTACAAGTTAAATATAAGATTTAACATTTAACCCACAATTCTTACCTCACTTTACACTCAATTCCCAAAATCACTTTCCCAAACCCCCTTTCCCCTCATTTCGATTTATGCCCTAAAGGTGGGAAGGAATTCTTGTAAAAGCTTCATTCTTGCACTTCTTGGTAAGATTAGTGCCTATGATGTTTATATATCACTTATGGATGTTGTTGAAGTGTTGATTGAGTTTTTGAAGGGTTTTAAAAAGGGTTTGAAATGGGTTTGTTTGAGTTAGTGTGATTCCTTGTGGGATGTTGGATTTTAGTGGTTTTATGATGTGTGTTGAAGGTTTTAAGTGTTTTAATGTTTATGAGTTGTTGGTATAAATGTTGGTTGAAGTTGGTGTAGGATTTAATGCTCAAAAATGGAGAAATCCCGTGTCTGCGCGAGGCGATCGATCGCCTGAAAAGCAGCGATCGATCGCCGAGGGGCAGTACGCGAAGAAGGGGATAGGCGATCGATCGCCTCAAATGGCACGATCGATCGCCAACGTCCAGTAACCAAATGAACATCAGGCGATCGATCGCCTCATTTTAAGCGATCGATCGCCGCTAAGAGAAAAATCGGGCGATCGATCGCCTCATTTTGAGCGATCGATCGCCACTGTTCAAAAGTTGAAAAATGTTGATTTTTGTTAAATTTTTGGTATCGGGCTATTGTTTAACTTCTAATAATGAATTGTATGGTTGTGTAGAACCATCCCAGGCACCAACAACCTCAAGGAGATAAAGTTCCACATTTTCTCCTCCTTTTGGAATTAAGGTACGTAAGAAACGTACGAGCATCATACGGTAACACATTCCTAAACTATGACCTTGCATTAATTGCATGAGTAATTATGATGATGATTATGATGACTATGATGAATAAGTTATGATGATAATGTTGTGGTAAACAAAGATGATATGATGTTATGATGACAATTATGATAAGATGATGATGTTTGAGATGATGATGTTTATAAAATGATGACGCATGTTTGACTATGCTACTTAGAATGGTTGAATGTCCGGTGACTATTATGGGCAAGCGAGGAAGGTCTTGCCGCTCACATAACTGAGCGATGGGGTACATCCGCTATCAAGGTGTAGCGATGGGTATCATCCGCTGAGCGATGGGGTACATCCGCTATCAAGGAGTAGCGATGGGTATCATCCGCTGAATAAGAGATACATCCGCTATCAAGGCGTAGCGATGGGTATCATAAGATGTGTTA
Organism: Haberlea rhodopensis; assembly: GCA_907163345.1. Classification (NCBI taxonomy): domain Eukaryota; kingdom Viridiplantae; phylum Streptophyta; class Magnoliopsida; order Lamiales; family Gesneriaceae; genus Haberlea; species Haberlea rhodopensis. The sequence goes on from CAJQUN010000220.1 coordinate 6,463, forward strand.
TGTCGAGCGAGGGGGCCAATTGTGCCGCTGTCATAATAGCACCCGGATAGTCCCATTTCTAATTAACATGGATTGTTATGAGCTTATATACGAAATATGATGTTATTCACTCATGTCTTGAGCTAATGATTATATGCGTAATTATGACACAGGGACATCCAAGGAAGGATAGTACTATTAAACATGAAGTATATGTTATCAACTATTTCCATGCATTATTTATATGCCATTAATTCATGATGTTAAGTAACGATGTACATGCTCACGATGGGTTGTTCCTGTAGGTACATTTTGGATCGAGACTAAGGGTCGGGTTGAGATGGTGAGCTAAAGGAGCATAAGAAGATAGATACAGGATTTTGTTAGCCTTAACATTCTTTTTGGGGATGTAATAACTAACTATTGAAGTTTTATTTTGGCCTGTAAGTACATTGAGCTCACATAACAACCAGAACTCTAAGGTGTCTCTAATGCATGTTTAGTTCATAATACGCTATTAATATGATGTTAAGGTAGGAAGACCCTACATTAGTGGTATCAGAGCAGTGGTTAGATAACCCGGGGATGAGTGAAGGGTAGCCTTAGCAGTAGGTTGGCTAGGCGCTTACTTTTGACATATTATGTTGCACATGAAGTATATGGGTGTTATGATAACATGTTATGGCTTTCTAACGATGTTTATATGAACTGCTTTTGGATCTTGTTGTTAACCCTTGTGTTGCAGTATGGCAGCAAATATCGACATTGGTGATGCGGTAAGTGTGAACGCTAGTGCGGGGCGCACGAACCCCCTACCCCCGCCAGCCCTAGGCGAGGAACCGTCCGAACAACAGCTATTGCCGGGAGAATTGAGTCTGACTCAGTTTCTAGCGTATCGGCCCCCAACATTCGAAGGGACTGAAACAGGGGAGCGAGGCCAGGAATGGCTAGAAAGAATAGAACAAATATTTGTGGCAGCCCCGTGTGCAAAGACAGCCTGGATAAGGCTAGCAGAATTCCAGCTAGCCAAGAAAGCACTGATGTGGTGGAGGACCACCGTGATTGAACAAGAGGCACATGGTCAAGAAGTAAACTGGAAACTGTTCAGAACTAGATTCCTGGCCCGATACTTTTCAGCGGCTGCCCGTCAAGCTAAAGAGGATGAGTTTACTAAGCTGAAGCAAGGTACCATGCCGGTGTCAGATTATGCCCTCCACTACTGTTCTCTACTCAGATATGTACCTCATATCGCTGCCGACACTCAAGCTAAAATGAGGAACTTTATGAAGGGCTTGAGGCCAGAACTATATGATAGGGTGATTACATATGGCCCTACCTGCTTTGACGATGCACTTACCCGGGCTGAGTTAGCCGAACTGGGGGTAGGTGCATACCCTGATGCTGTACCACCTCCAGCACCCCCTCAGAGATCTACTCTCGACAATTTAAGGCCAAGGGGTGATCGGTTCAAGTCCGGGGGGAACACTTCGGCGTCAAGATTCAGTGGTAGGAGGCCCGATAACCGATGGAAGGGAAACCGCAGGAATGACGCCCCCCCAAGAGGAGGACAGTCTCGGGGAGGAGGCAGTGTTGGGGAGGTTCAATGCTCCCTTTGTGGGCAACCACATCTGACGAAGAATTGTGTAGGATGTTATGTTTGTGGCGAGAGAGGCCACTTTGCTCGACAATGTCCCAACAGGGGAAGGCAGCAAAATTCTACTGGGAGGTCTACGGGCAGAGCAGCACCACACAGGCCCCCATATGTACCGAGGCAGTATGGAAGTCAGCCTACGGGGCCACCTCAAGGACAAGTGTATGCATTGACGAGGGAGCAGGCTACAGCGGCTCCGGAGGAGGTCATTGCGGGTACGTGTCTTTTATTTACGCACCCTGCCTTTATATTGATCGACACAGGTGCGTCACACTCCTTTGTGTCGACGAGTTTTGTGGAAAGACACCACATATGCACTGCTCCGTCGCCCACGCCTCTTGTAGTCTCGACACCCGCTGGAAGAAGTTTGATTGCTGATCAGATTGTCTATGATGGCCTCATTTATTTTGAGGATAACAAGTTAAGGTCGGATTTGATCGTTCTGGGAATGTCAGACTTCGACTGTATATTGGGTATTGATGTTCTGAATAGGTACCAAGCGGTTGTGAACTGCAGGCAAAGGACTGTCCGATTCAGATCTGATGAAGGAGTTCAGTGGACGTTCTATGGAGATGGTTCTCGTTCAAAAATTCCGTTAATATCCGCGGTCAAGATGACACAATTATTGGAATGAGGCCATACAGGATATCTTATTTATGCTGTTGATATTTCTGGAAAGAAGGAAGAACTAAAGGTTGAAGATGTACCCGTAGTGGCGGAGTTTCCTGATGTATTCCCTGAAGAGATTCCCGGATTTCCTCCGGCGAGAGAGGTCGAATTTGGAATTGAATTACTACCGGGGACGTCAGCCATTTCTCGTGCCCCGTATAGGATGGCACCACCGGAGTTAAAGGAATTAAAAGTTCAGTTGCAAGAACTCCTTGACAAGGGCTACATACGCCCGAGCGTATCGCCCTGGGGTGCACCAGTTTTATTTGTTAAGAAGAAAGATGGCTCGATGCGTCTGTGCATCGATTACAGACAACTGAACAAAGCTACCGTGAAGAACAAGTACCCCCTCCCGAGGATCGATGAGTTGTTTGACCAGTTGCAGGGTACGAGGCTATACAGTAAGATTGATTTGAGGTCGGGGTACCACCAGATCCGAGTTAGAGAGGATGATGTACAGAAGACAGCTTTCAGAACCAGATATGGGCACTATGAATTCTTAGTCATGCCCTTTGGGGTGACGAATGCCCCGGCTGTTTTCATGAGTTTGATGAACAGGGTGTTCCAGCCATTTTTGGACCAATTCGTCATAGTTTTCATTGACGATATACTCATCTACTCTAGGACTGAAGAAGAACATGTTGGGCACTTGAGGACAGTACTCCAGATCCTTAGGGATCATCAGTTATATGCAAAGCTTAGCAAGTGCGAGTTTTGGTTGGACAGTGTGGTGTTCTTGGGTCATGTAATATCCAGCCGTGGGATATCTGTGGATCCTCGTAAGATTGAAGCTGTTATGGAGTGGGCTGCACCCACTTCGGTGCCCGAGATACGGAGTTTCCTCGGTTTAGCGGGCTACTACCGACGTTTTGTCGAGGGATTCTCTAAGATCGCTAAGCCGTTGACCCAGCTGACTCAGAAGGGAGTTCCGTTCTATTGGTCCGAAGCTTGTGAGGAGAGCTTCCAAGAGTTGAAACGTCGCTTGACGACAGCGCCAGTGTTGGTAATCCCTTCTGAGGATAAGAAGTTTGCTTTGTACACGGATGCATCATTGCAAGGTTTGGGTTGTGTGTTGATGCAAGATAAGCATGTGGTGGCTTATGCTTCGAGGCAGCTGAAGCCTCATGAGACCAGATACCCAGTCCATGACCTGGAACTGGCAGCCATCATCTTCGCCTTGAAGATTTGGCGTCATTATCTTTATGGTACGACGTTTACCATCTTTACAGACCATAAGAGCTTAAAATTCTTGTTCACCCAAGCAGAACTGAATATGAGGCAAAGAAGATGGATGGACTTACTCAAGGATTATGATTGTGAAATAGAGTACCATCCGGGTAAAGCAAACATGATAGCAGATGCCTTAATTCGAAAAGTGAAGAGCACCGCAGAGGATACTATGAGCTTATCAGCTATGATGGCTTCCTATTGCCATTTAGGCTATGATTTTGATGTGGACACGTCGCCGGTGCGAGTGTCGACCTTATTGGCTGAGCCGGACGTATTTGAGGCAATCAGGAAAGCCCAGAGGTCGGATGATGAAGTGCAGAGATGGACATCGATAGTACTTCGAGGTCAGCCAACAAAGTTTAGAGTGGCTGAAGATGATTCTTTAAGATTGGGCAACCGATGGGTGGTCCCAAATGCGCCGGGATTGCGTAAAGGAATTTTAGAACGGGCTCAGTAGCCGGTTCAGTATCCACCCAGGAGGAAGAAAGATGTAGAAGGACCTATGTGGTCAATTTTGGTGGAGACGCATGAAGCGTGAAGTAATTGCTTTTGTCAAAAGGTGTCTGATCTGCCAGCAAGTAAAAGCAGAAAGACAGAGGCCTGGTGGTGAGTTGAAGAGCTTAGAAGTACCTAAATGGAAGTGGGAGCATATATCTATGGACTTCGTAACCCACTTGCCAAGGTCGGCCTCTGGATTTGATGCGATCTGGGTGATCGTGGATAGGCTGACGAAAGTAGCTCATTTCATCCCTTACAGTATGACTTTCACGTATCTAAAGATGGCCCAATTGTATGTACGGGATGTAGTGAGGTTGCATGGTATTCCAGTTTCAATAGTGTCTGACAGAGACCCGAGGTTCACTTCACATTTCTGGGAGGGTCTCCAATCAGCGTTGGGCACAGAGGTAAGATTGAGTACAGCCTATCACCGTCAGACAGACGGTCAGACAGAGAGTACCATACAGACGCTCGAAGATATGCTGAGGGCATGTGTTTTGGAGTTTGATACTCCGTGGCAAGAATCTATACCACTGGTAGAGTTCTCCTACAATAACAGCTATCAGGCGAGCATTCAAATGGCTCCTTTTGAAGCTCTTTATGGACGACGATGTAGATCACCGCTGTATTGGGAGGACTTGACAAGTGAAGCGGTTGGAGGACCGGATATGATTAAAGATATGGAAGGAAAGATCAAGACGATACGTTTAAAGATGAAAGCGGCCCAAGATAGGCAAGCAGCCTATGCCAATAAGCGGCGACGACCGCTAGAATTCCAAGTAGGAGATAAGGTTTTTTTGAAAATCTCACCCTTCAGAGGTGTGGTCCGTTTTGGTATGCGGGGAAAGTTATCTCCGAGGTATGTGGGGCCGTATGAGATATTGCAGCGCATCGGTACTTTGGCCTACCGTTTAGCCCTACCGCCGTCCTTATCCGGTATTCATGATGTTTTCCACGTTTCCATGTTGAGGAAGTAGGAACCCGATCCGTCTCATGTATTGCAGCCTTCAGAGGTTCAGTTGAGTTCAGATGTGTCCTATGTTGAACAACCGGTTAGAATTCTGGATCGTGAGGATCGCAGGCTTCGAAGTAAGACTATACCGATGGTCAAAGTTCAGTGGGATCGCCGGGGTGTCGAGGAGGCTACGTGGGAGACGGAACGGCATATGGTGCAGCACTACCCGGAACTATTTTCTGGTATGATTTATGTTTAATTTCTTTTTGGGTAAGTGCATGCGATTTCGAGGACGAAATCTTGTAAGTAGGGGAGTAATGTGATGCCCCAAAATTTATTAATGGTAACCTGGACATTTACTATGCTAATATGATGATTTATTACGATGATTAAAATGGGTGTGGGAAATGAAGAATTAACATGGTTTAAGGATGTCGATTTTAATTATGAGGATGTTATGGATTTAATGATGTTGGTTACATTTTATAAATGCTTACCATGTTAATGTATTTTATAAACATCATGATGAATTATTGGGGTACAAGTTAAATATAAGATTTAACATTTAACCCACAATTCTTACCTCACTTTACACTCAATTCCCAAAATCACTTTCCCAAACCCCCTTTCCCCTCATTTTCGATTTATGCCCTAAAGGTGGGAAGGAATTCTTGTAAAAGCTTCATTCTTGCACTTCTTGGTAAGATTTAGTGCCTATGATGTTTATATATCACTTATGGATGTTGTTGAAGTGTTGATTGAGTTTTTGAAGGGTTTTAAAAAGGGTTTGAAATGGGTTTGTTTGAGTTAGTGTGATTCCTTGTGGGATGTTGGATTTTTAGTGGTTTTATGATGTGTGTTGAAGGTTTTAAGTGTTTTAATGTTTATGAGTTGTTGGTATAAATGTTGGTTGAAGTTGGTGTAGGATTTAATGCTCAAAAATGGAGAAATCCCGTGTCTGCGCGAGGCGATCGATCGCCTGAAAAGCAGCGATCGATCGCCGAGGGGCAGTACGCGAAGAAGGGGATAGGCGATCGATCGCCTCAAATGGCGCGATCGATCGCCAACGTCCAGTAGCCAAATGAACATCAGGCGATCGATCGCCTCATTTTAAGCGATCGATCGCCGCTAAGAGAAAAATCGGGCGATCGATCGCCTCATTTTGAGCGATCGATCGCCTCATTTTGAGCGATCGATCGCCACTGTTCAAAAGTTGAAAAATGTTGATTTTTTGTTAAATTTTTGGTATCGGGCTATTGTTTAACTTCTAATAATGAATTGTATGGTTGTGTAGAACCATCCCAGGCACCAACAACCTCAAGGAGATAAAGTTCCACAATTTCTCCTCCTTTTGGAATTAAGGTACGTAAGAAACGTACGAGCATCATACGGTAACACATTCCTAAACTATGACCTTGCATTAATTGCATGAGTAATTATGATGATGATTATGATGACTATGATGAATAAGTTATGATGATAATGTTGTGGTAAACAAAGATGATATGATGTTACGATGACAATTATGATAAGATGATGATGTTTGTGATGATGATGTTTATAAAATGATGACGCATGTTTGACTATGCTACTTAGAATGGTTGAATGTCCGGTGACTATTATGGGCAAGCGAGGAAGGTCTTGCCGCTCACATAACTGAGCGATGGGGTACATCCGCTATCAAGGTGTAGCGATGGGTATCATCCGCTGAGCGATGGGGTACATCCGCTATCAAGGAGTAGCGATGGGTATCATCCGCTGAATAAGAGATACATCCGCTATCAAGGCGTAGCGATGGGTATCATAAGATGTGTTATGTCGAGCGAGGGGGCCAATTGTGCCGCTGTCATAATAGCACCCGGATAGTCCCATTTCTAATTAACATGGATTGTTATGAGCTTATATACGAAATATGATGTTATACACTCATGTCTTGAGCTAATGATTATATGCGTAATTATGACACAGGGACATCCAAGGAAGGATAGTACTATTAAACATGAAGTATATGTTATCAACTATTTCCATGCATTATTTATATGCCATTAATTCATGATGTTAAGTAATGATGTACATGCTCACGATGAGTTGTTCCTGTAGGTACATTTTGGATCGAGACTAAGGGTCGGGTTGAGATGGTGAGCTAAAGGAGCATAAGAAGATAGATACAGGATTTTGTTAGCCTTAACATTCTTTTTGGGGATGTAATAACTAACTATTGAAGTTTTATTTTGGCCTGTAATTACATTGAGCTCACATAACAACCAGAACTCTAAGGTGTCTCTAATGCATGTTTAGTTCATAATACGCTATTAATATGATGTTAAGGTAGGAAGACCCTACATTAGTGGTATCAGAGCAGTGGTTAGATAACCCGGGGATGAGTGAAGGGTAGCCTTAGCAGTAGGTTGGCTAGGCGCTTACTTTTGACATATTATGTTGCACATGAAGTATATGGGTGTTATGATAACATGTTATGGCTTTCTAACGATGTTTATATGAACTGCTTTTGGATCTTGTTGTTAACCCTTGTGTTGCAGTATGGCAGCAAATATCGACATTGGTGATGCGGTAAGTGTGAACGCTAGTGCGGGGGGCACGAACCCCCTACCCCCGCCAGCCCTAGGCGAGGAACCGTCCGAACAACAGCTATTGCCGGGAGAATTGAGTCTGACTCAGTTTCTAGCGTATCGGCCCCCAACATTCGAAGGGACTGAAACAGGGGAGCGAGGCCAGGAATGGCTAGAAAGAATAGAACAAATATTTGTGGCAGCCCCGTGTGCAAAGACAGCCTGGATAAGGCTAGCAGAATTCCAGCTAGCCAAGAAAGCACTGATGTGGTGGAGGACCACCGTGATTGAACAAGAGGCACATGGTCAAGAAGTAAACTGGAAATTGTTCAGAACTAGATTCCTGGCCCGATACTTTTCAGCGGCTGCCCGTCAAGCTAAAGAGGATGAGTTTACTAAGCTGAAGCAAGGTACCATGCCGGTGTCAGATTATGCCCTCCACTACTGTTCTCTACTCAGATATGTACCTCATATCGCTGCCGACACTCAAGCTAAAATGAGGAACTTTATGAAGGGCTTGAGGCCAGAACTATATGATAGGGTGATTACATATGGCCCTACCTGCTTTGACGATGCACTTACCCGGGCTGAGATAGCCGAACTGGGGGTAGGTGCATACCCTGATGCTGTACCACCTCCAGCACCCCCTCAGAGATCTACTCCCGACAATTTAAGGCCAAGGGTTGATCGGTTCAAGTCCGGGGGGAACACTTCGGCGTCAAGATTCAGTGGTAGGAGGCCCGATAACCGATGGAAGGGAAACCGCAGGAATGACGCCCCACCAAGAGGAGGACAGTCTCGGGGAGGAGGCAGTGTTGGGGAGGTTCAATGCTCCCTTTGTGGGCAACCACATCTGACGAAGAATTGTGTAGGATGTTATGTTTGTGGCGAGAGAGGCCACTTTGCTCGACAATGTCCCAACAGGGGAAGGCAGCAAAATTCTACTGGGAGGTCTACGGGCAGAGCAGCACCACACAGGCCCCCATATGTACCGAGGCAGTATGGAAGTCAGCCTACGGGGCCACCTCAAGGACAAGTGTATGCATTGACGAGGGAGCAGGCTACAGCGGCTCCGGAGGAGGTCATTGCGGGTACGTGTCTTTTATTTACGCACCCTGCCTTTATATTGATCGACACAGGTGCGTCACACTCCTTTGTGTCGATGAGTTTTGTGGAAAGACACCACATATGCACTGCTCCGTCGCCCACGCCTCTTGTAGTCTCGACACCCGCTGGAAGAAGTTTGATTGCTGATCAGATTGTCTATGATGGCCTCATTTATTTTGAGGATAACAAGTTAAGGTCGGATTTGATCGTTCTGGGAATGTCAGACTTCGACTGTATATTGGGTATTGATGTTCTGAATAGGTACCAAGCGGTTGTGAACTGCAGGCAAAGGACTGTCCGATTCAGATCTGATGAAGGAGTTCAGTGGACGTTCTATGGAGATGGTTCTCGTTCAAAAATTCCGTTAATATCCGCGGTCAAGATGACACAATTATTGGAATGAGGCCATACAGGATATCTTATTTATGCTGTTGATATTTCTGGAAAGAAGGAAGAACTAAAGGTTGAAGATGTACCCGTAGTGGCGGAGTTTCCTGATGTATTCCCTGAAGAGATTCCCGGATTTCCTCCGGCGAGAGAGGTCGAATTTGGAATTGAATTACTACCGGGGACGTCAGCCATTTCTCGTGCCCCGTATAGGATGGCACCACCGGAGTTAAAGGAATTAAAAGTTCAGTTGCAAGAACTCCTTGACAAGGGCTACATACGCCCAAGCGTATCGCCCTGGGGTGCACCAGTTTTATTTGTTAAGAAGAAAGATGGCTCGATGCGTCTGTGCATCGATTACAGACAACTGAACAAAGCTACCGTGAAGAACAAGTACCCCCTCCCGAGGATCGATGATTTGTTTGACCAGTTGCAGGGTACGAGGCTATACAGTAAGATTGATTTGAGGTCGGGGTACCACCAGATCCGAGTTAGAGAGGATGATGTACAGAAGACAGCTTTCAGAACCAGATATGGGCACTATGAATTCTTAGTCATGCCCTTTGGGGTGACGAATGCCCCGGCTGTTTTCATGAGTTTGATGAACAGGGTGTTCCAGCCATTTTTGGACCAATTCGTCATAGTTTTCATTGACGATATACTCATCTACTCTAGGACTGAAGAAGAACATGTTGGGCACTTGAGGACAGTACTCCAGATCCTTAGGGATCATCAGTTATATGCAAAGCTTAGCAAGTGCGAGTTTTGGTTGGACAGTGTGGTGTTCTTGGGTCATGTAATATCCAGCCGTGGGATATCTGTGGATCCTCGTAAGATTGAAGCTGTTATGGAGTGGGCTGCACCCACTTCGGTGCCCGAGATACGGAGTTTCCTCGGTTTAGCGGGCTACTACCGACGTTTTGTCGAGGGATTCTCTAAGATCGCTAAGCCGTTGACCCAGCTGACTCAGAAGGGAGTTCCGTTCTATTGGTCCGAAGCTTGTGAGGAGAGCTTCCAAGAGTTGAAACGTCGCTTGACGACAGCGCCAGTGTTGGTAATCCCTTCTGAGGATAAGAAGTTTGCTTTGTACACGGATGCATCATTGCAAGGTTTGGGTTGTGTGTTGATGCAAGATAAGCATGTGGTGGCTTATGCTTCGAGGCAGCTGAAGCCTCATGAGACCAGATACCCAGTCCATGACCTGGAACTGGCAGCCATCATCTTCGCCTTGAAGATTTGGCGTCATTATCTTTATGGTACGACGTTTACCATCTTTACAGACCATAAGAGCTTAAAATTCTTGTTCACCCAAGCAGAACTGAATATGAGGCAAAGAAGATGGATGGACTTACTCAAGGATTATGATTGTGAAATAGAGTACCATCCGGGTAAAGCAAACATGATAGCAGATGCCTTAATTCGAAAAGTGAAGAGCACCGCAGAGGATACTATGAGCTTATCAGCTATGATGGCTTCCTATTGCCATTTAGGCTATGATTTTGATGTGGACACGTCGCCGGTGCGAGTGTCGACCTTATTGGCTGAGCCGGACGTATTTGAGGCAATCAGGAAAGCCCAGAGGTCGGATGATGAAGTGCAGAGATGGACATCGATAGTACTTCGAGGTCAGCCAACAAAGTTTAGAGTGGCTGAAGATGATTCTTTAAGATTGGGCAACCGATGGGTGGTCCCAAATGCGCCGGGATTGCGTAAAGGAATTTTAGAACGGGCTCACAGTAGCCGGTTCAGTATCCACCCAGGAGGAAGAAAGATGTACAAGGACCTATGTGGTCAATTTTGGTGGAGACGCATGAAGCGTGAAGTAATTGCTTTTGTCAAAAGGTGTCTGATCTGCCAGCAAGTAAAAGCAGAAAGACAGAGGCCTGGTGGTGAGTTGAAGAGCTTAGAAGTACCTAAATGGAAGTGGGAGCATATATCTATGGACTTCGTTACCCACTTGCCAAGGTCGGCCTTTGGATTTGATGCGATCTGGGTGATCGTGGATAGGCTGACGAAAGTAGCTCATTTCATCCCTTACAGTATGACTTTCACGTATCTAAAGATGGCCCAATTGTATGTACGGGATGTAGTGAGGTTGCATGGTATTCCAGTTTCAATAGTGTCTGACAGAGACCCGAGGTTCACTTCACATTTCTGGGAGGGTCTCCAATCAGCGTTGGGCACAGAGGTAAGACTGAGTACAGCCTATCACCCTCAGACAGACGGTCAGACAGAGCGTACCATACAGACGCTCGAAGATATGCTGAGGGCATGTGTTTTGGAGTTTGATACTCCGTGGCAAGAATCTATACCACTGGTAGAGTTCTCCTACAATAACAACTATCAGGCGAGCATTCAAATGGCTCCTTTTGAAGCTCTTTATGGACGACGATGTAGATCACCGCTGTATTGGGAGGACTTGACAAGTGAAGCGGTTGGAGGACCGGATATGATTAAAGATATGGAAGGAAAGATCAAGACGATACGTTTAAAGATGAAAGCGGCCCAAGATAGGCAAGCAGCCTATGCCAATAAGCGGCGACGACCGCTAGAATTCCAAGTAGGAGATAAGGTTTTTTTGAAAATCTCACCCTTCAGAGGTGTGGTCCGTTTTGGTATGCGGGGAAAGTTATCTCCGAGGTATGTGGGGCCGTATGAGATATTGCAGCGCATCGGTACTTTGGCCTACCGTTTAGCCCTACCGCCGTCCTTATCCGGTATTCATGATGTTTTCCACGTTTCCATGTTGAGGAAGTATGAACCCGATCCGTCTCATGTATTGCAGCCTTCAGAGGTTCAGTTGAGTTCAGATGTGTCCTATGTTGAACGACCGGTTAGAATTCTGGATCGTGAGGATCGCAGGCTTCGAAGTAAGACTATACCGATGGTCAAAGTTCAGTGGGATCGCCGGGGTGTCGAGGAGGCTACGTGGGAGACGGAACGGCATATGGTGCAGCACTACCCGGAACTATTTTCTGGTATGATTTATGTTTAATTTCTTTTTGGGTAAGTGCATGCGATTTCGAGGACGAAATCTTGTAAGTAGGGGAGTAATGTGATGCCCCAAAATTTATTAATGGTAACCTGGACATTTACTATGCTAATATGATGATTTATTACGATGATTAAAATGGGTGTGGGAAATGAAGAATTAACATGGTTTAAGGATGTCGATTTTAATTATGAGGATGTTATGGATTTAATGATGTTGGTTACATTTTATAAATGCTTACCATGTTAATGTATTTTATAAACATCATGATGAATTATTGGGGTACAAGTTAAATATAAGATTTAACATTTAACCCACAATTCTTACCTCACTTTACACTCAATTCCCAAAATCACTTTCCCAAACCCCCTTTCCCCTCATTTTCGATTTATGCCCTAAAGGTGGGAAGGAATTCTTGTAAAAGCTTCATTCTTGCACTTCTTGGTAAGATTTAGTGCCTATGATGTTTATATATCACTTATGGATGTTGTTGAAGTGTTGATTGAGTTTTTGAAGGGTTTTAAAAAGGGTTTGAAATGGGTTTGTTTGAGTTAGTGTGATTCCTTGTGGGATGTTGGATTTTTAGTGGTTTTATGATGTGTGTTGAAGGTTTTAAGTGTTTTAATGTTTATGAGTTGTTGGTATAAATGTTGGTTGAAGTTGGTGTAGGATTTAATGCTCAAAAATGGAGAAATCCCGTGTCTGCGCGAGGCGATCGATCGCCTGAAAAGCAGCGATCGATCGCCGAGGGGCAGTACGCGAAGAAGGGGATAGGCGATCGATCGCCTCAAATGGCGCGATCGATCGCCAACGTCCAGTAGCCAAATGAACATCAGGCGATCGATCGCCTCATTTTAAGCGATCGATCGCCGCTAAGAGAAAAATCGGGCGATCGATCGCCTCATTTTGAGCGATCGATCGCCACTGTTCAAAAGTTGAAAAATGTTGATTTTTGTTAAATTTTTGGTATCGGGCTATTGTTTAACTTCTAATAATGAATTGTATGGTTGTGTAGAACCATCCCAGGCACCAACAACCTCAAGGAGATAAAGTTCCACAATTTCTCCTCTTTTTGGAATTAAGGTACGTAAGAAACGTACGAGCATCATACGGTAACACATTCCTAAACTATGACCTTGCATTAATTGCATGAGTAATTATGATGATGATTATGATGACTATGATGAATAAGTTATGATGATAATGTTGTGGTAAACAAAGATGATATGATGTTACGATGACAATTATGATAAGATGATGATGTTTGAGATGATGATGTTTATAAAATGATGACGCATGTTTGACTATGCTACTTAGAATGGTTGAATGTCCGGTGACTATTATGGGCAAGCAAGGAAGGTCTTGCCGCTCACATAACTGAGTGATGGGGTACATCCGCTATCAAGGTGTAGCGATGGGTATCATCCGCTGAGCGATGGGGTACATCCGCTATCAAGGAGTAGCGATGGGTATCATCCGCTGAATAAGAGATACATCCGCTATCAAGGCGTAGCGATGGGTATCATAAGATGTGTTATGTCGAGCGAGGGGGCCAATTGTGCCGCTGTCATAATAGCACCCGGATAGTCCCATTTCTAATTAACATGGATTGTTATGAGCTTATATACGAAATATGATGTTATTCACTCATGTCTTGAGCTAATGATTATATGCGTAATTATGATACAGGGACAACCAAGGAAGGATAGTACTATTAAACAGGAAGTATATGTTATCAACTATTTCCATGCATTATTTATATGCCATTAATTCATGATGTTAAGTAACGATGTACATGCTCACGATGGGTTGTTCCTGTAGGTACATTTTGGATCGAGACTAAGGGTCGGGTTGAGATGGTGAGCTAAAGGAGCATAAGAAGATAGATACAGGATTTTGTTAGCCTTAACATTCTTTTTGGGGATGTAATAACTAACTATTGAAGTTTTATTTTGGCCTGTAATTACATTGAGCTCACATAACAACCAGAACTCTAAGGTGTCTCTAATGCATGTTTAGTTCATAATACGCTATTAATATGATGTTAAGGTAGGAAGACCCTACACATAAAACCATAACATTGTATGTCTTAAACAATCATCTAATGACTTGTCTTAGGGCATATCCCAACAATCACTATGCATAATTAAGACCATGTATGCAACCATAATGCATAACCAATCAAGCGTAATAAATACGTTTTACCGTCCGATGCGCGTATGTCTCACTACGTACCTTAGTTCCAAAAGTAGAGATATTGTGGACTTTATCTCCTAAGCTGTATGGCCACCTGGGATGGTTCTACACATTCACACAATTCCATATTAGAAGCCAATAAATGAACCATTACCAAAAATATCATCATATAGGACATAATCACAAAATCCACATTTTATGCCTTGCGATCGATCGGTTCCCCAGCCTCGATCGATCGCTAATGTTCAACAAAAAGGCATTTTGGTTCTGCCTCTACCGATCGATCGAGATTTTATCTCGATCGATCGAGATTTCACACATCGATCGATCGGAACTTTTTCCCGATCGATCGGTGAGCTCGTTTCAAGCCTTGGCCAGGCTCTGCCCCGCTCGATCGATCGGACCCATATTTCGATCGATCGAGCAGCCCTGTTCCTGCGAGAAACCTCCATGTATGAGCTTCCAATAACACCTAAACTCATATACAACCAAGATCAACCACCCAACACATCATTAAACCACAAAACAACATTAAAATACATCCTCCAAACATGAACAACATGTTGGACCAAGATCTACTCTTTTAACCCCAAAGATGAGTTACAAAACTAACCAAAACTCAACAAAACTTTACCAAAATGAAAGCTTACCACTTGAGCTTTAAGTTTTTAGCAAGAAATCACAAAAAGACTCCTTTTTCAAAGCTTTCTCCTCTCCTCTTGTTTCAGAAACGAAAATGGTAGATCTTAGATGAAAGGAGGGGGGTTTGGGACATAAAGATGATAGAGGAGTGGATGGGATGTAAAGGTGTGCAAGTGGCTCCCTTGCCAACTTACATGGGATTTAATTGTACATCTAAACAAAAGCATGATATATAAAATACCCCAACATGATATTTCAAAAGCATTTTACCACAATGCACCAAAATCCCTATTACAATCATGCTTTACCAAAAATTACAAACCAACTAATTTAAACCATTATAATACTCAATCACCCAACATGTATAACATGCACCCTGAAATGCTCTATCGGGTCACGCCTACCATGTGACAAGCATTTCACCAAGATAATTAGTCCCAACACATAATCTAATTATCACCATAAAATCACATAAACATAATTAATGCCCAAATTGCAATTAATTATTTCGGGGATATCACAACTGTCATGGAGACAGCTGGTATTGGTTGAGGGTTGATTGTGAATCAATCGGGGTAAGTGTTGGGATATGCCCTAAGACATGTCATTGGATCATTGTTTTGACATACAATGTTTATGATTTTATGAATGGCAATTCATTATTATATATTATTCATTTAACTGTGCAATGTGAATTAATATATATGTTAATGTCCTTAGAATAATATTGTATTATTCTTAAACATTGTCCCTAGTCAAGTATTATCATGAATCAGGATAATGATAATACATAGAGACTAGTATGTGTTGATTGATGAATTGTTCATTGATATGAGATATCAAATCAACACATGGGTACATGTTAGAGAACGATGTACTGGACAGACCCACCATGAGAATGCTACATGGATAGTTATATGAACGTCATAAGCAATTCTCATAGTGATAATAATGTATGTAATCCTTACGACTTGTGATCATCAGAGATCCCAACATAAGGAGTTATGTATCTTGATATTGTCAAACGTTACCCGTAACAGGGTAAACTATAAAGGTGACTATTGGATACACTACGAATTATGTAGAGGGATGTTGATTCATCGAGATAGGATTTGTCCCTCCTATATAACAGGAGAGTGTTTGGGCCCTTGATCAAGTAAGACTAAAACGCATGGCCATGCTCGAATGAGTCGATATGAGATATCGAGCTTATTCGTTTATTCTAGTTCTACTTGGGGATCAAGAAATAGAGATTGAATATACGAGTATGACTATTCCATGACTTGTGTTCAATCTAAACACAAAGGACAAAGGGATTAAGTTACATGATTAATATTATCACGGTTCCTAGGTTATGTCGAGTCATTGACATTCTTGTAATTTGGGTAGCCTTGATGTGTTGCTAGACACCGCTCCTTGCTTGTGACGTAAAATGAGATTTTATGTCACTGCCAACATTACAAGATCCTATCGGGTCGCACGCAAGATTAAATCGATAAAGGGAATTAAATTCATTGGATGAATTAATTAATTAAGAAGAGTCTTAATTAAATAATTATATGGATTTAATTAAATCATGGGTTTGAGCCCATGAGGCTTTGTGAAAGCCTTTAATTAAATTGTATATAATGATAACAAGGTGATTAATTGTAATTCCAATTCCTTGATATCAAAATAACCTTGCCACCTTAAACCCTAAAGCTCTCGGCCGCCTATTCCTTGAAGCTCACGGCCGCCGCTTTCTCCCTCACGGCCGCCGTCATTGCTTCTTGGTGGAGTTAGGCTACTGTTAATCGGTTTTGAACCGAGAGTTTGGTTTTTGTTCAAGAATAAGTCTAGCAACTTGTTCTTGAATGTCCCTTATTTGATTTGATCGTGTGGATACCGTAGAGGCAAGACCTTGGAGGTGTTGCTAGTGACTCGGAGTTCGTTGGACGTGGTGCTTCGTGGAATCTGCTCAAACACGCTACAAGGGTGAGACTTTTGTAATCCCTAATCCGATATGATAACCTTCGTATAGATCCGGTGTATTGGTAATCCAAATTTTTTATTCCGCTACGTTGCTATGCTTGTTGCATTACTTACAGTGGTATCAGAGCCATGTTCAAGGCTCATATCGGATTTATGTGGTTAAATTGTTTTAATCGTATTAGAATTGTATTGCATGCTATAATAACTGTATATAATCATATATGATATGATTAAATTGAATTTGTGAAATTATCATAAAATTATATTTGATATAATTGACAGTTTATTGTATACGATACATGAAAGCGAATAATCGAACCCATAACAAAGATGTTTTTGACCACCACCATCACAAATGACACACGGCTACTGCCACATGAGGGCTAGGGTTTTCGAACCCTTGGCTCGAGATGGTTTAGCCGTTGTGGCTAATAATTGTGCATGGAAGTGTCGAGAAGTGGCTAGAGTTTTGAACTCTTAGGCTCGATAATATTGATGGCTCGATCATGGTTCTCGCATGCATGGAGAAAGTGGCTACACCACGTGAGAGCTAGGGTTTTTCGAACCCTTGGCTCGAGATGATTGAGCCACCACCGTGCATGGCCTGACCGTGACTCGTGGCTGATTATTTTCAAGCGTTTCGGACGAAATGGCTCGATGGAATCACAAGGTGGTGTGAGGCGGCTAGGGTTTGAAACCCTAGCGGCGCCGCACCCAAGCCAATGGCTCGGACCAAGTCGTGGGCTAGGGTTTCGAACCCTAGGCCCATGATTGGTCCAGCCGTGATGCTTGTTGGTTCGAACCATGGTGGTTCGTGATTTAGTCGTTTTAGTTCGTGGCATGTGATGTCCCGAGCGTACGATAATTTTTCAAAATTTTATTTTATAGTTTTAATTGGAATTAAATTTTAAAATGTTTAGAATTTAATTAATTAAATGATATAGCATGTTTTATGTGTTGTTTGAGCATGGTGCATGGTTATAGCCCTTTGACATATTAGATAGGATTTGTGAATGTTTGTAATTTATTATACGGCCTGTGTGTCGTGCATTCTCTATTTTTCTCTAAATGTTATACCTCCCCTATGTTCCCCTCGAATGTGAATCGAGGAATTCTATATCTTGTAAATGTTATATAGTATAGTTTATTTGTTGATGGTGATCAATGAAGATGGAGCATCGTGTCGGGATGAGGAGGCCATTCACAAATTGAAGTCAAAGGAAGGTGCTTGTGAAGTTACCTTAGGTTGACTCTTAGGATTTTCTCATTGGCTTGAGAAAATCGCTAGTATGAGCTATAACCATGTCACGTTTAATTATGTATGTTGATGCATGATTTATCTTATGTTTTAGATTGATAATTGTATTACACATATATGTAGATATGTATATGCCTATATGTAGTGGGTATATTTTAAATTATCAAACTAATCATGAGATCAATAAATCCTTCTAAAATATTAAGTTTTAGATGCCTTCCAAAATTAAAAGTACTCATCAAAACTTCGATTGTACATGTGTGGGTTTGCCAAAGCAAAGCACCGTGACAATCTTAGTAAGGCGCGAAAGGATAAAAGTGATATCCGTTATATTTTAAATTGGGTACGACGTAACTAGGTTAGCTCAATAGGATTGGAAACCTAGAGGCATGGGTTGGATAATAATTCATTTGATGAATTGAACAAAGCGTTGTTCGTCCAACTATCCAAGAATTACATGTGATGTAATTGACAAAGTGTTGTCTACCTAAATAATCGAGTCTTGGGCGATTAGCCAAAGCTAACTCAAGATTAGGCGAAATATGGATCTTGGCCCACTAAAGGTTTCGAGGGTTGATATTTTAAACAAAATAGTGGGAGTATCATTTAATATAAGACCATGTTAAATGATTAAATCATAAACTTATTTTGCATATTTATATTGTAGATATCCATGGCAACTAACAATACAACAAGCACATTATCACTGCGATCGGTCCTTGAGAAGGACAAATTAAATGGGACAAACTTCCTAGACTGGTATAGGAATCTGAGGATAGTCCTCAAGCAAGAAAAGAAGCAATATGTCATAGAGGAACCCTTACCTGCTGAGAAACCTCCCCTGACGACTACTAGAGCCGATAAAGATGCTTACAAGAAGCATCAAAGTGACGCACTTGATGTTGGGTGCTTTATGCTTGCCACCATGAACTCTGAGCTTCAGAAGCAACATGAGGAAATGGAGGCGTTCGATATGATCGAGCACCTTAAGCAACTGTACCAAGCAAGACAAGAGAGGTATGACGTCTCTAAAGCGTTGTTCCAGTGTAGAATGGTAGAAGGAAGTCTAGTTGGAGCTCATGTACTCAAGATGATTGGGTATATTGAGAATCTGGAGAAGCTGGGTTTTTCTTTGGACCAAGAGTTGGCCACTGACGTGATCTTGCAATCGTTGCCTGAAAGCTTCAGTCAATTTGTCTTGAATTACAATATGATTGAAATTGAAAAGACTCTACCACAGTTACTTGGCATGCTTAGAACTTTTGAAACAAATAGCAAGAGGTCTAAGCCTACAAATGTTCTTATTGTGAATAAGAGCAAAGGAAAGACCAAAGCTAAGAGCTTTAAGAAGAACAAGAAGGTCTTTGTTAATCTAAGCCAAAAGCTTATGCACTTAAGCCAAAGGGAGGGATAGCAAAAGAAGGGAACTGTTTCCATTGCGGTGAGACCGATCATTGGAAAAAGAACTGCAGAGTATATCTGGAGGATCTCAAGAAAGGAAGTGTGACTTCCACTTCAGGTATTTTTGTTATAGAAGTCAATTTATCTACTTCTTCATCATGGGTATTAGATACTGGATGTGGATCTCACATTTGTGTAAATGTGCAGGACCTCAAAAAGAGTAGATTGTTGGCAAGGCGGAGTTGATCTCTGTGATATCCCCGAAATAATTAATTGCAATTTGGGCATTAATTATGTTTATATGATGGATTAAGGTGATAATTAATTATGTGCTGGATTTAATTATCATATTGAAATACTTAGTCACATGATAGGCGTGACCGGGGATGCATTTCGGGGTGCATGTTATGCATGTTGGGAAATTAAGGGTTATCATGGTTGTTTATGGTAATCGATAATTATTTGGTCGAACATGATTTTAATTTGGGGTTTTGATGCATTTTGGGAGAATGCTTTAAAATATCATGTTGGGGTGTTTTATACACCATGGATTGTGGAGTGCATTTTATTTTTTTAAAAACAACCCACTTATACACCAATCCCCACTACACCCATCACTCATACTTTCCCCAATTCCTCCTCCAAACCCTTCATTCTCTTCATTTTCGATTTTGGGCAAAGGGGTGAAGAGAAATCCTTCCAAAAACTTGATTTGTGGGATTTGATGTGAGATTTGAAGTCCCCTAGAGGTATGGATACCTCCATGTTGTTCTTATTGTGTTTGGATTGAGTTTGATATAGTTTTGAAGGGTTTTGGAAATGGGTTATTTTGGGTTGGTATCATTTTTGGTTGGGTGTTGGATTTTTGTGTTGATTGAGGTGTATTTTGTTGATTTATTGCGTTTTTATGTTGTTGGGTTGTTGGGAGGAGTATTGGTATGAGTTGGGATGGTTTTGGTGTGCATTAATGGTGGAAAATCGCGAGTCTGTGTGAGGCGATCGACCGCCTGAAATGAGGCGACCGATCGCCTGAAATGAGGCGACCGATCGCCAACAGGCAGTACCAAAATCGCAGGGTAGGCGATCGATCGCCTGAAATGGCGCGATCGATCGCCGAGGGGCAGTGTCCAAAATATAAGGTAGGCGATCGATCGCCATGTATGGCGCGACCGATCGCCGCGAAGCAAAAATTGAGGCGATCGATCGCCTCAGCGAAGCGATCGATCGCCAGCAGTGGAATTTTGGAAAATGGATTTTTTTGACGAATTTTTGGTATTCGACTATTATTTGGCTTCTAATATGGGGTTGTGTGATTGTGTAGAACCATCCCAGGTGGCGACGCAACCAAGGAAGTGAAGCCATATCAAATTCCACTTTTAGAAAGGTACGTAGAAGACGTACGGGCAGCCAACGGTACATGTATCTAATATACTCATTGTTTATGCATTGTGGATGCGAGTATATATGGAATTATGCATTGTGGATGCAAATACATGTTGAATTATGCATGATGATTGTATATGCATATGATGGTTATTGGTGCACATCCCATGAGTCGTGGTCATCCCTTGATGATTTTAATGCTTGCCGCTATTTGATTTGGTGCCGCTAAATGTGAAGCGAGGGGTGGGAGCCCCGCATGTCACATTTAAGCGTGGTTATCATAGGAGGCGAGGAAAGAATATTTGCCGCTCAATGTGAAGCGAGGGGTGGGAGCGCCGAATGTCCATTGAAGCGAGGTTATTCTATGTCGCCTATATGAAAAGCGAGGGGCATTAAAATACACTGTGATGAACAGACTAGGGATTGGTGATTGGTAATTGTTGATGATGAAATGGTATTTTGTCATGACATGTGTGGACCATTAAATAATCTATTTGATTATACTCATGAGTTATGGTACAGGGACAACCAAACAGGAAACGTTTAAAATGCATGGGAAAGACAGGAAGTGTTTTATTATGATTTATGCATTTACGCCTTATATTCATATTGTGTTGGATATGAATAATATTATTGCTCATGTTTGGGGTTGTCCTTGTAGGTACATTTTGGCATGAAAAAGGGGCTAAGGCGGGTTGAGGCGGTGAGCTTGTGAATAACACTTTTGAGAAATGAAGGACATGATTACTTTTGTATAGTGTCTACTCTAGGAGTAGTGTAAAGCTATAGTTGATAACATTCATTTTTGATTGGGAATGTAATTAATCCATTGATAGTCCT
Organism: Haberlea rhodopensis; assembly: GCA_907163345.1. NCBI lineage: Eukaryota > Viridiplantae > Streptophyta > Magnoliopsida > Lamiales > Gesneriaceae > Haberlea > Haberlea rhodopensis. Next base: position 28,192 of record CAJQUN010000220.1, read on the forward strand.
TGAATTGGCATGTAATTCTTAAGGCTCATAGTCTCAACACGAACATTTGAACTCTGATGATGTATGTTAGCTCTAATTATGCCTTTAATCCGCACTTAAGGAACTAGGGTCCTTACATTAGTGGTATCAGAGCCGTGGTTAGAGAACCAGGGAACGAGTGAAGGGTAGCCTTAGCATGATTGGCTAGGTGCTTACATTTGAAGCATGTTTATGCATGTGGTGCATATTGTTGTATCTACTGTTATACTAACATGCTTATTGTCATTCATGTTATCTAACGGCATAACATATATATTTGTTTTGGAATTGTTTAACCCTTGTGTTACAGCATGGCGGCTATGAACTTGGGAAACCTCAATAAAGAGGTGGGTGACGTTGGTAGTGTTAATGCGAGCATTGGCCAGGCAAACCCTTTACCTCCACCAGCTGTAGGCATGGAACCAGTGGCTCAGTTGTTACTACCTGGTGAGATCAGTTTGACTCAGTTTCTGTCTTACCACCCGCCCCGGTTTGAGGGGACAGAATTAGGGGAGGAGGCCGAAGAGTGGGTAGAGAGACTTGAACAGATATTTGTATCCGCTCCTTGTGCTGTTACAGCATGGCTGAGGCTGGCGGAGTTCCAGCTGGCGAAGAAACCTTGCATGTGGTGGAAGAGCACGGTAATGGAACTGAGAGCACAGGGTGCATTGATCGATTGGACGCTCTTCAGAACCCGGTTTCTGAACCGGTACTTCTCTGCAGCGGCGAGACAGATGAAGGAAGATGCGTTCGCAAGCCTGAAACAAGGGAGCATGTCAGTGTCAGACTATGCTATGCACTATTCTTCATTGCTGAGGTATGTTCCACACATTGCCACCAATGGGCATGCAAAGATGAGAAACTTTCTAAAGGGATTGCGGCCGGAGCTTTTTGATCGGGTTATCACCAATAACCCCACTTCCTTTGATGATGCTCTTACTAGAACCGAACTTACGGAGATCGGAGTTGGGGCCTATCCTAATGCTGTACCCCCACACGTGCCACAACAGAGGCAAGCTACTGATATCTTGAGGCCCCGAGGGGAGTCATTTAAGCCTCGTGGTGCCTCTTCATCCTCACGGTTCAGCGGAAAGAAATCATTCGGTCGGAAGCAAGAGAACAAGAAGAACAATTGGTCGACCAACCGAGGGCCTATGCAAGGAAATAGATCGGGGGAGTCAAGGTGCGACAATTGTGGAGGGCGGCATTCTTCGAATAATTGTCCTTCTTGTTATAGTTGTGGCAAAATGGGCCACATCTCTCGGTATTGCCCCACTCGGGGAGGACAGTCAGATTTTCAAGGGAACATGCCGAGATTTGAGGACATGACAGTGCATCAGAGGCAGCAGTTTGTGCCTCGACCATCGGGAGGTCAGACAGTGGGACCGTCCCAGGGATAGGTGTATGCACTGACTAGAGAGCAGGCCCAGGCAGCCCCAGAGGAGGTGATCGCCGGTACGTGCCATTTATTTACGTACCCTGCTTTTATTTTGATAGATACAGGTGCCTCCCACTCTTTTGTATCTGTGGGCTTTGTGGAGAGACACCATATGCGCACGTCTTCTCTACCCACACCTCTCATGGTCTCGACACCCACTGGAAGAAATGTTGTTGCCAATCAGTTTCTGGCAGATTGCCTCATTTATTTTGAGGGCAACGAGTTGAAGGCAAATTTGATTGTATTGGGCATGTCAGACTTTGACTGCATCGTGGGTATTGACATTCTGAACAGATACCAGGCAGTGGTGGATTGTCGGCAGAGAACAGTGAGGTTCAGATCTGATTTGGGAATACAGTGGACTTTTTATGGCAGCGGTTCTCGTGCAAAGATTCCGTTGATTTCAGCAATCAAGATGACTCAATTGTTGGAACGTGGCCACACGGGCTATCTCATCTATGCCGTGGACACGTCTGAGAAGAATAAAGAATTGAGAGTTGAGGATGTACCAGTGGTAGCAGAGTTTGCTGATGTATTCCCAGAAGAGATCCCAGGTTTCCCACTGGCTAGAGAAGTCGAGTTTGGGATCGAGTTATTACCGGGGACATCCGCTATCTCTCGTGCACCTTATAGGATGGCACCGGCGGAGTTGAGGGAATTGAAGGAACAGTTGCAGGAACTCCTTGACAAAGGATATATACGCCCTAGCGTATCGCCTTGGGGCGCACCGGTTCTCTTTGTGAAAAAGAAGGACGGTTCGATGCGGTTGTGCATCGATTACCGGCAACTGAATAAAGCCACAGTGAAGAACAAGTATCCTCTCCCAAGGATTGATGATTTGTTTGATCAACTGCAAGGTACCAGACTTTATAGCAAGATCGATTTGAGATCCGGGTATCACCAGATTCGAGTCAGGGAGGAAGATGTGCAGAAGACATCATTTCGGACTCGGTATGGGCACTATGAGTTCTTAGTCATGCCTTTTGGGGTGACAAATGCCCCCGCTGTCTTTATGAGTCTGATGAACAGAGTGTTTCAGCCTTATCTTGATCAGTTCGTCATTGTATTCATCGATGACATTCTCATCTACTCCTGGAGCGAGGAAGAGCACGTGAAACACTTGAGGACAGTGCTCCAGATTCTCAGAGATCACCAGTTGTATGCCAAGCTCAGCAAGTGTGAATTTTGGTTGAGCAGTGTAGTATTTCTGGGGCATGTCATATCTAGCAGCGGGATATCTGTAGATCCCAGGAAGATTGAAGCTGTAATGGAGTGGGCTGCACCCACTTCTGTACCTGAGATACAGAGCTTTCTTGGTTTGGCGGGATATTACCGACGTTTCGTCGAGGGTTTTTCGAAGATTGCCAAGCCGTTGACACAGTTGACCCAGAAGGGAGTACCATTCTTTTGGTCAGAAGCTTGTGAGGAGAGCTTCCAGGAATTGAAACACCGGTTGACGACGGCGCCGATATTAGTGATCCCTACGGAAAACTCCAGGTTTGTTTTGTATACCGATGCATCACTTCAGGGCCTTGGGTGTGTATTGATGCAAGATAAGCATGTGGTAGCTTATGCATCGAGGCAATTGAAGCCGCATGAGACTAGATACCCAGTCCATGACTTGGAATTGGCGGCTATCATCTTCGCCCTGAAGATTTGGAGACATTATTTGTATGGTACTTCGTTTACCATTTACACGGATCACAAGAGCCTCAAGTTTTTATTCACTCAGGCGGAGCTGAACATGAGGCAGATAAGGTGGATGGACTTACTCAAGGACTATGATTGTGAGATTGAGTACCATCCCGGAAAAGCTAACTTGACAGCAGACGCTTTGAGCCGGAAAGTGAGGAGTACTGCTGAGGACGTCATCCATTTGTCGGCTATGATGACCTCCTATTGCCATCTGGGCTATGATTTTGACATAGATGCATCACCAGTGTATGTATCGACCTTATTAGCTGAGCCAGATATCTATGAGAATATTAGAAGAGCTCAGAAGTCAGATGATGAGATTCAGAGATGGTTATCTTTATTACATCTTGGTCAACCATCGAAGTTCAGAGTGGCCGAGGATGGATCTTTGAGATTGGGTAGCTGTTGGGTGGTTCCGAGTACGCCGGAGTTGCGTAGAGGGACCTTGGAGCGAGCTCATAGTAGCAGACTTAGCATCCACCCAGGCGGGAAGAAGATGTATAAAGATCTACGTGGTCGGTTTTGGTGGAAAAGAATGAAGTGTGATGTCGTCGCTTTTGTTAAGAGGTGCTTGATCTGCCAGCAGGTTAAGGCAGAGAGGCAGAGACCTGGCGACGATTTGAAAAGCTTGGAGATACCGAAGTGGAAGTGGGAACACATTTCCATGGCCTTCGTGACTCACTTGCCGAGGAGCACTTCAGGTTTTGATGCTATTTGGGTGATTGTGGATCGATTGACTAAGGTAGCTCATTTCATCCCCTATAGCATGACCTTCACCTTTTTGAGGATGGCTCAGTTGTATATTCGAGATGTGGTGAGATTGCATGGGATCCCCATTTCCATAGTGTCGGATCGAGACCCACGATTCACATCTCATTTTTGGGAGGGTCTTCAGTCAGCCTTGGGAACTGAAGTTAGATTGAGCACTGCTTATCATCCTCAGACGGATGGCCAGACCGAGCGTACTATCCAAACGCTCGAGGACATGTTGAGGGCTTGTGTATTGGAATTCGACGTTTCTTGGCAAGATTCAGTGGCCTTGGTAGAGTTCTCCTATAATAATAGCTACCAGGCGAGCATTCAGATGGCTCCTTTTGAGGCCCTTTATGGTAGACGGTGTAGATCACCCTTGTGTTGGGATGACTTGGATCGTAAATCGGTCGGAGGACCGGAACTGATCCGAGAAATGGAAGAAAAGATAAAGATGATAAGGCAGAAAATGAAAGGAGCCTAGGACAGACAGGCAGCTTATGCAAATAAACGGCGGAGACCGTTGGAGTTTCAGTTGGGAGATAAGGTCTTCTTGAAGATCTCGCCTTTCAGAGGCGTTGTGCGATTTGGGATGCACGGAAAACTATCTCCGAGGTATGTTGGACCGTATGAGATTTTGCAGCGCATTGGCACTTTGGCTTACCGACTAGCTCTGCCACCTTCCTTGTCTGGTATACATGATGTGTTCCATGTGTCTATGTTGCGGAAGTATGAGCCGGATCCGTCTCATGTGTTGCAGCCTTCCGAGGTTCAGTTAGAATCCGATATATCCTATGTGGAACGGCCTGTTAGGATTCTGGATCGGGCAGACCGCAGACTTCGGAACAAAGTGATACCTATGATCAAGGTTCAGTGGGATCGCAGGGGTGTCGAGGAGGCTACATGGGAGACGGAGCGGCATATGGTGCAGCACTACCCGGAACTATTTTCTGGTATGTTATTTATGTTTAGTTTCATGTTGGGGTAAGTGCATGTGATTTCGAGGACGAAATCTTATAAGTAGGGGAGTATTGTGATATTCCCGAAATAATTAATTGCAATTTGGGCATTAATTATGTTTATATGATGGATTATGGTGATAATTAATTATGTGTTGGATTTAATTATCATATTGAAATACTTAGTCACATGATAGGCGTGACCGGGGATGCATTTCGGGGTGCATGTTATGCATGTTGGGAAATTAAGGGTTATCATGGTTGTTTATGGTAATCGATAATTATTTGGTCGAACATGATTTTAATTTGGGGTTTTGATGCATTTTGGGAGAATGCTTTAAAATATCATGTTGGGGTGTTTTATACACCATGGATTGTGGAGTGCATTTTATTTTTTAAAAAATAACCCACTTATACACCAATCCCCACTACACCCATCACTCATACTTTCCCCAATTCCTCCTCCAAACCCTTCCTTCTCTTCATTTTCGATTTTGGGCAAAGGGGTGAAGAGAAATCCTTCCAAAAACTTGATTTGTGGGATTTGGTGTGAGATTTGAAGTCCCCTAGAGGTATGGATACCTCCATGTTGTTCTTATTGTGTTTGGATTGAGTTTGATATAGTTTTGAAGGGTTTTGGAAATGGGTTATTTTGGGTTGGTATCATTTTTGGTTGGGTGTTGGATTTTTGTGTTGCTTGAGGTGTATTTTGTTGATTTATTGCGTTTTTATGTTGTTGGGTTGTTGGGAGGAGTATTGGTATGAGTTGGGATGGTTTTGGTGTGCATTAATGGTGGAAAATCGCGAGTCTGTGTGAGGCGATCGACCGCCTGAAATGAGGCAACCGACCGCCTGAAATGAGGCGACCGATCGCCAACAGGCAGTACCAAAATCGCAGGGTAGGCGATCGATCGCCGAGGGGCAGTGTCCAAAATATAAGGTAGGCGATCGATCGCCATGTATGGCGCGACCGATCGCCGCGAAGCAAAAGTTGAGGCGATCGATCGCCTCAGCGAAGCGATCGATCGCCAGCAGTGGAATTTTGGAAAATGGATTTTTTTTGACGAATTTTTGGTATTCGACTATTATTTGGCTTCTAATATGGGGTTGTGTGATTGTGTAGAACCATCCCAGGTGGCGACGCAACCAAGGAAGTGAAGCCATATCAAATTCCACTTTTGGAAAGGTACGTAGAAGACGTACGGGCAGCCAACGGTACATGTATCTAATATACTCATTGTTTATGCATTGTGGATGCGAGTATATATGGAATTATGCATTGTGGATGCAAATACATGTTGAATTATGCATGATGATTGTATATGCATATGATGGTTATTGGTGCACATCCCATGAGTCGTGGTCATCCCTTGATGATTTTAATGCTTGCCGCTATTTGATTTGGTGCCGCTAAATGTGAAGCGAGGGGTGGGAGCGTCGCATGTCACATTTAAGCGTGGTTATCATAGGAGGCGAGGAAAGAATATTTGCCGCTCAATGTGAAGCGAGGGGTGGGAGCGCCGCATGTCCATTGAAGCGAGGTTATTCTATGCCGCCTATATGAAAAGCGAGGGGCATTAAAATACACTGTGATGAACAGACTAGGGATTGGTGATTGGTAATTGGTGATGATGAAATGGTATTGTGTCATGACATGTGTGGACCATTAAATAATCTATTTGATTATACTCATGAGTTATGGTACAGGGACAACCAAACAGGAAGCGTTTAAAATGCATGGGAAAGACAGGAAGTGTTTTATTATGATTTATGCATTTACGCCTTATATTCATATTGTGTTGGATATGAATAATATTATTGCTCATGTTTGGGGGTTGTCCTTGTAGGTACATTTTGGCATGAAAAAGGGGCTAAGGCGGGTTGAGGCGGTGAGCTTGTGAAGAACACTTTTGAGAAATGAAGGACATGATTACTTTTGTATAGTGTCTACTCTAGAAGTAGTGTAAAGCTATAGTTGATAACATTCATTTTTGATTGGGAATGTAATTAATCCATTGATAGTCCTTGAATTGGCATGTAATTCTTAAGGCTCATAGTCTCAACACGAACATTTGAACTATGATGATGTATGTTAGCTCTAATTATGCCTTTAATCCGCACTTAAGGAACTAGGGTCCTTACAATCTCCGAGTTGGAAATGGAGCAAGAGTTGCTGCATTAGCTGTAGGGGATTATCATTTATCTTTGCCTTCTGGTTTATCGTTGATTTTAAAAGACTGTTATTTTGTGCCTTCTATTACGAAAAACTTTATTTCTATTTCTTGTTTGGACAAGTATGGATTTTCATTTATGATAAAGGACAAGTGTTGTTCTATTTATTTAAATGATATGTTTTATGCTAGTGCACAAATGGTGAATGGTCTCTATTTATTAAATCTTGATATGCCTGTCTATAACATAAATACTAAAAGGATTAAAAATAATGATTGTAATCCAACTTATCTCTGGCATTGTCGCTTGGGCCACATAAATGAGAACCGTATATCTAAATTTCATAAGGATGGAGTATTAGATTCATTTGATTTTGAATCATATGAAACATGCGAATCTTGTTTAATGGGCAAGATGACTAAAGCCCCTTTCAAGGGACATGTTGAAAGGGCAAATGTATTATTGGGACTAATACATAGTGATGTATGTGGACCAATAAGTACACAAGCTAGAGGTGGTTTTCAGTACTTCGTTACATTTACTGATGACCTCAGTAGATATGGGTATGTGTACCTAATGAAGTATAAGCATGAAACCTTTGAAAAGTTCAAAGATTTCAAGAATGAAGTACAAAACCAACTTGGCAAAAGTATCAAAATCCTTCGATCAGATCGAGGAGGTGAATACTTAAGCCAAGAGTTTCATGACTATCTAAAGGAGTGTGGGATAGTCCCACAACTTACTCCTCTGTATACTCCACAATGGAATGGTGTATCCGAGAGGAGAAATCGAACCTTGTTGGACATGGTTAGATCAATGATGAGTCATGCAGATCTTCCGATATCCTTTTGGGGACATGCTTTAGAAACAGCAATATTCATACTGAACCGTGTTCCATCTAAATCAGTGGAAAAGACACCATATGAGATATGGACTGGGAAGCGTCCTAGTATGTCTTTTATGAAGATTTGGGGTTGTGAGGCCTACGTTAGACGTCATGCCACTAACAAACTTGGACCCAAATCTGATAAGTGTTTATTTGTGGGGTATCCTAAGGAAACTAAAGGATACTATTTCTATTATCCCACCGAGAACGAAGTGGTTGTTGCTCGGACTGGTGTCTTTCTTGAAAAAGAATTTATTTCTAGAAAAACCAGTGGGAGACAAATAGAACTTAGTGAAGTTCAACCACAAGAAAACATTGAACATGATATTGAGATGGAAACAGAGCAGACACCACAAGCTGTTGTGGATAAAGTGCCTGCTCAAGAGACACAAGCCCAGCGTAGGTCTGTAAGAGAACACCGGGAGCCACAGAGATATGGATTTCTTGTGACTCAACATGGTGACTTACTACTTATTGATGAGGATGAGCCGTCATCTTATCAACAAGCTATAATGGGCACTGATTCTGAGAAATGGCAAGAGGCCATGAAATCTGAGATGGAATCCATGTATGCAAACCAAGTATGGACTTTGGTTGATCCACCTGAAGGGGTACGACCCATAGGGTGCAAATGGATTTTCAAGAAAAAGATCGATATGGATGGTATGTACAAACCTATAAAGGTCGAATGGTTGCAAAAGGATTCAAACAAATTCATGGTATTGACTATGATGAAACCTTTTCACAAGTGGCCATGGTTAAATTCATAAGGATCTTACTTGCAATAGCTGCATTTCATGATTATGAAATCTGGCAGATGGATGTCAAAACAGCTTTCCTTAATGGAAATCTGCTTGAGGATGTGTACATGACACAGCCCGAGGGTTTTGTCGATCCAAAGGATGCTGGAAAGATATGCAAGCTACAACGATCCATTTATGGATTGAAGCAAGCTTCTCGGAGTTGGAATCTTCGTTTTGATGATGCAGTCAAAGAGTTTGGTTTCATCAAAAACGTAGACGAATCTTGTGTCTACAAGAAGGTCAGTGGGAGCATAATTATCTTCCTAATATTGTATGTAGATGACATACTTCTCATTGGGAATGATATCTCTGCCTTACAATCTGTAAAGATTTGGCTAGAGAATTGCTTTTCTATGAAATACTTAGGTGAAGGCACCTATGTATTAGGAATCAAGATCTATAGAGATAGATCGAGAAGGCTTCTTGGCCTAAGTCAAAATACATACATACACAAAGTGCTTAAAAGGTTTAGCCTGCAAGAATCAAAGAAAGGATTCGTGCCTATGACACATGGTATATATCTCTCGAAGGAACAGTGTCCTTTAACACCAGATGAGAGACAACGCATGAGTAAGATCCCATATGCGTCAGCTATTGGATCTATCATGTATGCCATGATATGTACTCGTCCCGATGTATCGTATGCTTTGAGCATGACGAGCAGATATCAAGTTGATCCAGGTGAGGGTCACTGGATTGATGTCAAGAATATCCTGAAGTACTTGAGAAGAACTAAGGATACATTCTTGATTTATGGAGGTGAGGAAGAGCTCAATGTAATGGGTTACACTGATGCAAGCTTCCAAACCGACAAAGATGATTTTTGATCGCAATCTGGATATGTGTATTGCCTAAATGGAGGTGCTGTGAGATGGAAGAGTTCAAAGCAAGTGACAGTAGCCGATTCTACAACGGAAGCTGAGTATATTGCTGCCTCGGATGCAGCAAAGGAAGCTGTTTGGATCAGGAAGTTCATTTCTGAACTTGGAGTGGTACCTAGCATTAAAGATCCGATAGAACTCTATTGTGACAACAATGGAGCGATCGCATTGGCTAAGGAACCTAGATCTCACCAAAGATCCAAGCACATACTTCGGCGCTTTCATTTCATTCGAGAAATCGTTGAAAGGGGAGATGTTAAAATATGCAAAGTACCAACAGATGATAACGTATCTGACCCATTGACGAAGCCACTGTCACAGCAGAAGCATGATCGTCATACTAGATCTCTAGGCATTATGTATATGTCTGAGTGGTCTTAGTGCAAGTGGGAGATTTGTTGGGATATGCCCTAAGACATGTCATTGGATGATTGTTTTGACATACAATGTTTATGATTTTATGAATGGCATTTCATTATTATATATTATTCGTTTAACTGTGCAATGTGAATTAATATATATGTTAATGTCCTTAGAATAATATTGTATTATTCTTAAACATTGTCCATAGTCAAGTATTATCATGAATCAGGATAATGATAATACATAGAAACTAGTATGTGTTGATTGATGAATTGTTCATTGATATGAGATATCAAATCAACACATGGGTACATGTTAGAGAACGATGTACTGGACAGACCCACCATGAGAATGCTACATGGATAGTTATATGAACGTCATAAGCAATTCTCATAGTGATAATAATGTATGTAATCCTTACGACTTGTGATCATCAGAGATCCCAACATAAGGAGTTATGTATCTTGATATTGTCAAACGTTACCCGTAACAGGGTAAACTATAAAGATGACTATTGGATACACTACGAATTATGTAGAGGGATGTTGATTGATCGAGATAGGATTTGTCCCTCCTATATAACAGGAGAAGTGTTTGGGCCCTTGATCAAGTAAGAATAAAATGCATGGCCATGCTCGAATGAGTCGATATGAGATATCGAGCTTAATCGTTTATTCTAGTTCTACTTGGGGATCAAGAAATAGAGATTGAATATACGAGTATGACTATTCCATGACTCGTGTTCAATCTAAACACAAAGGACAAAGGGATTAAGTTACATGATTAATATTATCACGGTTCCTAGGTTATGTCGAGTCATTGACATTCTTGTAATTTAGGTAGCCTTGATGTGTTGCTAGACACCGCTCCTTGCTTGTGACGTAAAATGAGATTTTATGTCACTGCCAACATTACAAGATCCTATCGGGTCGCACGAAAGATTAAATCGATAAAGGGAATTAATTGGATGAATTAATTAATTAAGAAGAGTCTTAATTAAATAATTATATGGATTTAATTAAATCATGGTTTGAGCCCATGAGGCTTTGTGAAAGCCTTTAATTAAATTGTATATAATGATAACAAGGTAATTAATTGTAATTCCAATTCCTTGATATCAAAATAACCTTGCCACCTTAAACCCTAAAGCTCTCGGCCGCCTATTCCTTGAAGCTCACGGCCGCCGCCTTCTCCCTCACGGCCGCCGTCGTTGCTTCTTGGTGGAGTTAGGCTGATGTTAATCGGTTTTGAACCGAGAGTTTGGTTTTTGTTCAAGAATAAGTCTAGCAACTTGTTCTTGAATGTCCCTTGTTTGATTTGATCGTGTGGATACCGTAGAGGCAAGACATTGGAGGTGTTGCTAGGGACTCGGAGTTCGTTGGACATGGTGCTTCGTGGAATCTGCTCAAACACGCTACAAGGGTGAGACTTTTGTAATCCCTAATCCGATATGATAACCTTCGTATAGATCCGGTGTATTGGTAATCCAAATTTTTTATTCCGCTGCGTTGCTATGCTTGTTGGATTACTTACAGTAAGCCCTACTAGTGTTGGACTATGTGATGGCTTCGTACTTCCTGTGAGACGTTCGAGGAGACGTCTCCGGAGAAATGCTCGATGTAGTACTATGGTATTAGTACAGAGCATCTCTAGGATGAGTATACATGGCGTATACGGGTTTCGATTTGGTAATAGTTGCTTTGATGCACTATTTGAACCAATTGCGTACATTTGGTTCCGTGATATGTTTTGGTAAATATATCCAGGTTTCCGAACGGTGGTTCGATGATTGGAGGATCATGGATTCATGACATTTTCCTTGAGAGGAAGGCGGTATTATTATACCTACCGGTCGAATCTTTTGGGAGATTCGTTGTTTTGGTTCGTGTGGTGTTGATGTTGAAATCACACCCTTTGGTTTTGGTTTGTCAACCATCATTCTCCGCGGGGTGAGAAAATTGAGGATTGACATTGGGTTTTGGGACTTTGGGTATATTTGGAGATACCCGAGTCTATTGCATTGTGTATGCATGTTGCGTTAGTACTTAGGCATGTATGCTGTGTGTGTGTACGAATGCCAACTCTATTTTGTTCCTTGTTGAACGTCGGATTAGTATACTTGGTTTGGCGAATCTCCGGTGAGAGATTGTGGAACTTTGAGATTGGTAATCTCGGTGGCACGATGTATTATGAGGATTAATCGTGAGGTCCGGTTGACTTCCCCTGAGGAGGGATTGTCGTGTTTTAGGACCATGGTAATTCTTACTGGTTAATTCGATAGCCTCCCTGTTTTAGGAATGTTAAATCCCAGGATAGATGAGGGATGACCAGGATTCGGATTTGTTTAGTGTCGTGGTTGACACGTGTGGCGGGAATGCAATTGATTGTTCTTGCATGTACTTTTGAGAACTTGAGACATTGTGGAGTCTTGAAGGTGTGTTTGGACCAAGAGGTGATCTTCTTGGAACACCCGGATGTAAACATCTTTTGAAGTGCGTTTTGTGATGGTCGGTGGCAATGAGTTGCCCGATCCGTGTGGCAATGTGGTGTAACTACTCCTTATTGGAGATGGGTTTGGAACGGAAGCCGGTTATGGTTAGGTACACTGTTGTGTACTGGTGGTTCCCTTGGTAACGATGTATGTTTAACATCGTGGGTCGGATCGTAGAGATATCCTCGATGCGATATCTATTTTGGAATCGCGTATGATTCATTTGATCTGCAGTTACGTTTGGTTGACTACCTCTGAGATGGTTAGCATCGGGGAATGTTGATGTCTTCCGTGGATTTGTGTCGGTTGGAGAGGTTACTCCACCCCAGGTTTGGTGCGAGGTCGGTATCTTCGCGGTTGGTGTGTCGTTCGTGTTATGTTCATGATCCGACGATGTAGATCCGTTTGGTTTGCGTTGTCTCGGCGTTTGTGGAGTGCGCCTGTGCAAATTTTGGGGATGAAATTTTACTAGTGGGGGATAATTGTGATGCCCGGGGATTAATGGTGTTAATCCTGGTATGGTAATAATCCTTAATGAATTTTAATTGTGGCAATTGTGTAATAATTGCGGTTTTGGAACTCCCGAGGATTTTAAACCCGATATTTGGCGTCGTTGGACCCAAGGGATGAGATTGTATGATCATCGTGGTGATAACCTTGGAATTTGGTCTTTGGTGAGATTTGGGGTCCGGAGTACTTGGTACTGGGACTGTTTATGGAAATAGAGTTTGGGAGGTATTCATTGAAAACAGATGATTTTTAATGAGTCATGATGTATTTGTGAAGGGATTGGTATTTTTGAGTTTTGGTACTATATATACCAAGTGGACCCGGCATTGCGTCATTTGGCACGGAACCCTTCCCTCTCTCTTCGCTCAAGCCCTTCCCCCTTTTCCCCTCTTCTTCCTTTGGCTAAGAATCATTGGTAGCTTGGCTTGGGAACCGGTTTTCTCGAAGATAACCAGGTATTAATCTTCCCCTTGTCATTGTCTTCGATTTGATAGTGGTAAGGTGGGTTTTGGTTGAGTATTTTGTTGGGTTTGGTAATTGGGGGGTTTTTGATAAAAATCCAAAGTTGAGTTTTTAGTGTTTTTATTGGTTACAAATGGTGTATTGGATGTGTTGAGGGAGTTGGGGGTGTTGGTTTTGAGTTTGGGTGTGAAAAACACCATGGAAGCTCGAATTTTTCAGAAACCCGCAGGTAGCGATCGATCGCGGCTAGGCGCCGATCGATCGCGACATGTTGCTGATTTGAGAAGGCGATGAGCAGTAGCGGCGACCGATCGCGAGAAGAGGGCGATCGATCGCGGTGACCTTGGCGATCGATCGCGATTTCGGGCGATCGATCGCGGAATGTTTATTTTCGGGCAGTAGGGTATGGCGATCGATCGCGGCCCTGTTCCCTTTGTTTTTTTCGAAATTTTGGAAAATGTCAGGATTTTGGAATCGAGGTTTAAGTGGCCCATTTCCGTGGCAATGTCTACATTCTAATGGGAATGCCATACTTTTAAAATGGATTGGTTGGAGCCAAAATTTAATAAAACGGAATTCTCGGTTGGGTCTTTGGCTATCTTTTAAACTGGTAAAATGGAATATTTTGGGTATTATGCATGCTTAGCCGGGGCTTTTATTTTGATAATCGTCATGGATTGACGACATGTTTGGGGGTTATGAACGTGCTTGGGCACGTGGTTGCATGCTTGTGTTTAATTGTGAACTATTTATGTATTAGCACATAATTCATCGTGTTGTGGTTACTCGAACTACGGAACTATAAGGTACGTATGACGTACGAGCATAACCTATTATAATGTTACAACTGTAAAATGCATGGTAGGTGGTAATTGCATTAAATGGGCATTGAAATGCATGGTATGTAGTATTTGCAATAAATGGATAGTGATATGCATGGTAAGTGGTAATTACGTTAAATGGACATACATTGGGAACAATATGGTGCTGCTATTGAGCGAGCAATGATTTGGGATGCTGTCGCCGTTGAGCGACCATCGGTTATGACACCGCTATTGTTGAGCGTGCGCGGGGTTTAGAATGCCGCTATTGTGGAGCGAGCAATGAAATAGGAACATGGAATCATCGGCTAGATATATATGATATCTACGGGCTCTTATATAATGATTTTACCATATTGACTATGCAACTAGCATAATAGGAATTGTATTAGTTAATCTATGTGGCGATTAACTGGCTTTTGGAATTTGATGAGTTTGGTTATTTTGAGAACAGGGACAATACAGGGGATCCCGGATGAGGATGTTGCCATCTAGGCAGTATCATTTAAATTATGTCATTTATATTCTGTAAATTATGAACTGCAATATTATGATTATTGGATTAGTGGTATTGGTATGCTTACCCCGTGTGGGGGGCTGTCTCTGTTGGGACAGGTGTTACAGGTGTAGCAGCGGCTTTGGAGTTGCGCTCGGGCTGTTGATTAGAGGTACTTCCCAGATCGAGGTACCAGAGCTGGTTGAATAAGTGCATAGATCCAGAGTTGAGATCGAGTTGTGCTTGGGAGGTGCTTCCAGGATTGAAGTACCAGTAACGGTATCCGGTAGAATGTTTTATACTTCAGATACACGCTTATTCATTGGGAGCTCTTATGTGAGTACATTTTACGTGTATATGGAATGTGTAAATGGGCTACGATTTCTCTCTGTTCACTTATGGTTTGCATGCAATTAAATATGGAATTGCTAAATGAACTGAGAGCATGTTAGTGTATTATGAGGGTGCATGTTATATATGTAATCTTGGTTGGGGAATTTGAATATTATGTGGATCAAGTGCAAGAAATTTTCAGGATGGCACATGGTGTTGTACTTGCATATGGCTTTTCCCCATGATAGTATGATTATATGCACTAATGGTATGGATTAATACACTAATAACGGGATAAGGGCACGAGGGTCCTTACAGCACCTGGGCCAACAAGTGATATCAGAGTCTTGTTGTAAAAAATCTTAAAATTTTAAGTATTCTCTGTGGTTGCAGC
Source organism: Haberlea rhodopensis (assembly GCA_907163345.1). NCBI lineage: Eukaryota > Viridiplantae > Streptophyta > Magnoliopsida > Lamiales > Gesneriaceae > Haberlea > Haberlea rhodopensis. The sequence continues at coordinate 43,664 of CAJQUN010000220.1, forward strand.
ATTGGCTGATCTTCCACATCAGAAAATTTTTTGAGATATTTTTTTAATTGGGGCCAACAGTTTGATCTTGTATGCATAGCACTTGTCTCTTCGTGCCAAACGAAGTGCTCATAGATCAAGCATCGTTACAGATTGTATAAGAAAGGGAAACGTTTGCATAGATTCTAAAACCAAATACTTATATAACATATAGTAACGTGAACACATGGGATAATGGGAACATGCATGGAGGCTTCAAAAATTTAGCCGGTTCCAAGTTTTCCCTTAAAACTATATTCCTAAATCGTAAACATAAAGCTATGCATGAAAATGCAAGGATAGCCCTTGCAAAGTTGCGAGTATTTGTCTATATGATCAGGGCAATGCCTCTCCCCACCTGGCTAAGTGTATCAAAAAAGAATATACTTCCGATGGATCGTGTAGTGAGTGTGAAGCCGAGGTTTGTCTCGGTACAGATGATACCATGATGGGATACCCTTCTTCTCTACTTCTAAGCACCTATTGCAACAAGACAGAACAAATGAAAAATCTTTTAGGATCTATCAAAAATCATCGATGGGATCACGTTTTCAATCAATGTAATGTTGGATGGACACCTTAAATGCGTCTTCATCAGTTTTGTCGTCACCTATGTAAATTGGGAGGACACTGGTAGAATCAGCAAATCCTAGAGTGTCGAGCAAATACACCAAAGCATCACCTTTGTGCCATTTAATGGATGGCCTAATCTCCATGACTTTCTTGCCTCGAGTTAGATGGAAACCAGGAAATTCTGAAAGTACGTCTTGTATTATCTCCTGAAGCATGACATAATCCTACACAATTTCAAAAATAGATGTACTAGATTATGTTATAAACATTTCCATAGCCTATAATACGAAGAAGATAAATAATTTGCAAGTATGTACCTCATCTAAGACGTGCCTATAATGAACTGAAATACAAAACCTATTGTCCTCTACAAAAGAACCTGGTACATCACATGTTCTTTTTCTCAGCTCTTTTAGCATCTGTTATGCAACAAGAAATGAAGTCATTTCTGACGAGAAATAACGAAGGAATAATATATGACTAAACAGCAGTATTGATCCTTGATATTATTGCATTTATTATAATGCAAAAACTATGTCAGGAAGGACAGACTAGCTACCAAGCTGGGAACTAAAAATTTCCAGCGGAGTAAATATAAAGCTAACAAGTGCTCAAAATAATTGGCCAAAAGTATAAAGCCCCTTACCTTTTTGATTGAGGGAAGATACTCCTTGGCAGGTTGGTAAATGGTGAATTCATTGCCCTTCTCATTTATCTGATACTTGCCATCATAAGATTTTATGTCCGATGGAGGTCCCATTATATCCATTCCATGGCTCCCGGCATAGTAAACTTCATCTAACTTAACAAATTCATACACCTGATGATGCTCAAGCAAATAAATGTTAATCAAATCGAGCGAACATTTAAGGACGAAGAGGGTACAGATATGATCAACTATTTATAGTATAAATACAAGTTATTTGTTACCTTCTCTCGACTCCTACCGCTTATTATAGCGGTAGGAAAAAGTCTGGCAACTTCACTTACAGCTGACCGCATCTAAAGATCACAAAGACTCTAGTTATGAATGGAAACTAAATGGAATATCAAGGTTTGTAAGGCCATGCTCCGTAGAATTTTTTTATAAAAAATGGACGGTATATAAAAAATAAATTACCCGATCTGTCATGAATGCACGGTCAGGATCATTTACAATTGGTGAAAGAGTGCCATCATAGTCTAAAAACAAGACAATTTGCTTCCCTTCGGTAGCACTCATCATCAAATGAAAACAACGTAGAGCAGAAGGGTGTTTCTCCTGAGAACATACATATAGATTTTAGCACAGAGTAAAACCAACATTTCAAAATACATCGAGTTTAACATATAGATAAATCGACACGTCCCATTGCAATTTTTGATCCATAGTTTCATGATACGGGTCGAATACTTTGGTTTTTAGGGAAAAATATATATATATATATATATATATATATATATATATATATATATATATATATATATAAGAAAAGAAATGATCAAATACTTGACTTTATTTTTTAATTTTTTATTTGGCTAAATCAAGTGTAAGACTAGCTCTTGTATGAAATATATGCAAACTGATTTATTAACTATTTAAATATTAACCAGCCAAGAAATATAATTCGAATCGGCGAGATTCGGTCCATTGCGCATTTGAAGACTGGGTTGAGTTTCCAATGTTTTGTTTGAATTCGACCCAGACAGCCTTCTCTGAAGCCCCATGGCCCTGTAAAGCTTTTTGACATTTCCCTTCGCCATACCTTAAACTGTCGCACAAAAAAATTCGTAAAGAGAAAAGAAATTACAAAAGGAAGAGTAATTAATAGCCCGCAACACAATTTTACTCTCATCTCACGATATAGAAATAACTTGGATCAATATTCACGAAGTTTGCAATATTAAGGCTAACTAGACGAACTTAACATATATATATATATATATACCAACTCATGAATTAAAAATATTTGAGACCACCCACATGTTCAACTCAAATGCATAACCATGTCCCACAAACATCTTAATCCTTTGAGAATAAAAAAAAAGATGTTGGATAAACTAAAAGAAACTGTTTATAAGGAAATATTCAGATTTTCACACTGTAAAATCTCTTAAACAAACACGTATGATAAAGACAACCCACATAAAGAAAAAAGATTGATTAGTAAAAGAAAGCAAGTACACAGTAGGACAAAAATACAACTAAAACGAATGAAAAAAGGTGTTTTTCTAGATCAAGATTTGATTTGAAAACAAGTAAAATAACAAAAAATCTATTATCTTTATTATACATCATTCAAGTCGGTTATGGTGACTCAACATTACATGGCCAATTGAAAAGATGCTACGTTCAAGGCATTAATTTTGTTAAGGTCTTAATCGAAGTGTTGCTTTCAACCAAAACCGATATAACAACGCACTAATGGAATCGTTGTCAACTGCTGAATATTTTTTTTTTTATATAAAATAATGGAGGAGCAGATTTATCGATTAAGTCTTAATCGCCCCACCACTTTTCTTCTAGTTTTTCAATTCGCATTTACTCTAATTTTTTCACAAATAAAACTTGCCATATTCAACAAGTTTTATTTTGTCCTTCCAATTTGACTTCCAAATACCAAAATATTGGACATAGTGCTATCATTTTAGTAGGATGCGTGTGACTAGTAGTTTATATACGTAGAATTTGAAAATAAATAATGTATAAAAGAATAAGAAACCGACTAATTCCATCACAAGCTGAATTTAAGCATCGAATAGTTACAATGCTTATTAGTTGTTGGGTAGTTAAGTATGTTGTCACACATGGCTCCAAAATTCCAACTACCTACTTATTTCTCTTCCAACGGCTGCCAACTGTTTTCTCAAACTTTCTCCCTTCAACCATACAAACCACTTTTACATAAAATACTACATAGGGACAGTAGGGTTTAGAAAATGAGACAAAACAATTTAGGTTAATACATTAATATACAAATTCAAGAATCATAATTAACAATTGGAGAGCATTTGCATGAGACTTTAAATGGAACTCCTACGACTGAATTGCACCTGCGATTATGAGTTACAAAATAATATCAGCCCCAGTTGTAGCAAGAAAAAGGGCCCCAAAAAACTGGGGTAGCCTAGGTTTATTAAAGTTCCCCCATTTTCTATATAAAATTTCATTTAATCAAAAGATTAATGTTTTGCCCGCAATATTTTAAAAAAAAAAAAAACAAAAACCACTTATTTTTTTTAATAAATTGTCATAGGAAAAGATTAAGTCGTCACGCCAGAACCAAATTAATCTATCATAAATCTCATCATTCGATTATGCATATATCCTATTTACTATACTACGTGGTTTGACCATGTGCTCCTAATTGAAGGAGGGACTATTTTGAAAACAATTTTGAAAAAAGTAAAGCACAAAAAATTCAAATTCCTCACATGAAGCTTAATGTTGAAAGGTTTAGATTCTCTCCAATTAAAGATATTATACTAATCACAAGTTAGTATAAACAAATATTTAAAATTGTAATCCATGACTCTCCTTTCAAAAACTATGCGTGAACGAAGGAAAACAAAGTGGGTTTTTTTTTTTTAAGGAATTTCCAATTTAAGATTCTTCAATTAGAAAAAAAGGTTAAGTTGAAAAAAACTTCACGCGACTTATTATGGCGTGACACATCAAATGACGCTTATAGAGAGAGAGATTGGAATTTCAAAAACAAGAAAAGAAAAGAGGACCTTGACAGTACCGCACAAGAGACATACCGCAAAACTATCATTTGATATATATGGACGAAAATACATTTAATGATTAAACTGACCCAAGGGTAGTAGCATTTTTTTTTGAGCGAGCAAGGGTAGTAGCATTAATCAAACCAAGAAAGACCCAAATGTCAAATCCTATAAACTACCTGGAAGTGGGAAAAAAGTAACATCTAATAATATAAATGAATAAATAAATAAATACTATACATGAATTCCACACCGAATATTATAATTAATTTAAAATGCGTTATTTTTATTTTATTACGGGGTACAAACTAATAAAATTTAAATGTTTTAGGTTAGAGGTGGGAGTATTATATTGGTTGATATTTAAGAGGAAAGATTCAGTTAAAAGTAATGATTACGATTAAAAATATATGAAAAAAAGAAAATACATTTTGAAAGAAGAAGTAAAAGTAAAAAAACGAAATTTTATTTTAGAAGATAAAAAGGAATTGCTGAAAAAAATTAAAATAAACAAGCCTACATGATATAGAAGTGGGAAATTCTATGTTACGAGGGGGTATGGATCTTATCAAAGATTCTGCTCCATGATTATCTACTTTTTTAAATTATTTCTCCATAGTTTCAAAATCCCACGAGATTTAAAACATTTTTCCATTCACCCCTATAACTAAATCTCAGCACCACCCTTACTAAATCTCAGCCGTCTACTAGTGGGCCCTTATTCCTTAACACCAAAGACATTTTACCATCTCAACCCAGTGGGCCTACAAGTCAAAAGAAGCCAACGGCCCAGTCATGAAGACACGTGTGCGGTTAGTATATCTCACGTTAACTAACAAACGACGTAACCGATAAAAGGCACCGCATATCCTGCTAGTAAACGCGCTCCAAGCGCGTGGCGCAGTAATTAAAAAACGACGAGTTTTACCAATACTTCGGTAACAAAGTTTTTATATCCGATCCCAGATCTTTTGGAGATCAGATACCACATGTCCATTCAACTGAACATGAAAAATAAATAATTTTCCCTAATGCACAGAACAGACGCCGCTCTAAAATTGGCTGAAACTCTTTAATTATTGTAATCGCAGCCGGTGAAATCGAGAGGATAAAAGCAGATACATATAAATGAAAAGCAGATACATATAAATCTATTACTATATTATAAAGAGTGAGTATGCTAGAGAAACTACTTGGCCTCTTGGTATGACCATGTAATTACCAAAATGTCCCTAAATCTTTTATTAATCACAAATATTATGCCAACATGCAGAATGACTGAAATATCCCTGAGGCTTTTAATAATTTCAATTTATCCAAATATACTATATTCTTAAAATGTATGTAATGTATATTATCATATCACATAATATTTGTAATTACATATTTATAATGTAATTTTATATCATATAAAAATTTTAAAAAATTACATAAAATTATATGTGCACGCATCGCGTGCCAAAAATCGCTAGTGATATTTTAAACTTCATGAGATCATAAAGAAAAGATTGACCTCATACGATCTATCGATTATAATGCGAAAAATGAACAAAAAGAGGCAAAAATATCCCGCGATTCAGAGAGAATAAATGTTTGTATGTGTTCGCATGCAGATTGGCGAGAACTAATGCAAATTTTCAAACAGAATGAAAGAAAAGAAAAAAACTTACGAGATTGATTGTCTTCTGTGAAACAGAGCAAGATTGTGATGGAGACCGACACTGTAAACATGAAAGGAGAGAGAAGGGGAATTGAAGGGAGACGTGTTGGTATTTATAGAGCAGAAGGTTTTAGAGGGTTGGGGAACATTCCAGGGTAGTTTTTGCTGTTGCCACTGCACAAGTTTTATCAATTGGCCATTTTAACCCTTAATTTTTGTGAGAAGATCTTCCCATAAGTAAGGCAATCATTCTACCAACATCTATGCACCGGAGCTTTGCTCGTGATCTTGCATCCTGATCTTGTATACGGTGCTTTAAGACGAACTAAATTTTACTAAGTCTTGATTTAAGTTTTATAAAGTGACTACTTATTATTAAACATTGTTAATTCTCCAAAAGAAAAAAGAAAAAGATTGAGAATTATAATATTAGATTAGTGAATCCAAATTAATGATTTATTTGATATTATTGTCATATGATTATCATTTTGTTAAACCTTATTTTAAAAGATGACATTTTAATGATAATATTTTGTTAAAAAATTCATGTTATAAGTGATATAAAAATGATCTAAGTTTTGTGAACTATGATATATATTAGGTAGGCTTAATATATATATATATATATATATATATATATATATATATATATATATATATATATATATATATATACTATCGTCTGCATCCACCTACATATCGGACTTATGTTGCTTAGATCTTCCCTCGGTCGATTGTTTCGTAATTCGGTTCATTTTACTTCCGTGACTTCATTTGTGCTTTTTCATTGTCAACTTAAAATTTTGAAAAAGAAAATTGCATAAAGATTTACAAATTTTTAATTAAAAAGTGAGATAGTCATACGTGGCAAAAAAAAAGACTTTATTCTGAATTTGTCATGGGTAGATTAGGGAACCTATTAGCTTGGGTCTGGCAAGATCAACAACCCTTAGGAGATTGGCATGATCAGCGGCAAGATTTTATGTAATCTATGTAATTAATATATATCTGATTATCTTATAATTGCTAAGTACATTAGTTGTATGACCATTTTACAACTATTATGTGCTAAATGATCATAAGATTCCTACTAATTTGGATAACCACAATAACATCAAAAAATATTTGGGATGGTATTAAACTACAGAATCAATATAAAAAAAGTTTATTACATCCCAAAACAAAAATTAAAAATTAAAGTTATAATTACCACCTCACTTTACAAAAAAAATAATGTATATGCATGCAACGTGTGCCAGAGCACTATTAATATAATAAAGTCTAAAGACCTAAAAATGTAAAACCATATCAAATTTGCGGTCACCATAATGATCTCATTCAATCATGAATTTCCTAACTTTGTCCTTCCTTTTACTATCGAACATCTTATTCCAAATGAATTATATATATATATATATATATATATATATATATATATATATATATATATATATATATGTTGAGCCTTAAAACGCATTGTTGAGTTTAATGCTTAATTTATTTCCAAATTATTTATGAGTTTTGATGATCAACAAAACTTGTATTTGTCATATTAATGTGTCTACTTATGTACATGGTTAAAGGATTAAAAATTGGATTGTTTGAAGGAGATCAAATCTCCAAGGCATCAGGCGGATCGCCCCAGGCGATGGCAGCCAAGGGAGACATCGCCCCACACAACGACCGAAGCGACGCCGAGGACCGAGCGCATGAAGAGATCGCCCGAGGCAATGGATAGAACGCCTGAGGCGATTCCTGGAACGTTTGAGGCGATGTCAAGTTCGTTTGAGGCGATCCAGATTTTTAACTACGGCATTTATTTTTGGTGGTGATCGCCTGAGGCGATCCACACATCGCCTGAGGCGATCTGTGAAGATTTCGACCGTTGGTGCGCGACGATGGTGATTGCCCGAGGCGATGTCCAAGGCGATGTTGTAGTGATTTCAGCCTTATGTGTAGCAACGGCTAGTAGGAGCCTTGGGAGACTTCTACACTATAAATATGGATGTTTTGGATCAATTTGAAGACAAGAAACAAGAGTATAAACTACAAGAAAGTTGTGTTCAATCAAAATCATTCTAGCATTGCAAACTTCATACATTTGTGTTGTATTGGAGTTTGTAATTTATTTATTGTGTGAGAGCTTTTGATTCTTCGTGTTGTTACATCGTGAATGTATTATTTGATTTATTGGAAGATCCTCCAACACCGACGCAAGTTGGAAATTGTATAAGCCATCTACAAGTGAAGTTGGTGCAAGGGTGGTGTGGCTATCCTTGGAGCCCTTAAGGCCAAGAAGACTCGTGAAGAGTGTGTTGTGGCTAACTTGGAGCCCTTAAGGCCAAGATCAAAGTTGTTCTAGTGGAACCTCGGTTGGACGTTTTCTAGCCGGGAAGAGGAGACATAGGCGATTCATCGCGAAACTTCTATAACAAATATTTGTGTCGTTTATCGCTTTATTTTCTTTATGCATTTATTTATTTCTTCATATTGTTTAGTTGTCGATTGACATCAAGTCTTCCGCAGCGCAAACTTGAATTTTTGCAAATTCATTTTAAAACGCTAAGGCCAAGGAACCTCATTCACCCCCCCCTCTTCGGTTCCAACAAGTGGTATCGGAGCCACTTGGTTTTATTTTTAAACCAAATTTTTTTATGGCTAATCTAGCTAGTGAGTTTGATCAAGGTCAATCGACCAATCGATCGCCGCTCTTCACGAGATATAACTACGGATATTGGAAAAATAGAATTTCTCTATATATTCAATCCGTAGATTATGAGCTATGGAAGATAATTGTAAAAGGTCCACATATTCCTTTGAAGGAAGTTGAGGGAAGGAATGTTCCCAAAGAAATGGACGATTTACTAGGGCGGGTATGATTTTAATTTCTCAAAATGCTAAAGCTATTAATATTTTGCATTGTGCTTTAGATATGAAGGAGTACAACCGGATTTCGATGTGCTCAACTGCCAAGGAGATTTGGGACAAACTTCAAATTTTTCATGAGGGAACCAATCAAGTAAAGGAGACAAAGATAGATCTTCTACAACTCAAGTACGAAACATTTGAGATGGAGTCCGGAGAAAATATTGACTCAATATTTAGAAGGCTCAATCAAATCATCAATGAGCTTGCCCAACTTGGAGAAAAGTATCCTCCAAAGCAAATATGAAGAAGAGCTCTTAGAGCTTTACCAAAAGAATGGGATGCCAAGAGGACGGCTATCATTGAATCCAACAAAGGAGATAGTGCGTCATATGATCTTGATGAACTCCATGGAACCTTAGTGACTCATGAGCTTGAAGTGTCAACCCGGAAGGGATTAAAGGTGGAAGATAGATCCATAAGAAAGGGGATAGCCTTGGTCGGGAGGAAAGAACAATCCGACGATGAAGAGATGATCTTGTTCACAAGAAAGTTCAAGAAATTCTACAACAAATACAACAAGCCAAAGACCTCCGGTGCCACCAAACATGATTCCAAACAAGAGGTAACATGTTATAATTGTCAATATAAAGGTCATTACGCTAATGAATGTCCTAGGAAGAAGAATGATGATAAGGGGAAAAAGAAAGGTCTAATAGCCACATGGAGTGATAGTGACTCCGATGAAGAAATAGCAACAAACCTTTGCCTCATGGCCAAAGATGACGCAAATGACGTAGAAGAGGAAAGCGACGATGAGGTACCATCTTTTTTATCAATTATTAGATTCCTATAATGAGCTTATTGATGTTCTTGGCAACACCAAGATGAGTAACAAATTGCTCAAACTTGAGTTAGCAAAGAGAGATGAAGAAAATCATTCATTGCAAAATGAATTAAGTTCCTTGAAGAAATCCTTTTGCAAGTTTAGTGAAAGTAGTTTAAAATTGGAACTTGGCTTGCAACAATATAGCGTCGATAAAGCCGGACTAGGCTTTTCAAGCAAATCTAAAACCTTTTCAAACTTGTTGGCTAAAGCTAAGCATAATTCCCCTAGTTGCACTTATTGTTGTAAGGTTGGTCATATAAAGAACAAATGTAGATTTGTTAAAAAGCAATACCAACGAAATAAAAGATGGAAATGGATTCCAAGGGCATCGATGAAAGCTAACCCACAAGGACCCAAGAATAAAATGGGTACCAAAGATCCTCCAATTGTTAACTTGTTTTGTAGGAACAACAAAGAGATGGAGGATGAAGGCACTAGCACCTCAAATGAGGAAATCATATTATGCACCACAATAGAGGAAGCGCGAGGTATAGGACCAATGACAAGAATGTACTCTTGTCATCCAAGGTAAATTTATTTTAAGCATCATAGTAGCATAATTAACTCTTTTACTTGGTTAATATTCCTTGAATTGAGTGTTATAATTATGTGGTGAAATTTAATTACTTTGAAGGTGATCTTTGAGAAATTGAATTTCAAGTACATTATTATGATATCATATTTAGGGGGAGCTAATTATTTTTGTGCATTTAATAGAGCAATTACATAATTTCATTGGCACAAATTTATTGTGACCAATAAATAATGAGCTCAATATTTATTGATATTAAATTACATTTCCCCTTAGCATGTGCATATGTTTGTGACTATATATTCTTCATATGTTAGAACTCTTGTATAATCACTCTTATATGCCTATATGTTTGAATTTTGAAAATTGAGTATTAGATTGTTAAAAATTGGTATAACTTGATTAAATGCTCATATTTGGTTATTGCAAAATTTGATTGAATTAAATGCTATCTTATAAATTTTGTTGCCTATATGTTTAAATGCATGATTTATCTTAACTCATTATGGTAAAAATATTATTATGTGCCATGAGTTAAATTTCAATATGCAATGTGAAAATTAATTAAATGTGAATGCTTTAAGTGTTTAGATGCTCTTTTTAGATCATAGAAATATGGTCTCAAAATTTCATACATCTTTATTGTGTAAATGTTTCTTTTGCTCTCATCACATGCGCCTTACTAACTTATCAATTGTTTATGATGATATATTGAGCAATTTAATGTTTATTGAGCATGAATGCTTGAATTTTTATGGATCATATGCACATGTCGCACATCTAGAATTCTTTATTGTTTAAAGCCTTAAACACATGTTTGTCTTCCTTTCAATGATTTAATATTATGCTTGTTATGGTTACTACATGCTTGATAAGGAACATGTGCTAATTGTTAGACTATGGCTTTGTGTTAACATATTTATGCTATGTTTATTTGAACATTGTGCTTTTTGATTATCACAAAAAAGGGGAGAAATTTGTGATAAACTTGAAGCTTTATTTATGCATGGTTTGAGGGTGAGAGCTTTTTATGCTTTACTTGGTAAAACTTGTATGTGCTATGCATTTGTTAAGGGGGAGTCTTGATTACTCAAATTTCTCGCATATTTCATTTACAAGTTTATCAAGTTTTGTGATCATCAAAAAGGGGGAGATTGCTGATCCTTAAACACATTGTTGAGTTTAATGCTTAATTTATCTCCGAATTATTTATGAGTTTTGATGATCAACAAAACTTGCATTTGTTATACTAATGTGTCTACTTAGTGTGCAGGGCTAAATAGTTAAAAAGTGGATTGTTTGAAGGAGATCAAATCTGCAAGGCATCAGGCGGATCGCCCCAGGCGATGGTGATCATCGCCCTAGGCAATGGCAGCCAAGGGAGACATCGACCGAAGCGACGCCGATGACCGTGTGCATGAAGAGATCACCTGAGGCGATGGCTAGAACGCCTGAGGCGATTCCTGGAACGTTTGAGGCGATGGCAAGTTCATTTGAGGCGATCCAGATTTTTAGCTACGACATTTATTTTTGGTGGTGATCGCCTGAGGCGATCTGTGAAGATTTCGACCTTTGGTGCGCGGCTATGGTGATCGCCCGAGGCGATGTCCGAGGCGATCTTGGAGTGATTTCAGCCTTATGTGTAGCAACGGCTAGTAGAAACCTTGGGAGCCTTCTACACTATAAATATTGATGTTTTGGATCAATTTGAAGACAAGAAACAAGAGTATAAACTACAAGAAAGTTGTGTTCAATCAAAATCATTCTTGCATTGCAAACTTCAAACATTTGTGTTGTATTGGAGTTTGTAATTTATTTCTTGTGTGAGAGCTTTTGATTCTTCGTGTTGTTACACCGTGAAGGTGTTATTTGATTTATTGTAAGGTCCTCCAACACCGACACAAGTTGGAAATTTTGTATAAGACATCAACAAGTGAAGTTGGTGCAAGGGTGTGGCTATCCTTGGAGCTCTTAAGGCCAAGAAGACTCGTGAAGAGTGTGTGTGACTCGGGAATAGTTTGTGTGTGGCTATCCTTGGAGCCCTTAAGGCCAAGAAGACTCGTGAAGAGTGTGTTACTCGGGAAGAATGTGTTGTGGCTAACTTGGAGCCCTTAAGGCCAAGATCAAAGTTGTTCTAGTGAAACCTCAGTTGGACGTTTTCTAGCAGGGAAGAGGAGACGTAGGCGATTCATCGCCGAACTTCTATAACAAATATTTGTGTCGTTTATCGCTTTATTTTCTTTACGCATTTATTTATTTCTTCATATTGTTTATTTGTCGATTGACATCAAGTATTCCGCAGAGCAAACTCGACTTTTTGCAAATTCATTTTAAAACGCTAAAGTAGCCAAGGAAATTCATTCACCCCCCTCTTCGGTTCCAACAATATATATATACATATATACATATATATATAACTTTAATATGTGCATCAATTTTAGGGGTGTTTTGGAGGGTTTTTTTTAACAAAATATTCGAAAAAAATTATTAATTTAACAAAATAATCGATATTTTAAAAAATTATTAATTGTAATATTTATTTCAGAGATGTCGATTCAAATATTATTGTATTGGGGATGTAATATAGTACAAGATTCAGATACCATTAGATATGATTGTGGTCCATTGAGAGGTACCACAATATCTCGCACTATTAATTTTATGCAGTTGTTGAACGGAATATATAATATCACTGGCATCGACCGCAACCAGTTTCATCTGAAAATATATACAAGACACATGTTCAGAGATTTTTCCGGGCTACGACAGACAATTTTGCCAATAGATAATGATTATAATTTAGCATGCCTATTGGATTAAGAACATGGTCATAGTTGCTTGGAAATTTACATAGAAACAGAACCACAAAACTATGATTGTATTCCAGAAAATGTAGATTGTTTGCCTATAGTTGCAGAAGGACTGACTACCTCTGGTAGAGATCCAGATGACGATCCATAGATGCTGATGTTATTGTTCCTGAGCCACTAGCAGATAGTTTTGCTGAATTGGGATATTCAATCTGAACCAGAGGATATTCCGTCTGAGGATGATGCTGATGACGATGAGGTTGACATTTGTGTCATGTCAGAAACAATTGCAGATCAAGACGAGGAGATACCAATCACCCAACAAGTGTAAGTTACTGTATCGGAGACAACCACGACAAATACTCATGTCCTTTATGTAAGGACCCCCGTGCCCTTAACCCGTTATTAGTGTATTAGCCCATGCATTTAGTGCATACAATCATATACGTAGGGGAAGGACCACTTGCAACCATAGCAAAACATGCCAATGCTAAAATTCCTTACATTATTTTATATAATGTCCACTCTTCCCCAACCAAGTCCACGTACATATCATGTACCCTCATAATACACTAGCATGTTCTCAGTTCATTTAGCAATTCAATAACTAATTGCATGCTACCAATAAATGAAAAGAGAAAGGCCCTTGCCTTTTTATACAAACCATATACACATAATAGCGCTCACATGCGAGCATCAAATAAGTATATGTGTATCAAATGTATAAAACACTGTGCTCAATACCGTCACTGGTACTTCGATCCTGGAAGCACCTCCAATCCATAGCTCGAGCTCAACTCCAAAGCCATCGATGTACCTATTCACCTGCCCCAACAGAGACAGCCCCCACACGGAGTGAGCATACCAATACCACCAATCCAATAAGCACGAAAATTACAATTCATAATTTACTCAATGTAAAGACTATGAATATTAAAAGATACTCCCTGGATGGCATCATCCTCATACGGGATCCCCTATGCTGCTTCTGTTCTAAAAATAACCGAAACTTTCAAATTCCCAAAAGCCAGTTAATCACCTCATTGTTTAACCAAACCCATTCTTTCCACGCCATTTTCATAATCAAATATGATTAAATCATCAAATAAACGATTATAGATATCGTATATATCTAACCAATGGTTCTATATTTTTATTTCATCGCTCGCTCCACAATAGCAGCATTTTAACCTCACGCATGCTCAACAGCAGTGTCGTCATAACCGATGTTCGCTCAAAGGCGACAACATCCCAATCATTGCTCGCTCAAGAGCGGCACCATATAATTCCCAATGTCTATCCATTTATTGCAATATAATGTACCATGCATTCAACAATTGCAATTATATAAAAGGGCTATGCCCGTACGTTATACGTACCTTATGGTTCCGTAGTCCGAGTCCAACCTTGCCCTAGTCCCGTGATCCAATGAATTATGTGCTAACACATAAATAAATCATAATCAAATACAAGCATGCAACCATATGCCCAAGCGCGTTCACAATCCTCTGAACCCATCGTCAATCCATGACGATTAACCATTTTAAAAGACTCCGGGTAAGCATGCATAATACCCAAAATATTCCATTTTACAAGTTCAAAAGTTAACCAATTTTTAAATGGAGCATTCCAATCTTTATTAAAACTTGGCTCCAACCAATCCATTTTAAAGGTATAGCACTCCCATTGGAATGTAGACATTGCCCCGGAAATTGACTAATTAAACCTCGATTCCAAAATCCCGACATTTTCCAAAATTTTCGAAAAAAAACCCTTCCTAGGACCCGTGATCGATCGCTGATTTCATCGCGATCGATCGCGCAATCAAGTGGCCAACCAGAGCCCTCTCGCGATCGATCACGAGTCTCCGCGATCGATCGCCAAATGCCTCGCGATCGATCACGAGTCTCCGCGATCGATCGCCAAACTGTGCGTCTTCCTCAAAAATCAGCTGCTAGTCGCGATCGATCGGCATGCAAGCCGCGATCAATCCCGACCTGCGATTTTCCGAAAAACTCGAGCTTCAGTGGTGTTTTTCACACCCAAACTCAAAACCAACACCCCATACACCCTCAACACCTCAAATACACTAACATGTTCTCAGTTCTTTTAGCTGTTCAATAACTAATTGCATGCTACCAATAAATGAAAAGAGAAAGGCCCTTGCCTTTTTATACAAACCATATACACATAATAGCGCTCACATGCGAGCATCAAATAAGTATATGTGTATCAAATGTATAAAACACTGTGCTCAATAATGTCACTGATACTTCGATCCTGGAAGCACCTCCAATCCATAGCTCGAGCTCAACTCCAAAGCCATCGATGTACCTATTCATCTGCCCCAACAGAGACAGCCCCCACACGGGGTGAGCATACCAATACCACAAATCCAATAAGCACAAAAATTACAATTCATAATTTACTCAATGTAAAGACTATGAATATTAAAAGACACTCCCTGGATGACATCATCCTCATCCGGGATCCCCTGTGCTGTTTCTGTTCTCAAAATAACCGAAACCATCAAATTCCCAAAAGCCAGTTAATCACCTAACCAAACCCATTCTTTCCATGCCATTTTCATAATCAAATATGATTAATCATCAAATAAATGATTATAGATATCGTATATATCTAACCAATGGTTCCATATTTTTATTTCATCGCTCGCTCCACAATAACGACATTTTAACCTCACGCATGCTCAACAGCAGTGGCATCATAACCGATGTTCGCTCAAAGGCGACAACATCCCAATCATTGCTCGCTCAAGAGCGGCACCATATAATTCCCAATGTCTATCCATTTATTGCAATATAATGTACCTTGCATTCAACAATTGCAATTATATAAAAGGGCTATGCTCGTACGTTATACGTACCTTATGATTCCGTAGTCAGAGTCCAACCTTGCCATAGTCCCGTGATCCAATGAATTATGTGCTAACACATAAATAACTCATAATCAATTACAAGCATGCAACCACGTGCCCAAGCACGTTCACAACATGACGATTAACCATTTTAAAAGACTCCGGCTAAGCATGCATAATACCCAAAATCTTCCATTTTACAAGTTCAAAAGTTAACCAATTTTTAAATGGAGCATTCAAATCTTTATTAAAACTTGGCTCCAACCAATCCATTTTAAAGGTATAGCACTCCCATTGGAATGTAGACATTGCCCCGAAAATTGGCTAATCAAACATCGAATCCAAAATCCCGACATTTTCCAAAACTTTCGAAAAAAAAACCCTTCCTAGGAGCCGCGATCGATCGCCCAATCAAGTGGCCAACCAGAGCCCTCTCGCGATCGATCGAGAGTCTCCGCAATCGATTGCCAAACGCCTCGCGATCGATCGCTGAGACTTAGCGATTGATCGCCGCACTTTGCGTCTTCCTCAAAAATCAACTGCTAGTGGTGATCGTTCGGCATGCAATCCGAGATCGATCGCGACCTGCGATTTTCCAAAAACCTCGAGCTCCAATGGTGTTTTTCACACCCAAACTCAAAACCAACACCCCATACACCCTCAACACCTCAAATACTCATTTAGAACCAATAAAACTCCAAAAAAAACCCAACTTTGGATTTTAACCAAAAATCCTCAAATTCCATACTCAACTCAAATCCTAACCAAAATCAATAGTTCTACAATCAAATCGTAGATAAAGGCGAGGGGAAGGATAATACCTGATTATCTTCGAGAAATCTCGCTCCGAGATCAAGCCTTGTTCGATTCTTCCATGGGAGGAAAGAGGGGAAATGGGTTTGGGGAAGGGAACGCTGGTGAGAGAGAGAGAGAAATGATATCCAAAATGATTGAACACCGAGTCTACTTGGTATATATAGCACCAAAGCTCCAAAATACCAATTCCTCCACAAATGCATCATGACTCATTAAAAATCATCTGTTTTCAATAATTATCTCTCCAATGTTAATTTCCAATATCAGCCCCAATACAAAGTACCCCGGATCCCAGATACCAACAAAAACCCAATTCCAAGGTTTTTCACCACGATGAGAATACAATCTCAACCTTTGGATCCAATGATCTCAAATACCCGATTTAACATCCTCGGGTGTTCTAACACCGCAAGTAATTCATAATTGCCACAATTAAAATCCATTGAGGGTCATTACCATACCTGGATTAACACCATTAATTCCCGGGCATCACAATTATCCCCCACTAATAAAATTCCGTCCTCAAAATTTGTACAGGCGTACTCCACTTATCGCCGAGACCACACAATCCAAACGGATCTACATCGTCGAGTCATGAACATATCATGAACGACATCCCAACCGGGAGGACACCCACCTCGCACTAAAACCCGAAATGGAGTAAATCTCTCAGATCATAACCATCTCAAAAGAACGTTAGCATACCTCAACGCTAACCACCCAAAAGCAGTCAGTCAACCCTAACTGCTAACCAAACGAATCATTCATGATTCCAAAATAGATATCTCCTCGACAATATCTCTATGATTTAGCCTACGATGCTAAACATACATCGTTACCACGGAAACCACCAGTACACTACAGTGTACTTATACCAAATCCGGTTTCCGCTCACCAAATTCATCTCCATCAACGGAGTAGTTGCACCACCTTGCAACACGGATCGGGCAACTCACGGCCACCGATCAACACAAAACACATCTCTAAAGATGTCTACGTTCGTGTGGGGTCTTCCCACCTTAACAGTGATTAATAGACATAAGAAGGACTAATCATGCATCAATATCATCTTAAGGTTCCGGTTGTTACATGAGCTATCAGGATTACAGGCCAAAATAAAAGACTTCAAAAAAAATTCATTACATTCCCAAAAGAATGTTCATGTTTAGATTTATACTACTCCTAGAGTAGATAATAATCGTGGCTTGAATCCTATACATTCCTGTGGTCCTCGTAGCTCACCGCCTCAACCCGACCCCTTAGTCTTTTAATCCAAAAGCGTACCTACAGGGACAACACATCATAAGCATATACAATCTTACTTAACATCATAAAACATTATAGTAAATGCATGAACATTGGTTAAGTAAATATGCTGGTTATTCATTAACTTCTTATCGTTGTCCCTGATTCATAATCATGCATATGGGCATCTTACCCTGTGGCATCTTACCACAATTAACATCGCATGGCCTCTTACCATGTGGGGCATCTTACCCCGTGGCATCTTACCACAGTTAACGTCGCATGGCCTCTTACCATGTGGGGCATCTTACCCCGTGGCATCTTACCACATTTAACATCATATGAATATATATAAACATCTTATCAACATCGTAACATCTTATAAACATCGTAAATATCTTATAAACATCATCATTTAATCATCAATACTCATGCAATAAAAGCATAGTCGTAGTGTAAAGATGCGTTTTACCGTCCGATGCCCGTACATCTCTTACGTACCTTTTCAAAAGGAGGAGGAGTCAACAGACTTTATCTCCTTGATGGTGCTGGTACCTGGGATGGTTCTACAAGACCACACAATACCATATTAGATGCCTCAATACTATCTCATATCATAAACTTAACAAAATAGAACATCATCTTATTTTTCAACATTCTGCCTCTCTCGATCGATCGGCCCCGAGGTCCCGATCGATCGAGAAACTGTGCACAAATAGTGCCCAACCATTCTGCTTCGCTCGATCGATCGAAACATTTTACCGATCGATCGAGGAGCTTCTCCGATCGATCGAGAATTCTTTCGATCGATCGGCACCTGAAATTCAAAACATGCTTTAAGCATTCTGTCTCGCTCGATCGATCGGGACCAAAATCTCGATCGATCGAGAGCTCTGAAAAAATCGGGGCTTCCCCAGATTTTTGAGCACCTCTTTTCACACCATCATTTCTCCTTCATAACGTAACATACTTGCTCAATCAAACATGCTAGGAGCTTTATAAAACTTCTATGTAAGCACTTAAATTCAAGGTTCAACAAAACCTACACTAGCATGCAACATAACCTCATCATAATCTTCAACCTCAACTAACTTATACAGAAACAGAGCATGTTCTTCCTTGCCCAGAATTTCGAGCACTTACTTTCATAACAAGGAAACCAACACATAACGTAAGTAATATACTCGAACAAACATGCTAGGAACTTCATAATACTACCATGTAAACATACATACCAAGGTTTCGTTCATATCTACACTAGCATGCATAAAAATCATCACTACAAAAACCCAACTCAATTAAAAACTTAGAAAAACAGGGTACCCACTTACCCCTCTCTTTTTGCTCCTCTTTTGCAAGGATTTTTGACACCTTATTACTAGCCTTCTCCTTGTCTAAATGCAGCTAAGCTGGAACGAAAATGGAGGGGGAGAGAAGGAGAAGGGATTGATTGGGAGGTAATGATGCAAGTATGGGCTGCCAAGTGGGGAAAAGAGCATGGGCTGCCAAGTGGGGGGGGGGGGGGGGGGGTGGCCGAGTGGCAGGGGGTGGGTGATGTGGGTTGGGTGGTCATGTGGTGTTTAATTGTGTCCCGGTAAATAGTACGATGTATTAAAATATCCTCACTCGATATTTTATAACTTCATATAAATTAATACATCCTTTAAAACACCCAACATTCCCCCTAAATCATATCATCATATCGTAATTATATTCCCCCAAATTAATTACACCACAACCCTTAAACTTAACATAAATCATCATCATAGTACATAATCATATAACATTTCGGGGGTATTACATTACTCCCCTACTTATAAGATTTCGTCCTCGAAATCCACATGCATCATCATAATGGAACTAAACATTAAAAACATACCAGAGAATAGTTCCGGATAGTGCTGCACCATATGCCGTTCCGTCTCCCATGTAGCCTCCTCGACACCCCGACGATCCCACTGGACTTTGACCATCGGTATAACTTTGCTTCGTAGTCTGCGATCCTCTCGATCCAGAATTCTGATTGGTCGTTCTACGTAGGACACATCTGAGTCTATCTGAACTTCTGTAGGCTATAAGACATGAGACGGGTCTGGCTCATACTTCCGTAACATAGAGACATGGAAAACATCATGTATGCCAGACAAGGATGGCGGTAGAGCCAAACGATATGCCAATGTACCGATACGCTGTAAAACTTCATATGGCCCAACATACCTCGGAGATAACTTTCCCCGCATTCCAAAACGAACCACACCCCTGAAGGGCGATATCTTTAAGAAGACCCTGTCTCCTAACTGGAATTCCAGCGGTCGTCGCCGCTTATTGGCATAGGCCGCTTGCCTATCCTGGGCCGCTTTCATCTTCTGGCGTATAAACTTTATCTTACCTTCCATATCCTTGATCATATCCGATCCTCCGACCGCTTTGCTAGTCAAGTCCTCCCAATACAGCGGTGATCTACATCGTCGTCCATACAGAGCTTCAAAAGGAGCCATTTGAATGCTCGCATGATAACTGTTATTATAGGAGAACTCCACTAGCGGCACTGAATCCTGCCACGGAGTATCAAACTCCAAAATACATGCCCTCAACATGTCCTCGAGCGTCTGAATGGTACGCTCCGTCTGGCCGTCTGTCTGAGGGTGGTAGGCCGTACTCAGTCTCACCTCTGTGCCCAAAGCTGTCTGGAGACCCTCCCAGAAATGTGAAGTGAACCTCGGGTCTCTGTCAGACACTATCGAGTCTGGAATACCATGCAGTCTCACCACATCCCGTATATACATCTGGGCCATCTTCAAGTATGTATAAGACATACTGTAAGGGATGAAATGAGCCGTCTTCGTCAGCCTATCCACGATCACCCAGATCGCGTCAAATCCTGAGGCCGTCCTCGGTAAGTGGGTCACGAAGTCCATAGATATATGCTCCCACTTCCATTCAGGCACCTCTAAGCTCTTCAGCTCACCACCAGGCCTCTGCCTCTCTGCCTTTACTTGTTGGCAGATCAAACATCTTTTCACAAACGTGATCACCTCACGCTTCATGCGTCTCCATGATAGGCTTAGATTTTGAGTGTTTTTAACTATAAATTCGTCCTACTTTCCGTTCTTTTTCCTGGATGATATTATGCTTTTTGGTGTTTATTCGTTTGTTTCAGGAAAATAGATCGAAAGTGGAAGAAATGAGCCAATATGAAGATAACGGGCGAAATCGAGGCGAAAAAGAACTGAAATTTAGGAAATGAAATTTTCGGAATCTCGATCGATCGAGATTTACTCTCGATCGATCGAGCCAGGCAGAAAGTGAGAATCAGAATTTTTGAAGACTCGATCGATCGGTGGAAATCTCGATCGATCGAGCGAGGCAGTAACTTCGGAGCTGATTTTTTCAAATTCTCGATCGATCGGTGCAAAATCTCGATCGATCGAGCGAGACAGTGAGATTCAAAAGCTGGCATGAACAGTGCGCCGATCGATCAAGAAAACCTTCCGATCGATCGAGACGCAAAATCCTGAAGATTTTATTTTCCTTTTTTATCGTGATTGTGGGGGTTTTAAGCGGAAAGCTTGATTCATTTCAAGCGAGAGACGAGAGCAGACCATTTGGAGATGATTTTTAGGTCAAGGAGAGCCGCCCAAGCCGCCGCCCAACGCCGGAAAAGGAGATCCAATCTCCGTTCTTCGTCCGAGTCAAAGCCAATCTATTCCGGAGTGCAAGGAAGGAACAAGAGAAGAAATCACGGTGCAACGCACGGATTCATCCAACGTTTATCGTATTTCTGAGCTTTAATTTATTTGATTTTCAATTTCATTTGATGTTTTAGAGGTCGAGAGACAATAAAACTCTTATGTATTTGATTTGAATTAAATTCAGTTTATATTATTGAGTTTTAGTTTCGTTGGGTTTGATTATTGATTCATTGGTATTGGAGTGCATTGATTGTTATTGTTCATAAATTAATTGCATGTGTAGATCAAAGTCTAGCTAGCTTTGATTGAATTTGAGGGTTACAGCCGAGATCGAGAGATAACGTTGTAACACGCTCCCTTAATTTATGATGTATGTCACGATTGAGATCGAGAGATGATATCGCATATGTGAGAACTTGGAATCGAGAGATTTAGAGTTAAAAGGTTTTGATAATCCATGCAACTTTGAATTAGTAAATAGGTGCACGAGAATGACTTATTCTAGTTTATCGTTAGTTTCTTTACAGCTCGAGAGAGTGTATCGAATAATATCGAAGACCGTTCACCTTTAAAATCAATTGGTTGATAAACTGAGAATTCCATTGAATCATTAGAGATAACATAATTGAACGACGAGCTCGGTAATTTTCTCGAGTAACTTACCTTTGCATTTCCGGAACCATTCTTTTCTTTATTTCTAGTTTAATCTTTATTCTTTAGTTTAATTTAGCTTTAGTTAATCAAACTTCTTTTATCGTAGGCTAAATATAATTTTATTAATCTTATTTGGTACTTATACGTTAGTCCCTGTGGATTCGACAACCTGTACTTAATTTTCACTATACTAAAACTTGACAACCGTGCACTTGCGGTAGAATCGCTTCAAACCATTCTTTGAAATATCTTTTGTTTAAAAATAAAGCGGTCACTCCACCAAAATTGATCGCATAGATCTTTGTACATCTTCTTTCCCCCTGGGTGGATACTGAAACGACTACTGTGAGCCCGCTCCAATATTCCTCTACGCAGTCCTGGTGCATCTGGGACTACCCATCGGTTGCCCAGTCTCAAAGAATCATCCTCAGCCACTCTGAACTTGGATGGCTGACCCTGAAGTACCAATGATGCCCATCTCTGAACCTCAATATCCGACTTCTGGGCCTTCCTGATCGCCTCAAATACATCTGGCTCCGCCAATAAGGTCGACACTCGCACGGGCGACGTGTCTACATCGAAATCGTAGCCCAGATGGCAATAAGAAGTCCTCAAGGCCGACAAACATATAACATCCTCTGCAGTACTCTTCACCTTCCGACTTAAGGCATCTGCTATCAAGTTTCCTTTACCTGGATGGTACTCAATTTCGCAATCATAGTCTTTGAGCAAATCCATCCACCTTCTTTGCCTCATATTCAACTCTGCCTGAGTGAATAAGAACTTCAGGCTCTTATGGTCCATATATATAGTGAAAGACGTGCCATACAAGTAATGCCTCCAGATCTTCAAGGCAAATATGATGGCCGCCAGTTCCAAATCATGCACTGGGTACCTAGCTTCGTGTGGCTTCAGCTGCCTCGATGCATAAGCCACCACGTGCTTATCTTGCATCAACACACAACCCAAACCCTGCAGTGACGCATCCGTATACAAGGCAAACCTCTTATTCTCAGACGGAATTACCAATACAGGCGCTGTAGTCAAGCGACGCTTCAGTTCTTGAAAACTTTCCTCACAAGCCTCCGACCAAAAGAAGGGGACTCCTTTCTGAGTCAGCTGTGTCAGGGGTTTGGCAATCTTCGAGAAACCTTCGACGAAACGTCGGTAATAACCTGCCAAACCGAGGAGAAACTCCGTATCTCCGGTACAGAAGTGGGTGCAGCCCACTATAACACAGCTTCAATCTTCCTGGGATCTACAGATATCCCATGGCTAGATATGACATGGCCCAAGAATACCACGCTGTCCAACCAGAACCCGCACTTGCTAAGCTTTGCATATAACTGATGATCCCTAAGGATCTGAAGCACTGTCCTCAAGTGCCTTACATGTTCTTCTTCAGTCCGAGAGTAAATAAGTATGTCATCAATGAAGACTATGACGAACTGATCCAAATATGGCTGGAACACCCTGTTCATCAAACTCATGAAGACAGCTGGGGCATTCGTCACTCCAAAAGGCATGACCAGAAATTCATAGTGCCCATATCTAGTCCTGAATGCCGTCTTCTGAACATCGTCTTCTCTTACTCGAATCTGATGGTACCCCGACCTCAGATCGATCTTACTATAAAGCCTCGTACCCTGCAACTGATCGAACAAGTCATCGATCCTCGGAAGTGGATACTTGTTCTTTACTGTAGCTTTATTCAGTTGTCTGTAGTCAATGCATAGACGCATCGATCCATCTATCTTCTTAACAAATAAGACAGGCGCACCCCAGGGCGATACGCTAGGGCGTATGTAGCCCTTGTCAAGGAGTTCTTGCAACTGAATCTTTAACTCCCTTAACTCTGCTGGTGCCATCCTATATGGGGCACGAGAAATTGCAGACATCCCTGGTAGTAACTCAATCCCAAACTCGACCTCTCTCGTCGGTGGGAATCCGGGAATTTCCCCCGGGAAGACATCAGCAAACTCCGCCACTACGGGCACATCCTCAACCTTTAGCTCTTTCCTCTTTTCCGTCATATCAACAGCATAGATAAGATATCCTGTATGACCTCGTTCCAATAACTGTGCCATCTTGACAGTAGATATCAACGGAATCTTTGGGCGAGAACCATCCCCAAAGAATGTCCACTGGACTCCCATATCGGACATGAATCGGACAGTCCTCTGCCTGCAGTCTACCACTGCCTGATACTTGTTCAGAACATCGATGCCCACAATGCAATCAAAGTCTGTCATTCCCAGCACAATCAAATCTGATCTTAACTCATTATCCTCAAAATAAATGAGGCCATCATAGACAATCTGATCCGTAGTCAAACTTCTTCCAGCGGGGGGTCGAGACCATAAGAGGCATGGGCGACGGAGAAGTGCATATGTGGTGCCTTTCAACAAAACTCGTCGACACAAAAGAGTGTGACGCACATGTGTCTATCAATATAAGAGCAGGGTGCGTAAATAAAAGACACGTACCCGCTATAACCTCCTTCGGAGCTGCTGTAGCCTGCTCCCTCGTCAAAGCATACACCTGTCCCTGAGGTGGCCCCGTGGGCTGACCTCCATACTGCCTCGGTGCGAAAGGTGGTCGGTGCTGTGCCGCTCTGTCCGCAGGCCTCCCCGTAGAGTTTTGCTGTCTTCCCCTGTTGGGACACTGTCGAGCAAAGTGGCCTCTATCGCCACAGACATAGCATCCTACGCAATCCTTTGCCAAATGTGGTTGTCCACAAAGAGTACACTGAACTCTTCCAGATCTGTCTCCCTGAGGCTGTCCTCTCCCTGGTGGAGCATCATTCCTACGGTTCCCTTTCCATCGATTCTCGGGCCTCTTGCCACTGAATCTCGATGCTGAAGTGTTTCCCCTAGGCTTAAACTGATCACCCCTGGGCTTCAAATTGTCAGAGATGGATTTCTGAGGGGGTGCTGGAGGTGGCACTGCATCAGGATATGCGTCAACTCCCAGTTCGGCTAGTTCAGCTCGTGAAAGCGCATCGTCAAAACAGGCAGGGCCGTAGGTAATTACCCTGTCATATAGTTCCGGCCTCAAGCCCTTCATGAAATTCCTCATCTTCGCTTGAGGGTTTGCAGCAATATGGGGCACGTAACGCAGTAAGGAACAGTAATGTAGAGCATAATCAGACACAGGTATGGTACCTTGCCTTAAACTGGTAAACTCATCCTCCTTGGCTTGTCTTGCAGCGGCTGAGAAGTAGCGGGTCAGAAACCGCGTTCGGAACATCTTCCAATTTATTTCCTGCCCCAGAGCCTCTTGCTCAATCACGGTGGTCTTCCACCACATCAGTTCCTTCTTGGCCAGCTGAAATTCTGCTAATCTGATCCAGGCCGTCTTTGCACAAGGCGCTGCCACAAATATCTGTTCAATCCTCTCTAACCATTCCTCAGCTTTTTCCCCGGATTCAGTTCCTTCGAACATCGGGGGTCGGTACATCATAAATTGAGCCAAGCTCAACTCCCCGGGTAGCAACTGTTGTTCAGAAGGTTCTTCGCCCAAGGCTGGTGGTGGCAATGGATTCGTACGCCCAGCACTTGCATTTACACTAACGGCGTCACCCACTTCTATATTTGCTGCCATGCTGCAACACAAGGGTTAATAATAACACCAAAAGTAGTTCATAAAGCACATCGTTAGATATTTAAACATGTTAGCATAACATAGGAACTTCATATGCAACATACATATAAAACATGTTCAAAAGTAAGCACCTAGCCAACTTATTGCTTAGGCTACCCTTCACTCATTCCCGAGTTATCTAACCACTGCTCTGATACCACTAATGTGGGGTCTTCCCACCTTAACAGTGATTAATAGACATAAGAAGGACTAATCATGCATCAATATCATCTTAAGGTTCCGGTTGTTACATGAGCTATCAGGATTACAGGCCAAAATAAAAGACTTCAAAAAAAATTCATTACATTCCCAAAAGAATGTTCATGTTTAGATTTATACTACTCCTAGGGTAGATAATAATCGTGGCTTGAATCCTATACATTCCTGTGGTCCTCGTAGCTCACCGCCTCAACCAAACCCCTTAGTCTTTTAATCCAAAAGCGTACCTACAGGGACAACACATCATAAGCATATACAATCTTACTTAACATCATAAAACATTATAGTAAATGCATGAACATTGGTTAAGTAAATATGCTGGTTATTCATTAACTTCTTATCATTGTCCCTGATTCATAATCATGCATATGGGCATCTTACCCTGTGGCATCTTACCACAATAACATCGCATGGCCTCTTACCATGTGGGGGCATCTTACCCCGTGGCATCTTACCACAGTTAACGTCGCATGGCCTCTTACCATGTGGGGCATCTTACCCCGTGGCATCTTACCACAGTTAACGTCGCATGGCCTCTTACCATGTGGGGCATCTTACCCCGTGGCATCTTACCACAGTTAACATCATATGAATATATATAAACATCTTATCAACATCGTAACATCTTATAAACATCGTAAATATCTTATAAACATCATCATTTAATCATCAATACTCATGCAATAAAAGCATAGTCGTAGTGTAAAGATGCGTTTTACCGTCCGATGCCCGTACGTCTCTTACGTACCTTTTCAAAAGGAGGAGGAGTCAACAGACTTTATCTCCTTGATGGTGCTGGTACCTGGGATGGTTCTACAAGACCACACAATACCATATTAGATGCCTCAATACTATCTCATATCATAAACTTAACAAAATAGAACATCATCTTATTTTTCAACATTCTGCCTCTCTCGATCGATCGGCCCCGAGGTCCCGATTGATCGAGAAACTGTGCACAAATAGTGCCCAACCATTCTGCTTCGCTCGATCGATCGAAACATTTTACCGATCGATCGAGGAGCTTCTCCGATCGATCGAGAATTCTTTTGATCGATCGGCACCTGAAATTCAAAACATGCTTTAAGCATTCTGTCTCGCTCGATCGATCGGGACCAAAATCTCGATCGATCGAGAGCTCTGAAAAAATCGGGACTTCCCCAGATTTTTGAGCACCTCTTTTCACACCATCATTTCTCCTTCATAACGTAACATACTTGCTCAATCAAACATGCTAGGACCTTTATAAAACTTCTATGTAAGCACTTAAATTCAAGGTTCAACAAAACCTACACTAGCATGCAACATAACCTCATCATAATCTTCAACCTCAACTAACTTATACAGAAACAGAGCATGTTCTTCCTTGCCCAGAATTTCGAGCACTTACTTTCATAACAAGGAAACCAACACATAACGTAAGTAATATACTCGAACAAACATGCTAGGAACTTCATAATACTACCATGTAAACATACATACCAAGGTTTCGTTCATATCTACACTAGCATGCATAAAAATCATCACTACAAAAACCCAACTCAATTAAAAACTTAGAAAAACAGGGTACCCACTTACCCCTCTCTTTTTGCTCCTCTTTTGCAAGGATTTTTGACACCTTATTACTAGCCTTCTCCTTGTCTAAATGCAGCTAAGCTGGAACGAAAATGGAGGGGGAGAGAAGGAGAAGGGATTGATTGGGAGGTAATGATGCAAGTATGGGCTGCCAAGTGGGGAAAAGAGCATGGGCTGCCAAGTGGGGGGGGGGGGGGGGGGGGGGGGTGTGGCCGAGTGGCAGGGGGGTGGGTGATGTGGGTTGGGTGGTCATGTGGTGTTTAATTGTGTCCCGGTAAATAGTACGATGTATTAAAATATCCTCACTCGATATTTTATAACTTCATATAAATTAATACATCCTTTAAAACACCCAACATTCCCCCTAAATCATATCATCATATCGTAATTATATTCCCCCAAATTAATTACACCACAACCCTTAAACTTAACATAAATCATCATCATAGCACATAATCATATAACATTTCGGGGGTATTACAGTCCGTATGTTCAATGAAATCACATCTTGGTCCAAACACAACATCGAGACTCCATAAGGTCTCAAGTTCCCAAAAGGACATGCAAGAAAATCAATTGTATTCCCGCCGCACATGTCAACCATGACACTTAACAAATCCGAATCATGGCCATCCCTCGCTTACCCCAGGATTCAACAATCCTAACACAGGATGTTATCAAATCATCCAGAGATGAACTACCAAGACCCCAAAAAACGACAATTCACCAGAGGAAGTCGACCAAACCTCACGATTATTCTTCAGAATACATCGTGCTACCAATCTCAAGGTGCCACAATCTCCCACCGGAGATTCATTCATCAAAGCATACTAACCCGATACTCGGCGAGTACCAAGAAAATGCTGGCATTCGTATACACACACACCGGCATACATGCCTAAGCACCAATACTACCTGAATACTCAATGCAATCGACTCGGGTATCACCAATCATACCCAATAGTCCCAATCTCAACTGTCAGTCCTCAATTATTCTCACCCAATGGAGAATGATGATTGACAAATCAACGACTAGTGGTGTGATTCCCAGATCAACACCACACAAACCGACTCGTTGAATTTCCCAAAAATTCCCAATGGTAGGTATATCAATACCGCTTTCCTCATAAGGAAAGTGTCATGAATCCATGACCCTCCAACCTCGAACCACCGTTCGAAAAACTGGATATATTTATACCAAAATATATCCCGAAACCAATAAATACACAACTGGTCCAGAATAGTGCATCAATGCCACTATTACCAAATCGAAATCTGTATAGACAACATATACCCATTCTAACGATGCTCTGTACTAACACCATAGTACTCCACAATCTCGAGCATTTCCCCGGAGACGTCCCTCATACGTCTCTCTGAAATAAAAAGCCAATGGCTGATTCACAATCAACTCACGATCGATACCAGCTGACTCTATGACAGTATATCTAAATCTCTCTAAGTAATACAATCAACATAGTAGTGTCACTCCACTAACTATATCCCACAATTCAGATTGTGTTTCCCCATTGCATTCCATAAGCAAGGATGCTCAACCAGAGCTAACAACGACTTTTTGACACTCACGTTGGTACTCCCAACAGAATTGAGTTGTCCCAGTACAAGTCCCTCGAAGTATTGGACATATAAACGTCCCCGTGAGGTATTCTCCGACTCAATCCTCATGCCACATAGTGACCACAAGAGTCCAACATAAACACTCATCGTATCTTCATACGATTTACCAAACTCGGTTCCAACGAGCAGTATAATGGCTATCACAAGCACACTATAGCACTGCAACAATACTTGGCTAGCAAATTGCTGCCTCCTTAAGTTTATACCAAACCTACCAACGTATCATACGTTCCATCACGGTACTCCATTGTAAGGCCCCCAACACTTAAACTCGTCATTAGTTCATTTATGACGTCGTATGTGTATAAATTTTTCATTTTTCTTTTCATTCTATAAAAAGAATCATTATATGTTTCCCATAATCCCATGACATAAATAATGTTCAACATTATATATTCATCTCTACCAATAAATAGTCTCAAAGATTTCACCCAATACCATACCCATTACACCACTTTTTACATTGACGGTTATTTTATAAAAAAATGGGCAGAGTCTCCCCATAAACTGAGCTATCCGGAAATAAAAACACATCACATAACATAACTCCCGACCAGGGACAATACAATACTAAACAGAATACGGAAACACTAAGTAAATTCCCAGCCAGGGAAGACACCACACTAATAAGACAACAAAAGTGGGTTTCAACACCCTTATACAATCCATATACAGATACAAGTGCTCACAGAAGAGCAACGAATAACGGATACCCATCCGGATGCATAATTAGTGTATATACCAACCGCTCAACCTCGTATATCGGCTCAATCTCATACTACGCTTCTGGAAGCATCATCCAACAAGGTTCGAGCCTAGCACCCCAAGGCAGCATCGTACCTGTTGTACCTGTTTCAACAGAAACAGCCCCCACACAGGGTGAGCACACTCCCACTCAATATTCAATCACAAAACAACATACAAAATCATAATGCAATAATTTAGATTATTCAAAACTCATAAAATATACTCCCTGTACAATTCCGAATTTGTATAGCTTCCATACACTGTTCCTGTTTCAAACTCACGCACCTTCATAATGTCAAGTTTAGTATTATTACTGAAAATGTGATACTCAACAACGCTTATGAATTCAATACAACGACAATATATTATTTCTGCTCAACATAAATAGTTCGATATCAATGTAAACCTGGTTATCCCACCATCCCATTCTCGATACTTTCTCATATCGCTCATGCCCACGGCATCAATACTCAACAAGTATAATCGGATCACGTACCACTACGTGTCCCCCATAACTCGTATATGAAACTCAATTATTAAAGTCAAACACTTACCTGAAACATCATATTCAAAATTGCATGTATACATGAATGTATAGGTACTAGATATACCTGCTCGTACGTCACCACGTACCTTAAAGTAGACAACATGAACAAGCTATCATCAACGTCCGAAGTCTCCTGTAGAGTCTATATCGAATATCAATTCAATATTAGCTCTTAATCCAAGCAATGAATATCCATCAATAGTTCTTACTTTCATTTCCATATCACAAATCAATAACTCAATATTATGAATCAAATCATAATCAATACTTTGATGCACACATCCTCACATGAATCATGATATATCATTGGTAATGCAAAACCCCATTTTCTCCCATCATCCGCTACATCACACACATGATGCGGATACACACACCCATACGTGCAAGATCACGCCCAACTCACATAGTAGTTCACTAGACACACCAATTCAACAGAGGGAAAGGAAGTGCAAGGGTGTAAATATGCTATGCTATCCATTTGAGCATAAATATCACCATAACTCTATTCCATGTTATAATACATACTAGCATGCATCTAACCCATTTATTTACACACTACACATGCTTCCAATTGTAACACATCTCATACCATAGCCCAACATCCACCAAATATCACAATGGCTACAAGCCATAAAAGTTAGTCATTTTCACCCCACTAACAAGACTTAGACCCACACTTGAATCTCATTTAAGCCTATTAACAAACACATTCCATGCATGATTTTAATCTTCATCTTTTAACCAATAATAATACTAAGCCAAGACATATTCCACAATTTATTTTCAACAATTAACCATTCAATAAAGTGAGCCCCAATCAACTTCCAACAATCAAAAACATTCCTCATGCTATCCCATTCCAAATTATAATGTTCATACTCAAATTATAGCCACATTATCAAAACACCATTTCACCCCAAGCCACAACATATACACACATTTTTAGAAGTTTTATACATTAATCAACAAATGATGGAGTGCACATTTTCTTGAACAAACTTCACCTACACCATACTACAAGCTAGACACACACACACACACAAAGAACACACTCACGCACACACACTGCTGCACACACACGGACACACATTAGCAAACCCTTCCAAAATGCTAGTAAAAATCGAACCAAAGCTTCATCAAAATTCGAGGGATTTCAGGGGAATAACGATTGAAGGATGAGGAGGATTACCCACAAAAATATTGGAAGAAAATCGCCCCAAAATCGGACGAATTTGGAAATTCAATCCGCTGCGCTTCCTTGCAAGATCCGGACGCAATCCGCGACGAAACTTCAGATTCTTGGTATGGAAAGTTGCGCCTGGAAGAGACGAAGACGGTGGTGGTTCAGACGCGCCGGAAGGAGGCCTGACGGCGGCGTGAGCGCGACTTTAGCGGCGAGTGGTCGGATGCGAACGGAAGAGGAAAAGAGGGAAGAGAGTTCGGATCTGATGTGTGTGCGTTTACACACTTTTGGTGTGTGAAAATAGGCTGAAACATTTTAATATAAATGTATTTCCAATCCAGTTATGTACATCGGAGTGTCAACGGTGCACTGATAAATTAAATTTACAATTACCAATCGGGATTTATACTCTCCTAGAACGCAAATTAATTCTTCATTTTAATTAACTTATCTCTAAAATATTATCGGAGTATATTTTACAATCTCAAAATATTTTATGATCCGATTAACTTGTCAGTTGACTTTCACTTGGTCAATTCCACTTCTAATTAATTAATTCTAAAATTAATTAACAATAAAATCCAAATCATATTTAGTCCAACAAATGATTATTAATAAATCTAGACATCACAATTCTTCCCAACATATAAAATTTCGTCCTCGAAATTTCAACGCATGCTTACCATCAAGGCCAACGGTAAAATTTATGTACCCTATATAGCTCGATATAGTGACTTTACCATCTGTAGGATGACAGTCATCGGAATCATCATGGCTCACACATATGCCCCATTGCACCAACGATCGCAAGAAGTGTTTAACCGTCAAGCTTCTTTGTCATATCTCACTACCTGTGTACTTTCATCGACACAATTCCATTGCACAATCTTATTTCCCGTCATATACTTTCATCACAGTACCCATCATGTAATCTCATTAAATCATGCGATCCATGCTTTCATGTATATTCAAGAATATATGACAATACATCAACATTTATCTTAATTAACTTCATACCTGTGTCGTTGCAAATGTATGCAACTTATCCCCACATCATCACCATCATCCATATGAAGTAACGGTACTCTTGAGCCTTTACGCATCAATCTTTCATATATCATCTCCTGGATATTATCTGGTGCAAGGTAATGACTAGAAAACCCATTAGTCATTCTCACATACGTATATACACATTATACACACCAACCGCCACAGACCATCAGTATCAAATCATGATAGATGGCTTAACACCAATATTTTCATGTCACGATTATACTCATCTAACACAAGGCATCAACATCAATATCGAATAGTTCATGACATACCTTTGTAGATGGAATCATCTACAAAACACAATGGCATCATAGTATTATGCTCATCACAGTACTCACATACTCTCAAGTATCAACATTCCCACATTACATTACCCAACTATTATCTGTCATAGGGCAAGTACAAAATAAACTCGTTAGTAGTTCTCAAATACTCATAAGATAATACGTACCTTGTCATTTACGCATTTTGATATTCATAATGTTTCTGTCATCAAACATTAATTCCCTGCATCAAAAGTTTCACACAGTTCTATACACAACATGTTACAGCACACTATCTTCATAGGGTGATTGAAATTTAACATAAGAATTAATTGCATGCCTCAATGACGCAATTTATATCAATCTTTAACTCATCCTCGAAACATAATAATTCATTAATCATGAATATTCACAATGAACACATGTCCACACACGACATTCGTAGAAATCACGCGTCATCCCGTGACATACTCATTAAACTCATGTCTATCTGATTGTATTCCATTCAACATAATAGATGATTAATCAATTATTAATCCTACCACATACAAAACTAGCATGCTTTCACAACAATAGTTATCATCACAAAATGATTAACATCTATTTTCAATAACTCATCACTACACACCGTAGTTATGAGAGTGTTATTACAGAGGTTTCACCCTTTTTGCCTCGTTACCGCAACAAAAATATGACTATGACACGTCTAGGTTTCACTTCAATTCCATTATCAACTTTTCTACATGTACATGATTTCAAAATCAATATAAATCAACAAAAATCAACAAAATAACTCGAATCAACATATATCAATATGTTCAACCAACTGAAACGGTTTACCTTAATACTTCGTCCTCCTGGATCGATCCAATATCCTCTTGGGCCTAAATCATATGTACCCAATGAGCAATAACATAACTGTAAATAACACAACTTCTATTGCTATCTGCAATCAAAGAATCATCAATACTCATTGCTAACACAATTGCGGTACAACAGCATTCATCGCTAATCACAATAGCGGTACTAAAAATATTCATTGCTAACACAATAGCAATACATCAATCTTCATCGCCCTACGGCGGTACATAATACTCATCGCCACTACTGGCATACATATAATATCCATAATCACAATGAATATACATTCTTAAAACAACAAGATGTAATAACACTTACTGTACACAGTTGATCCACACTTGATCCTTTGAATTGTCTCTGCTCTCAACATAAATATTCCACAAAATATGATTTCATATCAACACACAAATTGATATACTCATCATCAACAGAATAGCGGAATGACACGTCGCTATATATATAATCGGTGGCAAGAACCATCGCCATGGAATCATCGGAATGCACCATCGCTAAACACATGTCTTGCGGCATGAGCCATCGCCAATGACATAGCGGAAAGAGGCATCGCTATACATGTACCCGGCGGCATAAACCATCGCCAATCAATATAGCGGAATGAGACATCGCTATCAATATACCTGGCGGCATGAACCATCGCCAACCAATATAGCGGAATGAGACATCGCTATCAATATACCTGGCGGCATGAACCATCTCCAACCAATATAGCGGAATGAGACATCGCTATCAATATACCTGGTGGCATGAACCATCGCCAACCAATATAGCGGAATGGGACATCGCTATCAATATACCTGGCGGCATGAACCATCGCCAACCAATATAGCGGAATGAGACATCGCTATCAAGATCAATAATGTGGTTGTTCCGGTCTTGTTATAGCAGCGGAATTTTAGGACCCCTCGCTTCGACATATAGCGGCATCATATGATATCCCTCGCTTTGACAATGACAGCGGCATGTACATCGCTTCGACATGACAGCGGCAAATATCATATTACCATCACTTCATATAACAGCGGCAAGTACCTCCCTCGCTCGAATATAACAACCACCGGAACTTCCACTAGCTCCATGTACCTGCATCCAGGGTAATACAACAGTTCACAAATAGGACGCTAAAAGTAACACATTGTATATTCAATAACAATTGAAATCATACCACAATATTCCACTGTCTGTTGTCAACCATCCCTGTCCTTAGACAGCATATCACATTTCCCATTTTCTGATTTTCCTAAAAATCAGATTCCTTAGCACATAACATATGGAGCGCTAGACATTACCGTTAATGCCATCCCATCGCACTCTACACGATCCCTGCAACCACAATGATTAGTAATATCATTTTCCATATCGTAAAAGCACATAAGCAATTAGTTGTGTCACACAACATTAATACCATCATGTATAAATATGTGCTACCAATTCCTATCAACAAGTTCCTAGGCCTTCAACAGCCCCAAAGAGCAACCACTGCTCTGATACCACTAATGTAAGGCCCCAACACTTAAACTTGTCATTAGTTCATTTATGACGTCGTATGTGTATACATTTTTCATTTTTCTTTTCATTCTATAAAAAAATCATTATATGTTTCCCATAATCCCATGACATAAATAATGTTCAACATTATATGTTCATCTCTACCAATAAATAGCCTCAAAGATTTCGCCCAATACCATACCCATTACACCACTTTTTACATTGAGGGCATATACAGATACAAGTGCTCACAGAAGAGCAACGAATAACGGATACCCATTCGGATGCATAATTAGTGTATATACCAACCGCTCAACCTCGTATATCGGCTCAATCCCATACTACGCTTCTGGAAGCATCATCCAACAAGGTTCGAGCCTAGCACCCCAAGGCAGCATCGTACCTTTTGTACCTGTTTCAACAGAAACAGTCCCCACACAGGGTGAGCACACTCCCACTCAATATTCAATCACAAAAAGCATACAAAATCATAATGCAATAATTTAGATTATTCAAAACTCATAAAATATACTCCCTGTACAATTCCGAATTTGTATAGCTTCCATACACTGTTCCTGTTTCAAACTCACGCACCTTCATAATGTCAAGTTTAGTATTATCACTGAAAATGTGATACTCAACAACGCTTATGAATTCAATACAACGACAATATATTATTTATGCTCAACATAAATAGTTCGATATCAATGTAAACCTGGTTATCCCACCATCCCATTCTCGATACTTTCTCATATCGCTCAAGCCCACGGCATCACTACTCAACAAGTATAATCGGATCACGGACCACTACGTGTCCCCCATAACTCGTATATGAAACTCAATTATTAAAGTCAAACACTTACCTGAAACATCATATTCAAAATTGCATGTATACATGAATGTATAGATACTAGATATACCTGCTCGTACGTCACCACGTACCTTATAGTAGACAACATGAACAAGCTATCATCAACGTCCGAAGTCTCCTGTAGAGTCTATATCGAATATCAATTCAATATTAGCTCTTAATCCAAGCAATGAATATCCATCAATAGTTCTTACTTTCATTTCCATATCACAAATCAATAACTCAATATTATGAATCAAATCATAATCAATACTTTGATGCACACATCCTCACATGAATCATGATATATCATTGGTAATGCAAAACCCCATTTTCTCCCATCATCCGCTACGTCACACACATGATGCAGGATACACACACCCATACGTGCAAGATCATGCCCAACTCACATAGTAGTTCACTAGACACACCAGTTCAACAGAGGGAAAGGAAGTGCAAGGGTGTATGCATAATAATATCCAACTAGTGTCTAACTAAAATAATCCAATTAAGCCAATTAACATGTTCCAAACATTCAAACCCACACCGAGGTGATTCAAACCAAGACATGAAAGAAAGGATCCATGTAGATACAAGATTCTACCCTTTTAAATCTAATTCCCTTAATCCCAACATAAAGTCATTTATTGATTAAATTCAACTTTAACAATTTAAAGATGCATTGGATTCCAAAATTCTTGATTTAGAACTATTAAGATTTGAAACTCAATAAAGTGACATAAATCCTTAACACATGCTATGCTATCCATTTGAGCATAAATATCACCATAACTCTATTCCATGTTATAATACATACTAGCATGCATCTAACCCATTTATTTACACACTACACATGCTTCCAATTGTAACACATCTCATACCATAGCCCAACATCCACCACATATCACAATGGCTACAAGCCATAAAAGTTAGTCATTTTCACCCCACTAACAAGACTTAGACCCACACTTGAATCTCATTTAAGCCTATTAACAAACACATTCCATGCATGATTTTAATCTTCATCTTTTAACCAATAATAATACTAAGCCAAGACATATTCCACAATTTATTTTCAACAATTAACCATTCAATAAAGTGAGCCCCAATCAACTTCCAACAATCAAAAACATTCCTCATGCTATCCCATTCCAAATTATAATGTTCATACTCAAATTATAGCCACATTATCAAAACACCATTTCACCCCAAGCCACAGCATATACACACATTTTTAGAAGTTTTATACATTAATCAACAAATGATGAAGTGCACATTTTCTTGAACAAACTTCACCTACACCATACTACAAGCTAGACACACAC
Organism: Haberlea rhodopensis; assembly: GCA_907163345.1. Classification (NCBI taxonomy): domain Eukaryota; kingdom Viridiplantae; phylum Streptophyta; class Magnoliopsida; order Lamiales; family Gesneriaceae; genus Haberlea; species Haberlea rhodopensis. The sequence continues at coordinate 81,413 of CAJQUN010000220.1, forward strand.
ACACACAAAGAACACACTCACGCACACACACTGCTGCACACACACGAAGAACACACATTAGCAAACCCTTCCAAAATGCTAGTAAAAATCGAACCAAAGCTTCATCAAAATTCGAGGGATTTCAGGGGAATAACGACTGAAGGATGAGGAGGATTACCCACAAAAATATTGGAAGAAAATCGCCCCAAAATCGGACGAATTTGGAAATTCGAACCGCTGCGCTTCCTTGCAAGATCCGGACGCAATCCGCGACGAAACTTCAGATTCTTGGTATGGAAAGTTGCGCCTGGAAGAGACGAAGACGGTGGTGGTTCAGACGCGCCGGAAGGAGGCTCGACGGCGGTGTGCGCGCGACTTTAGCGGCGAGTGGTCGGATGCGAACGGAAGAGGAAAAGAGGGAAGATAGTTCGGATCTGATGTGTGTGCGTTTACACACTTTTAGTGTGTGAAAATAGGCTGAAACATTTTAATATAAATGTATTTCCAATCCAGTTATGTACATCGGAGTGTCACCGGTGCACTGATAAATTAAATTTACAATTACCAATCGGGATTTATACTCTCCTGAACGCAAATTAATTCTTCATTTTAATTATCTTATCTCTAAAATATTATCGGAGTATATTTTACAATCTCAAAATATTTTATGATCCGATTAACTTGTCAGTTGACCTTCACTTGGTCAATTCCACTTATAATTAATTAATTCTAAAATTAATTATCAATAAAATCCAAATCATATTTAGTCCAACAAATGATTATTAATAAATCTGGACATCACATCCATACCGCACCATCAAGTAAAGTATTGGGTTATCACCCAATATTTCTCTAACACCAATGCACAACGGACATCCCGTTGTCCTACTCAACCACAATGCAATCCTAATCCATTAGGATTTATCTCACACCTCATTGTGTGGGTGTGATTCATGTCCACTACATGTCATCGGTATATAGTCTCCTCAATAACTACTCTTACCACTATTCACTTGGCCATAGCCATCCCAACGAGCACACCCAAAGGTAACACTACTCATAAAAGTATTTATCTCAAATGTGTGCTGCGGTACACTTCTTGTACGGCGCATCCAATAATTCATCGAGCAAACTTGCTCGGCATAATGGTCTCGTCAACTAGTGACTCAGACACTACCCTGTGCTTACCATTGGCACTCAACCATATGACTAAATACATACACCTAACTATATTTTTCATCGTAACGACGGCGTCCGTCCACATAGAACATCCTCTATGTCATCGTCATCCTATGACGGTACATGTCAACACATGACGTCCGCAATATCATCGTGAACCCATGACGGTATATGTCAATACATTGCATACATAATCTCATCGTCAAACACGTGACGGTACATGTCAATACATGACCTCCATAATCTCATCATCAAACACGTGACGGTACATGTCAATACATGACATCCATAATCTCATCGTCAAACACGTGACGGTACATGTCAATACATGACATCCATATAATGCTAACAAAACAGCAATATACCATAACTCATCGCTACTAAGATAGCGGCATACCTGTCTCCGTCGTCCAACAGCAGTACACAATCAGTACCCATAGCTCGTTGATGTACAATCACATGCTACGTACTAGCGGCATAACCCATAGCTATAAATCAGCGGGATGATCACTCACTATAGAGTCAGCGGCATAAAACATCGCTATATATATCCGGCGGTATGAACCATTGCCCAAGAACTAGCGGAATGAACCATCGCTATATGAATACCCGGCGGCATGAACCATCGCCAATATAATAGCTGAATGAACCATCGCTATATGAATACCTGGCGGCATAAACCATCGCTATATGAATACCCGGTGGCATAAACCATCACTATATGAATACCCGGTGGCATAAACCATCGCCAATAGAATAGCGGAATGAACCATCGCTATATGAATACCCGACGGAATGAACCATCGCCAATAGAATAACGGAATGAACCATCGCTATATGAATATGATACCCGGCGTCATAAACCATTGCCAATAGAATAACGGAATGAACCATTGTTATATGAATACACGGCGGCATAAACCATCGCCAATAGAATAACCAATCCATAGCCTTGATATAGCAGTGTATTTTAATGCACCTCGCTTGTCATGACCGCTACACTACCCATCGCTTCGACATATCAGCGGCATCGAATAACCTCGCTCAATTGCGACATGCGGCAATACCCACGCTTCAACATTTGGCGGCAAATATTCTTTCCTCGCTATGATACGACAGCGGTAAGTATTCTATCATCGCTTCAAGTGACAGCGGCAAAGCATTAAAATCATCACTCGTCTATAACGACTCATGGGATATCCACCAAGCATCCAATCTATACCTGCAACCACAATGCATAATCCATATCCCAATATACATCGCTATGAGTGTATTTTAATGCACCTCACTTCAAATGTGACATGCAGAATTTACCATCGCTTCAACTTTTAGCGGCAAAGCATTAAAATCATCACTCGAATATATATGCAACCACAATGCATAATCCATATCCCAATATACATCGCTATGAGTGTATTTTAATGCACCTCGCTTCAAAAGTGACATGCGGAATTTTATCATCGCTTCAACATTTAGCGGCAAAGCATTAAAATCATCACTCGAATATATATGCAACCATAATGCATAATCCATATCCCAATATACATCGCTATGAGTGTATTTTAATGCACCTCGCTTCAAATGTGGCATGCTGAATTTTACCATCGCTTCAACATTTAGAGGCAAAGCATTAAAATCATCACTCGAATATATATGCAACCACATTGCATAATTCCATAGGACCCTCCAACCACCGTGGTTAGCAACAACATATTCCAATTATGAACACATATCATAAACACACATAAGCAACATAGTTGTGTCACACAACACTAACTACTATTGCATAAGTATGTGCTACCCATTTCCATCAACATGTTCCTAGGCCCTCAACAGCCCCAAAGAACAAACCACTGCTCTGATACCACTAATGTAAGGACCACCGTGCCCTTAACCCATTATTAGTGTATTAGCCCATGCATTTAGTGCATACAATCATATATGTAGGGAAAGGACCACTTGCAACCGTAGCAAAACATGCCAATGCTAAAATTCCTTACATTATTTCATATAATGTCCACTCTTCCCCAACCAAGTCCACGTACATATCATGCACCCTCATAATACACTAACATGTTCTCGGTTCATTTAGCAATTCAATAACTAATTGCATGCTACCAATAAATGAAAAGAGAAAGGTCCTTGCCTTTTATACAAACCATATATACATAATAGCGCTCACATGCGAGCATCAAATAAGTATATGCGTATCAAATGTATAAAACACTGTGCTCAATATCGTCACTGGTACTTCGATCCTGGAAGCATCTCCAATCCATAGCTCGAGCTCAACTCCAAAGCCATCGATGTACCTATTCACCTGCCCCAACAGAGACAGCTTCCACATGGGGTGAGCATACCAATACCACCAATCCAATAAGCACAAAAATTACAATTCATAATTTACTCAATGTAAAGACTATGAATATTAAAAGACACTCCCTGGATGGCATCATCCTCATACGAGATCCCCTATGCTGTTTCTGTTCTCAAAATAACCGAAACTATCAAATTCCCAAAAGCCAGTTAATCACCTCATTGTTTAACCAAACCCATTCTTTCCATGCCATTTTCATAATCAAATATGATTAAATCATCAAATAAATGATTGTAGATATCGTATATATCTAATCAATGGTTCCATATTTTTATTTCATCGCTCGCTCCACAATAGCGGCATTTTAACCTCATGCATGCTCAACAGCAGTGGCGTCATAACCGATGTACGCTCAAAGGCGACAACATCCCAATCATTGCTCGCTCAAGAGCGGCACCATATAATTCCCAATGTCTATCTATATTGTAATATAATGTACCATGCATTCAACAATTGCAATTATATAAAAGGGCTATGCCCATACGTTATACGTACCTTATGACACCATAGTCCCAGTCCAACCTTGCCCTAGTCCCGTGATCCAATGAATTATGTGCTAACACATAAATAACTCATAATCAATTACAAGCATGCAACCATATGCCCAAGCGCGTTCACAATCCTCTGAACCCATCGTCAATCCATGACGATTAACCATTTTAAAAGACTCCGGGTAAGCATGCATAATACCCAAAATATTCCATTTTACAAGTTCAAAAGTTAACCAATTTTTAAATGGAGCATTCCAATCTTTATTAAAACTTGGCTCCAACCAATCCATTTTAAAGGTATAGCACTCCCATTGGAATGTAGACATTGCCCCGGAAATTGGCTAATTAAACCTCGATTCCAAAATCCAGACATTTTCCAAAATTTTCGAAAAAAAACCCTTCCTAGGACCCGCGATCGATCGCTGATTTCATCGTGATCGATCGCGCAATACAGTGGCCAACCAGAGCCCTCTCGCGATCGATCGCGAGTCTCCGCGATCGATCGCCAAACGCCTCGCGATCGATCACTGAGACTTAGCGATCGATCGCCGCACTGTGCGTCTTCCTCAAAAATTAGCTGCTCGTCGCGATCGATCGGCATGCAATCCGCGATTTATCGCGACCTGCGATTTTTCAAAAAACTCGAGCTTCAATGGTGTTTTTCACACCCAAACTCAAAACCAACACCACATACACCCTCAACACCTCAAATACTCCATTTCAAACCAAAAAAACTCCAAAAAAAACTCAACTTTGGATTTTAACCAAAAATCCCCAAATTCCATACTCAACTCAAATCCTAACCAAAATCAATAATTCTACAATCAAATCGTAGAGAGAGGAGAAAAGAGGGGAAATGGGTTTGGGGAAGGGAACGTGGGTGAGAGAGAGAGAAATGAGATCCAAAATGATTGAACACCGAGTCTACTTGGTATATATAGCACCAAAACTCCAAAATACCAATTCTTCCACAAATAAATCATGACTCATTAAAAATCATTTGTTTTCAATAATTATCTCTCCAATCTCAATTTCCAATACCAACCCCAATACAAAGTGTCCCGGACCCCAGACACCACCAAAAACCCAATTCCAAGGTTTTTCACCACGATGAGAATACAATCTCAACCTTTGGATCCAACGATCCCAAATACCCGATTTAACATCCTCGAGTGTTCTAACACCGCAATTAATTCATAATTGCCACAATTAAAATCCATTGAGGGCCATTACCACACACACCATTAATTCTAGGGCATCACACTTTATCCAACAATTCCATTATTCTCAATGACACATCCCAAAGTATTTGGAGACTCAGTAGACATTCCAACAGGTAGATGTGGAAGTTAGTACGACTACTTCAAAGAGGATATCCATCTAGATATGGTCTTCAAAAATAAAGCTCTTCTGCAGGCAGTTGTAAAAGATTACTCTGTACGTGTTGCAAAACGGGAGTACCGCGTTGTCAAGAGTACAAAAACATTGTGAAAAGTGGTGTGCAAACATAGTACATAAGATATGCCTTGTAGATGGTACCTGCGGGCCTCGTTGAAGAAAAAAGTTGGATTATTCAAAATAAACAAGTATGGAGGTTTTCACACTTGCCTTTTGAATGAACTGTCGATCGATCATGAAAATTTGGACAAAAACATGATTGCTAGCTTGTTAGTGGGAATTGTTCGGCGTGATCCAGCTTACGAAATAAAGTATGTAATTCAAACAGTTAAGAGAAAAATGGATTTGATATCTCCTACGCAAAAGGATGGTTTAGTTTACGACGTGCTGTTGAGAATGTGTACGGAATATGGGAGAGCTCCGTGAAGAAATTGTCTTACTATATGAGAGCTTTGCAAAAATGGAATCCCGGCACATTCGTTGAGTGGGTTCACCTTGAAACTTCCACACCAAGAGAAAAGACTTTAAAATAATATAAACAACATTATCTATTTTTCATAAAAAAACACAACTAATATATTGCTTACTTGAGTTGATGGCTGCTCATCAAGAATATCCCTAATGATGCGTACAAAATGCCTCCCTATTTCCGTAAACCTTAAATGACATGCCCATCTGTAGAACCACAATTACAAAATCTATAAATATTTTAAAACATATAAAATAACACAAAACATAATTACATTATTACCTTGCACCATATGGAGCAGCAGGTAACATTTTCTCCTCATCGATAATGATTGGGCCAATGCCGAATCTAGCCTCATCCATTTGAGGAGTTAAACATGGTTTTCTTGACCATGCCCAAATCTAAAATATATTCAAGAATAATATTAGTTAAGTATGACGAGAAAAATATTTCAAACATTTGAAAAGCGCAAACGTAAAGTTTACCTGCACGACCTGTAATGCACCACCTATCACTTTTTTTTCCTCTCATTGAGGAAGTGCATAACTCACGATATAAATATGCCAACAAGGCACTATCCCAACTATAATTGCCAACAGAATCAATATCCTCTAACTTCTGTAGAAAAATAACATTACAGTATTTCGGGAGGAATCAGGGAACAAAATTCCACCGAACATTAATAAAACACAAGCCCGTGTATATCTGACTACATCTTCTGCCGTACTGTGCTTATTAAGAGCATTATTCACCAAATGATGATTTATTGCCGATAGGTACAACTTTGGACCTTTAAAGTGTGCAGTATCCGGTGTAAACCCCAAAAGCATATGGTAATATTCTTGCCACTCAGGTATACTCCTAACGTAATCAACACCAAGTAATACGATACCATCTACTGGCAATGCCCATATCACTGCAATGTCTTGCAGTGTGATGGTTGCCTCCCCATCGAAAGTGGAAAGTATGTGTTTCACGGCGCCATCTCTCAACTAAAGTCGCGATAAGGTGAAAGTCAAGTGCAACTTTACTAGACCTATAAACACCATAAAAACCAATGATGTCCAACAGACTCACAACAAGCGTATTGAGGGGACAAAGATCCCAAAAATATTTATCAGGGTTTCTGCCTCGAAGTGTAGTATCAATATCACCTGCCCAAACATTCTCAGATCGATGAGATGACTGCAATGATAACAGATGACTGTCAATCGGGTCTGGTGCTCTTTGTAAATCCATCCTGAAATATTACACAACAAATATCAACATAACAAAAATATAAACATGGCCACCACCACCCGACACTAGCCACCGCCACCCGCCGCCCACATTGTCGTCGCCGGTAGCCGGCCGCCGCCGGAACATGGCGGCCACCTCCCGACACCCCCCAACGGCCGTAAATCATCTGGCGGTTTCCGTCATTCATGTCCAAACTATAACTATCTTTTCAATAAAAACTACCAAACAACAAAAATCAAACACAACAACAAAATAATGTTAATTTTATAACTTTAAGAAATTTATATTACGGAAAAAAATATTACCTCAGCTTCAAGAATGATAAACAACTAAGCTCCACAAATTACAAACCACAACAATTTTGGAAATTTGGCAAAAAAAAGTTGAAGGATTCGAAAATTCTCGTCTGGAAGAGGAAGAGGATAGAAAAGAAAGGAGATGAAGAAGAGAAGAAAGGAAGAAAGAAAGAAGGGCCGGTGGAAAAAAAAAACATTATTGAAGGTGCCATCTGAGATGGCGCCTTCAATAAAAAACCCGTGTTTTGGATGTGTTTTGAAAACTATTTATCTCTTTTCAGATAAAATAAATAAATTTTGGGTGTTTGATTTTCTTAGTTTTGCTATTGTTTCTCTGAATGTTTTAAGTTTTAATTGGTTGCAATTTTATAGTAAATTAAAGTTCACTAAGTTATTTTTTTTAAATATCAAACACCCAATGTTTTTTATTGACAATAATTTTTTTTAAAAAATTTAAAGTAAAAGTAACGTAAAAGTACTTTAAATAAACAATCCAAAACGCAACCTTAAATCCATGGAATCTGACTCCGTGTTAAAGGTTTTTGACATTATTAAATTTTATTATATAAATTTTGTATGTAATATAATTATGTAGAAATAAAAATTTCCGCAGAGAATATTATGTTTGAGTTTTTCTTTTATTACATTTCTTTTAAAAATTTAAAAGTAGGAGATTATAAATCGGAATATTTTGTGAAAACATTCGATACTTTTTAGAAATAACAAATAGTAACACATATATGTCGCGTTAATAATATGATATAAATTTTTCTATTTAAGTTTTGCCTTTTCTTACTTCCAACCTATGATGTACAGACATTTCTAAAAATCATCCATTGCAGTGTCAGATATTTATAGAACACCTACACTCCTTGGACACCCTTTGGACACGTGTCGGGCACGCTACGTGGTGCGTCCTTAATTTCTTTTAAAAATAAAATCGGAAACCTGTGTCGGTCACTCCCTACAAAATTGAACACCCATGTCGGACACGGTCAATGAGCGTATCAGACACAGAAATGACACTTTTCGATGTTGATTGTACAATTTAAAAAACTTTTTGGCTAAAATGAAATTTAGGTGTGTCACGCCCCGAGGCCCGAGCGCATGACACCGACGTTGATTCCAAAAATTAATTCAAAATCAACAAGCCTCGTGTACAGATCTATGATAAAAACCAGTCTATTTATTTAATTAAAAATAATAATCGTCTTTATAATTGTAAATCAACTTGAATAAGTTGTTCAATAAGCACCTTAGATCTAAACAGAGTTGCATATGCGTAACGTAATAAAATCTTGAATCTCCTCGATAGATCACCAGCCCAAAATTGATCTTGTTCTTCGTGTTCAATACCGACCTAATCATTCATACAACATCTATATATATCAACAGTAAAGGATATCTCCAAGCAAATAAAACTGCACATAGGTCACATTCCTTGAAACAATCTCCCAAAACATTTTTTCCAACAAAGACACAACCTAAGATTATCTTAACTGCGCATAGTTCATTAACTTTCGGCTTCTTAGATACGAAAAATTAGTCAAGACTCAAAGTAACTACGGAACAAAGACCAAACGAAAACAATCCTAGAACAATAAACTAAAAGTGAACTTCGAAATCATAAACTGAAGATGGAAGAGATATCTAGCATGCTACATACACGAAAAACCAAAGTTGCGTAAGTGGAATGTCTTCTCTGCAATAGTGTTTGCCCGTGGTATTCCCTTCTAGGCTGCAATGTCCATAGGTTCTCTCTCAAATTTTCAACAAAGTACACGAAACCAAGAAAGCTACCGAAACCATCGTGAATTCTCTCCCAAGAAGAAAAAAACTTGCACAGCCCTTTGATATGAAACACGTTCCAGCCTATAAGTTGTAAAGATTCTTCCAAATCTGTCACCCCAATACGGTCAGCATAACCATAAATTTCTGAAGAATTAAAGAAACTACTGCTCCTGTTCCCACAAAACGAGCTTTCACATATTGCGAAGAATTCACGGACAGTAGAAAACACTATAGGAAGGTTCTGTTGGGAAAATAACGCAATATTTTCTGGTCAGTGGGAGCAAAAATAAATGCGGAATAAAAACACAGGGTTTTTCAGCAAAAATTAGTCTACGTCCACGGGGCTGCTGTAGATCTTTTATTGAAGAAAAATACAAGTGTTTACAAAACATTGACAACGCTCAATCTGAAAAATATTCAGAAAATTATACAGCAATTTTCTCTCACTAGTATTTACTCTGATTGCTCTGTGTTATTTTTCACTCTACAATTTGGTGTGTGTTTTGCTGAATGAATTGCATTCCTATTTATAGAGATTTTGAACGCGTTTCTGTCCAATTTTCTTCACGCGTATTTTGACAAAAATAAAGATGGCCCTTTATGTTTTTTCAACATTGCTTTTTCAAACTTTTGATTTTAGCAAATTTTTGTCGGGTGATTTTCTTCTGTGGGGCCTTCTACTTTTTGACTAACAATCTTCCACTTGAAGACTGGTCTCAATCTGTCTTCACACATCGATCAATGCAACAACCTCTTCTGGTCAGTTTATCAATGGTCACCACCTTTGTTACCATATCTGCTTGATTCTTACTTCCTTGGATATTCTCTAATGTTAGCACATCATCCTCAAGCATAGACCTGATGAAGTGATAATGGATACCAATGTGTTTTGTTCTAGAGTGGAATGCTGAATTCTTTGCCAGATGTATTGCACTCTGACTATCACTATACAAAACATTCTTCTCCTGGTTGAATCCCAGCTCTGTTAACAAACCTTGAAGCCATATCAATTCTTTACTGGCTTCTGTCACTGCAACATATTCAGCCTCCGTAGTGGATACAGCTACAATCTTTTGTGTGATGCCCAGGGATTTTTGGTGTTAATCCCGGTGTGGTAATAATCCCTAAGGGATTTCAAATGTGGCAATTATGAATTAGTTGCGGTTTCGGGACTCTCGGGGATTTTAAACCCTGTTTTTGGAGTCATTGGAACCAAGGGATGAGATTGTATTCTCATCGTGGTGATAGCCTTGGAATTTGGTTTTTGGCGGGATATGGGGCCCGGAGTACTTTGTACTGGGGCTGGTAATGGAATTAGAATTGGAGAGATATTTATTGAAAACAGATGATTTTTAATGAATCATGATGTAGTTGTGGATGTATTGGTATTTTGGAGCTTTAGAGCTATATATACCAAATGAAGACGGTGTTCCGTCATTACACGGAATCTCCTCTCTCTCTCTCTACCCTCTCTCCCCAGCGATCCCCACCCCTCTTCTTCCCTCTTTTCTCCCATGATGGAAAATCGATGATTGCTCGGTTAGGGAGCCGAATTTCTCAAAGATAATAAGGTATTATTCATATCTTCGATTTGATAGTGGTATGGTAGTGTTTGGGAAGGATTTGTGTCGGGTTTAAAGAAATGGGTTTTTAAAGATTTTTGGGTGTTGTATTTCGGAGTTGATTTATAGCCCCTTGTTAAGGGTTTATGTTGTATGGGGTGTGAGCTTTGTTGTTGGGGAAGACTTTGCAAGAAAAACGCTATTTTTGGCTGTTACAGGTCGAGGCGATCGATCGCCGCGACATTGTTGATATTTTGTGGAAGATGAACAGTGAGGCGATCGACCGCCTCAAAGGAGGCGATCGATCGCCATGAGGCAGTAGCCAAAAATCGTTGAGAGGCGACCGATCGCCTGGAAATGAGGCGATCGATCGCCATACCATTTTGCGAGGCGATCGATCACCTGAGTTGAAGTGATCGATCGCCAATGCCTATTTTTGGAGAATTATTTCGTGTTGTGTTTTCGATGCAAGCTTCGCCCGAGGTCTTTTAAAATGGTTAATTGTCATGGATGACGATAGAATTGGGGTTTGTGAACGTGCTTGGACACGTGGTTGCATGCTTGAGATTAATTGTGGATTATTAATCGTGTTTAGCACATAATTCATCGGTCACGGGAGCAAGGCAAGATTGGATTTGAACTACTGGAATATAAGGTACGTATGACGTACGAGCATAGGCCTTTATTATAATTGTAATTGTTGAGTGCATGGTACACTGTATTGCAATAAATGTATATGAAAATGCATGGAGATGGTATTAGCAATAAACGGATATAGAAATACATGGTTTATGGTAATTGCTACAAATGAATATATGTGCATTGGGAATTATATGGTGCCGCTTTTGAGCGAGCAATGATTGATATGTTGTCGCCTTTGAGCGAACATTGATTGGGACGCCACTGATGTTGAGCATGCGTGAGAATGAAATGCTGCTATTGTAGAGCGAGCAATGAAATAGAACTATGGAACCATAAGTGAGATATATGGAATACTTGTAATCATTATTTAATGATTTGATATTATTGATTATGATATCGGTATGTGGCAAATGAATTTGTTAATCAATGTAATGATTAACTGGCATTTGGGAATTTGATGGTTTCAGTTATTTTGAGAACATGGACAGTGCAGGGAATCCCGGATGAGGATGATACCATCCAGGGAGCATCCTTTATATTTCATAGCATTTACATTTTTGTAAATTATGAATTGTGTTATTGTATTGGATTTGGGATATTGGTATGCTCACCCCGTGTGGGGGCTGTCTCTGTTGGGGCAGGTTATTAGGTACATCGATGGCTTGGAGTTGAGCTCGAGCTGTGGATTTGAGGTGCTTCCAGGATCGAGGTACCAGCGACGGTATTGAGCATGATACTTTATACATTAGATACACGCATACTTATTCGGTGCTCGCATGTGAGCAGTATTATGTGTATATGGATTGTATAAAGAAGGCAATGGCCTTTCTCTTTTCATTTATGTGTTGCATGCAATTAATTATGAATTGCAAAATGTAATGCCTCGATTTGCTTTATATACGTGTCATATGATTATGGCGTAATTTTGAATAATTACGGTACGATGTGGACTCGGGTTCGGGTTGAACCGAGGGTTAATACTCACATACATGAAATGAATATTAGATATATGACAAGAAAGAAACATGATGCACAAGATGTAGTGCATAGAAATGACTTGAATAAAATCAAGTGTAGTGGCATATCAAGCAACATGGACTAGTATACATTTGAATTGAATTTCATATGCCTTTGCCTTTCATTTAAAGTTGCATGAGCATGTGAATTTGAGTTTGGATTTACATGTTTATGTTATTTGGCATGTTATTATAGCAAGTGGCTATATTAAGGAGATTAGTGAGCTTAAACTCACAATACACCATTTTACACCTACAAATCTCTACCAAGCTCCTCTCCAAAACCTTATTGGTTTTGTCATCTTTTCTTGGATTTGCACTTGGTTATCAAGATAGAAAAGTGGGAGAAGTGACTTCCTATCATTTTGGTAAGCATTAGGTGCTTTGAATCCTTGTGTATGAGAGTAAAGAGGAATTGAAGTTAAAGCATGGAAATTGGTGATGTTTGTTTTGATTTGAGTTATGGTGTAAACAATTGAGTTCTTTGATCACACAAACATGTTACTATGCTATTAGAGATTGCATGAAACATGTTTAAATGTTCATTTTCGAATTGTAGGAGATATACCATGAGGATAAGCTCAAAATCGCCATGTTCTAAAGTTTCTGGACATCGGCGATCGATCGCGAGCAACATAACATTTTGGCGATCGATCGCGAGGTTGTGGCGATCGATCGCGATGGAACAGAATAGTATAGCGATCGATCGGTGAGATGTGGCGATCGATCGCCAAGGGCAGAAACTTGAAAAATGTTATATTTTTGTAGAATTTGATTTTAATGCCTATGATAACATGATATATTATTGGCATTGTTGTAGCACCATCACAGGGGACAGGACAACGAGGCAATTAGCCAGTGACGACTGATTTATCTCGTTTGTGTCGCTTTACAGGTACGTGTTGACGTACGGAGTATAGATATGATGTGATGATGATGTTATGGTTTTGATATCATATGATTTATGTTAGCTTTGTGTCATATGATTGGTAGTATCATATGCATGTACATACATGGATTTCATATGATTGAGATGGATGCCTTGATAGATATGTGTATATGCTTTGGTAAGATCATTGCCTTGATAGATATGCCAGGTTTGGTATATACTTTGGCTGGGATCGTTGCCACGATAGATATACTACATATGCTTTGGCTTGAGTTGGGATGGATGCCTTGATAGATATGTGTATATGCTTTGGTAAGATCATTGCCTTGATAGATATGCCAGGATTGGTATATGCTTTGGCTGGGATCGTTGCCACGATAGATATACCACATATGCTTTGACTTGAGAGATATACGCCTGGTTTGGGTATATGCTCTGGCTATTATCACAGATGAGTACGGTACTATGATATGTGCTGCTAATATGAAGATGTGATGTGGTTCCCCTGACATATTGAGCTGAATAGGCATATCATATTGGGCTCGTGATAATAGAGGGTGATTGATGAGACATGTCATGACATAGTTGCATTTGTTGATGCATGAGACAGAGCATTCACATTGGATAGGATTATTATTGCTTTATCATTGATATTGTGTTTTGATATCGCACTGAGATAGTTGTTTATCTATACTCACGTTTTGTGAATGTTTCTGTAGGGACTCATAGACGTGGGGAGACGGGATGTGAGTCATTTTCCGCTGCGAGCTGAACCACTGCTTAGGAGTTATCTTGGATTAGGTTGTTACTTGTACATGTGATACATGTGATGTATAGTTGGTTAGGTTTTTATAACCTTGTAACCACTTAACTAGTCAAATACTCTTAATCAGTGCATGTTTTTACTTAATTCAGACTCACGTATGTATGCTTAATTGATACATAATGGATTAAGTATCGAGGACCCCACATTAGTGGTATCAGAGCAGTGGTTCGAGAACGGGATGAACAAGGGTAGAGGAAGTGAGTTAGGTAGTTACCTAATCACTTACAGGCATGTGATACTGATGATATAGTGTCTGGGAACATGCTTTGTATTTGTATCTGTTATTGTTAACCCTTGTTTTGCAGGCTGATAGTATGACTTGGTATGAATCCTTATGCGTGGCATAAGTGATGTTGTGGGTGTAATCGTGATTGGTATACCGAATTTCTGTACTATCATTTGGCAGGGGAAACATGATATGTGTCGGGGGAACTATTTCACTGATTCCGTGGTAATGGTATGTCGGTCAATACTAAATCGGAGGAGTCAGTTGTACAGTGGTTGGAGCGCGTGAAAAGCAAAGCTTGGTATCAGCTCCATGTACAAAGTCAGCCTGCATGAGATTGTGTATCAGACCTAAGGATGGACTGACCACTAACACAGGATGTATGAATGGAAGTGAAGATACAGGTGATATTGCAATCTGTGGTTACATTGTCAGTTCGACAGGTATGACCTGAATGAGAATGTAATACTTTGCTCTTGATCTGTGGATGGTAAAGGCTAATGCAGTGTGTTTACATTGGGAGATGATGCAGATATGGGTTACTTGTGGTACTCAAATGGTACATGTAGCGAATGCGATTCGTGTACAATAATAGTATTTTTGAGTATTGTATTCCACAGCGGTCATTGGTGATTTGTGAGATCACCGTGATGATGATTCTCTTGTCAGGGTATCATCTGTGTATGGTTCTCCGGTGTGTATGTATATGTTGATCTCTATGTTTGTTGTCATGGAGTTGGCAAGGAACATGAAATTGAGAGAGTTCAATGATAGTGACGCTGAGGCGTATTGATGGAGCGGTACAACCGCAGTATGTTCGACTGTTATCAGTTGATGTCGTTCAAGTCACTCGTGTTTTGGTGACTGGTTAACGGACTATGTGATCCTTTCTGTGTATTAGTTTCTTGTGTTCGTTCTTGTTGTATCATATGGATTTGAGCATGGAAGTCTTTCAGAGTGAAAGAAAATGAGTACCGGCGGAGATTGCAGTGATGCAATGATTACCGGCAAAGATTGTTGTGATGCCTGCACATGTGATCTTTGTGATGGCTGTACTGGGACATACATGGTGCTATGTGGCCATGTATTATATCTGGTTAGTGTATAGTACAGATGGGAATGGATATCATTGTTTTGATGTGAACTCAGTCCGAGCTATCAGGTTGTCCGAATGAGACTCTATGTATGTGGTATGTGTGGCAGCCATGGGTGTCTTTGATTGACACGAGATACCTCCAGTGCATATTGTTGTGTATGGGATGTTGCATATGAACATTTAGTTCTGTGTTTGTGAATTGCATTGATGAGGCTAAATTTGGTTGGTCTGCTTTGAACAGGGTGTGGGTATCTGTGTTGTTGCTGAGAGCATTGGATGCTTGTATGGCTTCTGGATATAGAAAAGGACATCATAATAGACATCGTAAACTGGTTCTTTAGTGGAAACTGTGTATAACATCTTGTCATATTCTGGATTAGTACATGACAATAGTGATCTGTACACATGAGACCAACAGAGAGTGGTTGACAATGTGAGACCAAAAGAGATTGGTTGGCAATGTGAGTATCCAGTAAGCATTGAGTGTGAACTATTGTATGATAACATAGCTTGGTGGCTATGATGTATGGTTCACAAGTCTGATGTTGAATGTCCAAGTTATCCAGATTGATAAGGAAGTTTGAGTTTCCGTCGATTTCTTGTACACTACGACTGTAGTACTGATACAATCAGAGTTTCCGTTGTGTTGTGATTGTACTATGCGTTTGATAGGAAATTCATATAGTCTTGACTGGGAGATGTATGACTGTTGGGATCGTGATTTTGATATGTCGACCTCGTCATGCGATTGGTGTGCATGGTTGATTGGTTTACATTTTGTGCTCGATAGATGTTGGGTTGATATCTAGATGGACAGTCTACGAATATGTTCCATGAGGAAACAATATGGTTGGTATACTAAACCATGTAATGTTTAATGAATAGTTGGTACGCTACACCATGTGATGGTTATGAGAAGGTTGAAGAAGCTCACACGTATGAGATAGTGTGATGGGACTTGATTTGTTCATGAAATGACTTATTTTGAGCTTGTTCGTACACATATGTGTATAGCATTGAAGTTTGTGTCATGATATAGTGGTACGACCAATATGAAACTGATTTGACATATACCAAATGGTGGATGGTATTTTTGCTATATGGTTGTACTTGAGTATTTTGATAAGATCTCCTTTGATTGTGCACGGAAGGTGTACTAGTAACATAATACGGTTACAGTATTGTGAAGGTATCATTGACAAGGCTATATGATATGGCAATTCTTTTGGGTCCGATTGTAAAGTCATAGTGCCAGAATGACCATGAGTGGTATGGTAATTTGATTGTCAGTCATGTCAACAATAGTGTGTGGATTGTGTGATTACAGTTGAGTTGAATTTTTTTACCTTCCATGTATTGTTGGATTGGCTATTCCCTTATGAACCAGAGGTGATAACGATTTGCTGGGAGCAGTCGTGTTTATCAGGAATGCATGCCAATAAAGAAAGATTCAATGAATTGGCGAGGTAAACAACTGTTGGTTTCGATTATGTACTATATATGATCATGTGATATATCTGAGTGATATATTCAATCATGTGATATAGTCGGGTGATATCTTTGATTGTATGATTTATCCGGGTGATATGATAATCCGTATGGATAGGTTCGTGAAGCAGAACGAAATGGATTATCAGGTACCTGTGATGTGTGGGACTTGTTGGCGTAATCCATGTAGCAAGTGAACGTGTTGGTTTCCACCGCTACATGATATTTTGTGTTGATCATTACAGGTTATATTGAACCACGCAAATGGTGTGGATAGATTTTATGAGAACATAGTCATTGGGTGGGATAACCATATAATTATATGGACATATGTATTATACATGGCTTTGGTGTACAGTATGCATTGATGACATATGAGTATGATGTGGATTGCTTCTTGTAGTTTGGTCAAGTTCGTGTCCAGTGTTTGTTCTGGACTGGTATCGTGTTCAGTGTTTAATCTAGACTGAGAAGTCTGGCGTGGGAGAGTAGTATGCAAACGATAGATGGATATGTTGTACCTATCACGTTGTGTAATGACATACTATAATACAACTTTGTGAAATTGTAGAGCAGAGATGGCTCTGTGCACATTTGGATGTGTAGAATCTGAATGTGACAAGGACCGAGGTACTTGGTTTAGAGTATCTTGCTGATCTCGACATTCTGCGTAGGCTTACACAGGAGTACAGACGAATGGAAACATTCTAGACCGTTATACAATACACAACGCGAGTATGTGTGTTGCTGTGTATCTAAAGTGTGGCATAATGTGTATGGAAAATGTGTAATACCAGGATTTGAACCATTGACTGTATTACTATATGGTGACTAGTTGTCCAAGGAGGGACGGATGTAGTAGACATTAGATGAACAGATGCTCCATTGGATCATTTGTATGCATCCAGCAGGAATGGAAGTGGGCAGTGACTTGGTTAAGAGAACCCACCGGTACAATGAGTTGTATGAGATCAAGTCAGTTTGATGGATACTGTTGTGTATAACAGGATATGTATATGTGCCAACATCCGGACATGATGTCTTGAGTGTTCACTAATACTAGTGAAATGGTTGTCTGTTGATGTTATTACAACGATGCATACATACTATCTATGCCGGCTGGTGTAGAGTGTTGTGCGAGAACATGAGTTTACAGTAGAATCCAAAGTGCAATGTCTGGTATGTTTTCTTTTGGTTTCTTATACTGCTGGTCTGGTAAGTATCTGCTAGTTGAGCATGTTGAGTATGTAGCAGATTTACTTTTGATTATTTGTGTTCCGGCAAATAATGTTGCATTTATGATGCATGTTTGTGCAAAGCTTATTTGCCACTATGTTGTTATTACTTGTAGTGTTGCAAATAGGGTTGAAAGCTTATGGCTTTCTGTATGAGAGTCATATGATATATGCGATTCATATTAGGAATCTGGAATTTCGAGGAAGAAATTCACTAAGTGGTGGAGAATTGTAATGCCTCGATTTGCTTTATATACGTGTCATATGATTATGGCGTAATTTTGAATAATTACGGTACGATGTGGACTCGGGTTTGGGTTGAACCGAGGGTTAATACTCACATACATGAAATGAATATTAGATATATGACAAGAAAGAAACATGATGCACAAGATGTAGTGCATAGAAATGACTTGAATAAAATCAAGTGTAGTGGCATATCAAGCAACATGGACTAGTATACATTTGAATTGAATTTCATATGCCTTTGCATTTCATTTAAAGTTGCATGAGCATGTGAATTTGAGTTTGGATTTACATGTTTATGTTATTTGGCATGTTATTATAGCAAGTGGCTATATTAAGGAGATTAGTGAGCTTAAACTCACAATACACCATTTTACACCTACAAATCTCTACCAAGCTCCTCTCCAAAACCTTATTGGTTTTGTCATCTTTTCTTGGATTTGCACTTGGTTATCAAGATAGAAAAGTGGGAGAAGTGACTTCCTATCATTTTGGTAAGGATTAGGTGCTTTGTATCCTTGTGTATGAGAGTAAAGAGGAATTGAAGTTAAAGCATGGAAATTGGTGATGTTTGTTTTGATTTGAGTTATGGTGTAAACAATTGAGTTCTTTGATCACACAAACATGTTACTATGCTATTAGAGATTGCATGAAACATGTTTAAATGTTCATTTTCGAGTTGTAGGAGATATACCATGAGGATAAGCTCAAAATCGCAATGTTCTAAAGTTTCTGGACATCGGCGATCGATCGCAAGCTTTGTGCCGATCGATCGCCGATGACAGAGCAAAGTTTAAGGTGGTTATATCATGTGGCGATCGATCGGTGCAATGTGGCGATCGATCGCGAGCAACATAACATTTTGACGATCGATCGCGAGGTTGTGGCGATCGATCGCGATGGAATAGAATAGTATAGCGATCGATCGGTGAGATGTGGCGATCGATCGCCAAGGGCAGAAACTTGAAAAATGTTATATTTTTGTAGAATTTGATTTTAATACCTATGATAACATGATATATTATTGGCATTGTTGTAGCACCATCACAGGGGACAGGACAACGAGGCAATTAGCCAGTGACGACTGATTTATCTCGTTTGTGTCGCTTTACAGGTACGTTTTGACGTACGGAGTTTAGATATGATGTGATGATGATGTTATGGTTTTGATATCATATGATTTATGTTAGCTTTGTGTCATATGATTGGTAGTATCATATGCATGTACATACATGGATTTCATATGATTGAGATGGATGCCTTGATAGATATGTGTATATGCTTTGGTAAGATCATTGCCTTGATAGATATGCCAGGTTTGGTATATGCTTTGGCTGGGATCGTTGCCACGATAGATATACTACATATGCTTTGGCTTGAGTTGGGATGGATGCCTTGATAGATATGTGTATATGCTTTGGTAAGATCATTGCCTTGATAGATATGCCAGGATTGGTATATGCTTTGGCTGGGATCGTTGCCACGATAGATATACCACATATGCTTTGGCTTGAGAGATATAAGCCTGGTTTGGGTATATGCTCTGGCTATTATCACAGATGAGTACGGTACTATGATATGTGCTGCTAATATGAAGATGTGATGTGGTTCCACTGACATATTGAGCTGAATAGGCATATCATATTGGGCTCGTGATAATAGAGGGTGATTGATGAGACATGTCATGACATAGTTGCATTTGTTGATTCATGAGACAGAGCATTCACATTGGATAGGCTTTATCATTGATATTGTGTTTTGATATCGCACTGAGATAGTTGTTTATCTATACTCACGTTTTGTGAATGTTTCTGTAGGGACTCATAGACGTGGGGAGACGGGATGTGAGTCATTTTCCGCTGCGAGCTGAACCACTGCTTAGGAGTTATCTTGGATTAGGTTGTTACTTGTACATGTGATACATGTGATGTATAGTTGGTTAGGTTTTTATAACCTTGTAACCACTTAACTAGTCAAATACTCTTAATCAGTGCATGTTTTTACTTAATTCAGACTCACTTATGTATGCTTAATTGATACATAATGGATTAAGTATCGAGGACCCCACACAAAATGAATTGAGAGCATATCAGTGTATATATAAAGGTGCATGTCATGTTTATGGATTATGTTGGGGAAAGTTTAGACATTATATGATTAATGTAAAGGAATTTTATAGATGGTACTTCATGCTAGAGTTGCATGAAATCTCTTTCCCCCTTGATAACATGTTTGTATGCACTAATGACAAGGGTTAATACACTAATAACAGGTTAAGGGCACGGGGGTCCTTACATTTTGTAACCGCGACATCCAACTAACAGCTGTAGTTCCAATAGTGAATATATAACATGTGGTGCTTTTCCGGTGATCGACATCACCTCCATAGTCTGCATCTACGTAACCTTGTACTTTTAGTTCTCCTTTTCCGAAATACAAACACTTCTTTGCAGTGCATCGCAGATACCTCAATATCCACTTAACTGCTTCCCAATGAGCCTTTCCTGGATTTGACATAAACCTGCTGACAACTCCCACTGCATGGGCAATGTTCGGTCTTGTACAGACCATCGCGTACATCAAACTCCCAATGGTTGAAGTGTAAGGAACCT
The DNA here is from genome assembly GCA_907163345.1 of Haberlea rhodopensis. NCBI lineage: Eukaryota > Viridiplantae > Streptophyta > Magnoliopsida > Lamiales > Gesneriaceae > Haberlea > Haberlea rhodopensis. The sequence continues at coordinate 102,470 of CAJQUN010000220.1, forward strand.
TAGCCATGTATTCTTTTTCTTCCTCCGTATGAGGACACTGGTCCTTCGATAGGCGAAAATGACTAGCCAAAGGTGTGCTAACAGATTTGGCGTCTCCCATGTTGAATCTCTGCAAAACATGATTGATGTACTCTGCCTGAGATAACTGCAAAATTCCCTTTTACTTATCTCTTGTGATTTGCATTCCAAGAATCTTTCTTGCTGGACCCAAATCCTTCATGTCAAATTCTTTTGACAACTGTTGTTTCAAGTTTCTGATCTCGTCCATATCAGAACCAGCTACTAACATATCATCGATATAAAGTAGCAAAATGACATAACTGGACTTGTATTTCTTGAAGTAGCAACAATGGTCGGCGTTGCACCTCTGGAAACCTTCCTTGTGCATAAAGCCGTCAAATTTTAAGTACCACTGCCTTGGAGCTTATTTAAGGCCGTACAAGCTCTTTTTCAATTTGCACACTTTATTCTCCATCCCTTTCTTTGCGAATGTCTCCGTGAAGAAACACAGTCTTCACATCCAATTGTTCAAGATGGAGATTTTCAATGGCAACAATACTCAATACAGTCCTAATAGTATTGAGCTTCACAACTGGAGCAAAAATCTCTGAGTAGTCAACTCCTTCTTTTTGCTGAAACCCTTTGATGACCAGTCGGGCTTTGTATCTCGTGAAACCATCATGATCTTCCTTCACCCGATACATCCATTTGTTGTGAAGTTCCTTTTTGTCCATAGGCAACTCAACAAGTTCCCATGTCTGATTGGACATCAAAGACTTCATCTCGTCTTTCATGGCAAGCTCCCACTTGCCGGCATCTTTGGTCTGACATGCTTCATCGTAGCATTCAGGCTCACCTGCATCGGTTAGCAACAAATAGTTCATATATCTTATGTTAGGTACATGAGGCCGAGAACTCCTTCTCAACTCATGAACTGGAGCAGGAGATGCATCATGATGTTGCTCGCTGTCTTGATCAATTGATTCCCCTAACTGAGGAATCTCAACTATCTCTTCCACATGACTTTCTGGGACATCTTCCACCTCTGCATACGCTGGCTCACTCTGTGCTGAGTCGCTGCCAACTGTGTTATGTCTGTCCTTATACATCACTCGTTCGTTGAAGATTACATCTCTGCTGCAGATCATTTTTTTGTTTTCATCATCCCAAATGTGGTAGCCAAACTCATCTTCGACATAACCAATGAAAGTGCACTTCTTTGATTTGTGATCAAGTTTATTTCTGCGTGCATAATTGATATGCACATATGCTACACATCCGAAAACTTTAAGATATGAGAGGTTTACCTCTTTTCCGCTCCATACCTCTTCTGGTATTCCGTGCTCCAATGGTACTGATGGACATCTGTTAATCAAGTAAGCTGCTGTGTTGACTGCTTCTGCCCAGAACTGCTTTGGCAGGCTTGATTGGACCCGCATGCTTCTGGCTCGTTCTGTCAACGTCCGGTTCATACGCTCAGCTACACCATTGTGTTGAGGAGTACCAGGCACGATTCTCTCCATTCTGATCCCGTGCTCACATTAGAACTTCTTGAATCTGGTGTCTTCATATTCACCACCATTGTCGGTTCTGAGTTTCTTTATCTTCAACCCAGTTTCATTTTCAACCATCGCTTTCCAAATCTTGAAAGCCTCAAATACTTCTGACTTATATTTCAGAAAGTAAACCCATACTTTTCTGGAGTGATCATCAATAAAAGTCAGAAATTAGTGTTTTTCACTAATGGATGAGACAATCGTTGGTCCCCAAACATCAGAGTGAACTAGTTCAAGTTTCACCTTCTTTGGGGTTCTGATTCTTATCTGAAAGCTAACTCTTTTCTGCTTTCCAAAATACATCCGTCACACGTGTCAATATCAATTGACTGAAGGCTCGGAAGTTTCCCATTTGATTGCATGACCTTCATTCCTTTCTCACTCATGTGGCCAAGTCTTTGGTGCCACAGAGTATGAGTTTCTGTTTCTGCTGCAACTGCAATTGAACAGCGTGCTCCTGCTGCCATGTAAAGAGTACCACTCTTATTGCCTTGAGCAATTATCATTGCACCTTTTGAGATCTTCCAAGTATCACCGTGAAAGACTGTCGTATGACCTTCACTAGCCAACTGGCCAACTGAGATTAAGTTCTTTCTCAGATCTGGAATATGCCTGACATCCTTCAGTTCCCATACAGACCCGTTCAACTTAATCTTTATCATACATTTGCTAACAATCTCGCAAGATTGTTCATTACCAAGGTAGACTTTACCAAGGTTTCCGGGGACATATGTCACGAAGAGTTCTCTTTGCGAAGTAGCATGGAATGATGCTCCGGAGTCTAATATCCAAGACTCTTCCTTGCACTCTAAAAAACATATTAATGCATCATCTCTAGCAGCAACGTTTGCTTCTGCCTTCACCTCCTGATTCTTTGGTGCATTTTTGCATTGATTTTTATAATGTCCGGGTTGCCCGCATTTCCAGCACTCCATAGTCTTTGAGTTCTGAGAATTAGGGGCATTCCTAGATTTGGACCTCCTGTCCATTTGTTTGCCACGTCCACCTCATCTGTTTGATTTTCTACCTCTTGACACTGTATGTAATATTGAAGAGGTTGATGATCATTTGAATCTTTCCGTCTGATCTCTTCACTGAGAACCAGATCACGAACATCGTCAAATTTCAACTTTGTACTTCCCGATGTGCTACTCACAGCTGTGACAGTAGCATTCCAGCTTTCCGGTAGGGAAGACAAAAGTATTAATGCTCGTACTTCATCATCAAAATCAATGCTAACTGAATTTAACTGGGTTGTCACTATGTTGAGTTCATTGAGGTGTTGAGCTACCGATCCGCCTTCTACCATCCACAAATTGAACAACCGCCTCATCAAATGAACTTTGTTTGAAGTTGATGACTTCTCGTACATGCTTGAAAGAGCCGCCATAAGACCCGCCGTGGTCGTTTCTTTCGCTATGTTGAAAGCAATGTTGCAAGACAACGTCAGTCGGATAACTCCAAGAGCTTTTCTATCTAGAAGAGCCCATTCTTCATCTTTCATGCCTTTTGGCTTCACACCCGAGAGAGGTTGATAAAGGCCTTTATGGTACATATAGTCTTCTATTTGCATTTTCTAAAAGTCAAAATCTGAACCATTGAATTTTTCAATATTTATTTTTCCTTCATCTGCCGCCATTACTCCCACTCGAACCTGACTCCCACCGGATTGCTGTTTTGACAATTTTTGAAAATCACAGTGCTATTAAAAAACACTGATGTGGACGAATTTGGTATCGCTGACCAAATTCTACTATTTTCGAAATTTACTATTCACAAAATTCACGTGAATAGTAACCCGACAAAAAATTAACAATCTGGCTCTGATACCAGTTGTTGGGAAAATAACACAATATTTTCTGGTCAGACATGTTGGAAAAATTTTTTGCGGAATAAAAACACGGTTTACGTGGTTCGGCAAAAATTATCCTACGTCCACGGGGCTGCTGCAGATCTTTTATTGAAGAAAAATACAAGTGTTTACAAAACACTGACAACACTTAAACTGAAAAATACTCAGAAAATTATACAACAATTTTCTCTCACTAGTATTTTTACTCTGAATGCACTGTGTTATTTTTCTCTCTACAATTTGGTGTGTGTTTTGCTGAATGAATTGCATTCCTATTTATAGAGATTTTGAACGCATTTCTGTCCAATTTTCTTCACGCGTATTTTGACAAAAATAAAGATGGCCGACCACTTTATGTTTTTTCAACATTGCTTTTTCAAACTTTTGATTTTAGCAAATTTTTGTCGGATGATTTTCTTATGTGGGACCTTCTACTTTTTGACTAACAGGTTCCAACTCAAGAATTGGTGAAAAAGGGTGCTGGGACAATCATCGAACGAATTGGAGTAAATTGGACAGGAATACATATTACCCATGTTTATGTAAGGAATCAAACAAGCAATGCGCAGCGGAAAAAATAAATTTGGATTCCATAACCATGGACCTATACAGAGTGTTCATATCGGAATGATAAAAGAGTCTCACCCTTGTAGCGTGTTTGAAGCAAATTCCACGTTGTAGCACCTCGAGTCACAAACAAAAGTTTGCACCTCTGTCTCTACGGTATCCACACGATCAAATCGAACAAGGGACGTTCAAGAACAAGTTGCTAGACTTATTCTTGAACCAAAACCAAACTCTCGGTTCAAAACCGATTAACGGCATTCAAACACCACCAAGAAGGAATCGACGGCGGCCGTGAGGAGGGTGGCGGCCGTGAACCTTCGTGAATGAGAGGAGGCCGAGAGTAATTTCTTTGGAGGCTAGGTTATGAGATATAAATTGTCTTGCTTAACAATTAATTATAACCTTGTATTTATATTATAAGATTTAATTAAGGTTCAAGACTTTCTTAAAGTCTCATGGGCCCAAACCCATGATTTAGTTAAATCCTTATAATCATTTAAATAAGACTCTTAATTAATTAATTCATCCAATGAATTTAATTTCCCTTATCGATTTAATCTTTTGTGCGACCCGATAGGATCTTGTAATGTTGGCAGTGACATAAAATCTCATTTTATATCACAAGCAATGAGCGGTATCTAGCAACACATCAAGGCTACCCAAATTACAAGAATGTCATTGACTCGACATAACCTTAGAACTTGTGATAATATTAACCATGTAACTTAATCCCTTTGTCCATGTGTTTAGATTGAACACGAGTCATGGAATAATCATACTCGTATATTCAATCTCTATTTCTTGATCCCCAAGTATCGACTCATTCGAGCACGGCCATGCATTTTAGTCTTACTTGATCAAGGGCCCAAACACTTCTCCTGTTATATAGGAGGGACAAATCCTATCTTGATCAATCAACATCCCTCTACATAATTCGTAGTGTTTCAATGGTTGCCTTTATAGTTTACCCTGTTACAGGTAACGTTTGACAATATCAAGATACATAACTCCTTATGTTGGGATCTCTGATGAACTCAAGTCGTAAGGATTACATACATTATTATCACTATGAGAATTGCTTATGACTCTCATATAACTATCCATGTAGCATTCTCATGGTGGGTCTGTCCAGTACATTGTTCTCTAACATGTACCCATGTGTTGATTTGATATCTCATATCCATGAATTAATTCATCAATCAAAACATACTAGTCTCAATGTATTATCATTATCCTGATTTATGATAATACTTGACTAGGGACAATCTTTAAGAATAATACAATATTATTCTAAGGACATTAACTTATATATCAATTCATATTGCACAGATATTCGAATAATATATAATAATGATTTGCCATTTATAAAATCATAATACATTGTATGTCATAAACAATCATCTAATGACTTGTCTTAGGGCATATACCAACAACTCTCCCACTTGCACTAAGACCAATCAGACATATACTTAATGCCTAGAGATCTAGTATGACGATCATGCTTCTGCTGTGACAGTGGCTTCGTCAATGGGTCAGATACATTATCACCTGTTGGTACTTTGCATATCTTTACATCTCCTCTTTCAACGATTTCTCGAATGAAATGAAAGCGCCGAAGTATGTGCTTGGATCTTTGGTGAGATCTAGGTTCCTTAGCCAATGCGATGGCTCCATTGTTGCCACAATAGAGTTCAATCGGATCTAGAATGCTAGGCAGCACCCCAAGTTCAGAAATGAACTTCTTGATCCAAACAGCTTCCTTTGCTGCATCTGAGGCAGCAATATATTCAGCTTCAGTTGTAGAATCGGCTACTGTCTCTTGCTTTGAACTCTTCCAGTTCACAGCACCTCCATTTAGGCAAAACACATATCCTGATTGCGATCGAAAATCATCTTTGTCGGTTTGGAAACTTGCATCAGTGTAACCTATTACATTGAGCTCTTCCTCACCTCCATAAATCAAGAATGTATCCTTAATTCTTCTCAAGTACTTCAGGATATTCTTGACTGCAATCCAGTGACATTCACCTGGATCAACTTGATATCTGCTCGTCATGCTTAAAGCATGCGAGACATCGAGACGAGTACATATCATGGCATACATGATAGATCCAATAGCTGACGCATATGTAATCTTACTCATGCGTTGTCTCTCATCTGGTGTTGAAAGACACTGATCCTTCGAGAGATGTATCCCACGTGTCATAGGCACGAATCCTTTCTTAGATTCTTGCATGCTAAACCGTTTTAGCACTTTGTCTATGTATGTACTTTGACTTAGGCCAAGTAATCTTCTCGATCTATCTTTATAGATCTTGATTCCTAACACATAGGTGGCTTCACCCAAGTCTTTCATAGAAAAGCAATTCCCTAGCCAAATCTTTACAGATTGTAAGGCAGGAATATCATTCCCAATTAGAAGTATGTCATCTACATACAATATTAGGAAGATAATAATGCTCCCACTGACCTTCTTGTAGACACAAGGTTCATCTACGTCTTTGATGAAACCAAACTCTTTGACTGCATCATTAAAACGAAGATTCCAACTCCGAGAAGCTTGCTTCAATCCATAAATGGATCGTTGTAGCTTGCATATCTTTCCAGCATCCTTTGGATCGACAAAACCCCCGGGCTGTGTCATGTACACATCCTCAAGCAGATTTCCATTAAGGAAAGCTGTTTTGACATCCATCTGCCAGATTTCATAATCATGAAATGCAGCTATTGCAAGTAAGATCCTAATGGATTTAACCATGGCAACTGGTGAAAAAGTTTCATCATAGTCAATACCATGAATTTGTTTGAAACCTTTTGCTACCAGTCGACCTTTAAAGGTTTGTACAATACCATCCATGTCGGTCTTCTTCTTGAAAATCCATTTGCACCCTATGGATCTCACCCCTTCAGGTGGGTCAACCAAAGTCCATACTTGGTTTGCATAAATGGATTCCATTTCAGATTTCATGGCTTCTTGCCATTTCTCAGAATCAGTGCCCATTATAGCTTCTTGATAAGATGGCGGCTCATCCTCATCAATAAGTAGTAAGTCACCTTGTTGAGTCACAAGAAATCCATATCTATGTGGCTCCCGATGTTCTCTTACAGACCTACGCTGGGCTTGTGTCTCTTGAGCAGGCACTTCATCCACAACAGCTTGTGGTGACTGCTCTGTTTCCATCTCAATATCATGTTCAGTATTTTCTTGTGGTTGAACTTCACTAAGTTCTATATGTCTCCCACTGGTTTTTCTAGAAATAAATTCTCTTTCAAGAAAGACACCAGTCCGAGCAACAAGCACTTTGTTCTCGGTGGGATAATAGAAATAGTATCCTTTCGTTTCCTTAGGATACCCCACAAATAAACACTTATCAGATTTGGGTCCAAGTTTGTTAGAGGCGTGACGTCTCACGAAAGCCTCACAACCCCAAATCTTCATAAAAGACATACTAGGATGTTTCCCAGTCCATATCTCATATGTGTCTTTTGTAATGCCTCGAATTGTTGTATACATGTGTGATATGATTATGGTGTAATTATATCAATTGGTGGTATGATAATGGGGGTTCGGGTGGAACCAAGAATGAATTAATACATGTATGAAATGATATATGGCAAGGAATGAAACATGGTGTATAATGATTTAATAACATATCAAGTCATGAACTAGTAGGCATTTGATTATGCATGTGAATTTACTTGCAATTGGAGTTGTGTTTGAATTTGGATTTCATTTCATGTACATGTTACTTAACATGTAATTACCTCTAAATGACATGATAGCAAGTGAATTAGGGAGCTAAGGATCTATATCAAGTGACTTAAGGGTGAACTCACATATTACACCACTTTCACCTCAAATTCTCTACAAAGCTCCTCTCCAACCCTTAGAGATTTTATTAGTTGAAGCTTGGTTTTTCACTTGTGATTTGAGCTAGGAAGTTGGGTGAAGTGATTTCTTCACATCTTGGTAAGGAATTCATAGCTTTACACTTGAATTATGTCATTGGTGTTGCATATGTGAAGTAAAATATCCAATGTTCATGTGAAGAATTGTATCATGTTTCTATACTCTTATTTGGAATCTATGATGTTAGAAACATGTTAATATGTTCCTAGGGATTGCAAGAAACATGTTGATATGGTTCAATTTGAGTTATAGGAGAAGAACCATGGAGATAAGCTTGAAAATCGCCATGCTCTAAACTTTCTGGGCATCGACGATCGATCGCCGAAGACAGCCAAATTTTAAGGCGGTGAAAATGTGTGGCGATCGATCGGTGAAATTGTCACGATCGATCGCTATGAACAGAGCATTGTGGCGATCGATCGCCAAGTTGTAGCGATCGATCGCCAAGTTGTAGCGATCGATCGCGAGGGGACAGAATGTTATGGCGATCGATCGATGTTGGTAGCGATCGATCGGTGATTGAGAAAAGTTGAAAAATGTTATATTTTTGTAGAATTTGATTTTAATGCCTATGATAATGTGATATCCCCGAAATGGTTAATTGCTATGTGGCTTTAATTTGTTTACATGATTAATTATGTGGTAATTGATTATGTGTTGGGATCTATTTACCTTATGGAAATGTATGGTCATGTGGTTAGGGTGACCCGGGATTGCATTTCAGGGTGCATGTGGTGCATGTTGGGTAAATTTGTTGGGAGCATGATTTATTTGCCATAGTTAGCAATTTATTAGAAATCATGTGTTTAATTGATATTTGGTGCATTATGAGTAAATGCTTTGAAAAATATCATGTTGGGGTGTTTTATACACCATGGAATTGTTGGTATGCATTTTAATTAAATAACTCACTCTTTATACCCAAACCCACCTTTACCATCCAATTCATTTCACTTTACCAAAATCAAATCCACAAACCCTCCCTTTCCCCTCATTTTCGAAATCAAGCTTTGGGGTGAAGAGAAGTTCTTGCAAAACCTTGATTTGTGGAGTTTGTTGGGTGATTTGAGATCCCCAAGAGGTATGGGTACCTCATGGTTATTTTTGTAAGGTTTTGTTTAAGTTTGATATGGTTTGAAGGGTTTTAAAATGGGTTTGTGTTGGGTTGTTGTGGTTTTGGTATTATTTTGGGTGGATGTTAAATATATGAGTTTATGTAGATGTTTATTGTTGGTTTTGAGTTGTTGGGTTTGGTTGATGTTGGTGTATGTGGGTGTGTATGAGTTGGGGTTGAAGATGGGTGAATAGTGCCCAAACCCCGCATGCCCAGAGCTCGGCGATCGATCGGCGCCTTCTCGCGATCGATCGCGAGCAACAGAGCTGAGGCAGTGAGCTTCAGCGATCGATCGCGAGTTTGGCGCGATCGATCGGCGCAAGCTCCGCGATCGATCGCGAATTGTTTAAATTTGTTGCCCGAGACAGTGAGGTCTCGCGATCGATCGGGGCTTTATGGCGATCGATCGCGAGACACCAAAAATGGTGTTTTTGGTTATTTTTGTAGGATTTTTGGTATTGGACTATTATTGGGTTCTAATATTGATTTGTGTGAATGTGTAGAACCATCCCAGGTGGCAACACAGCCAAGGCATTGAAGTCCTACCATATCCTACATTTTGGAAAGGTACGTAGTGGACGTACGGGCACCCCAACGGTACATGTATCTTATATACTTATTGTTTATGCATTGTGGATGCAAGTATATATGTATGAGTCGTGGTCATCCCTTGATGATTTTAATGCTTGCCGCTATTTGGTTTGGTTCCGCTAAATGTGAAGCGAGGGGGTGGGAGCGCCGCATGTCACATTTGAGCGTGGTTATCATATAGGGCGAGGAAAGGGTATTTGCCGCTCAATGAGAGGCGAGGGGTGGGAGTCCCGCAGTCCATTGGAGCGAGGTTATCCTATGCCGCCTATATGTAAATAAGCGAGGGGCATTAAAATACATTGTGGACAGACTAGGGATTGGTGATCAGTATTTGGTATTGATGAGCTGGTATATGTCATGACATGTTTAGACCATTTAAAATAATCTATTGATTATACTCATGAGTTATGGTACAGGGACAACCAAACGGGAAGCGTTTGAAATGCATGGGGAAAACAGGAAGTGTTTTATTATGATTATGCATTTACGCTTTATCTTCATATTGTGTTGAATATGAATGATTATTATTTCTCATGTTTGGGGGTTGTCCTTGTAGGTACACGTTTGGCATGATAGAAGGGCTAGACGGGTTGAGATGGTGAGCTTTTGAGGATGCTTTTGGGACTTGAAGGACGGGATTATTTGGGTAGTATCTACTCTAGGAGTAGTATAAAACTATAATTGAACATTCATTGATTGGAATGTAATTAATCCATTTGGTAGTCCTTATTTTTGGCATGTAATGCTTAAGCTCATAAACTCAACACGTTATTTCTCACTCTGATCATTATATTAGCTCTATTATGCCTTGATTCCGCACTTAAGGATTAGGGTCCTTACATTAGTGGTATCAGAGCAATGGTTAGAGAACCCGGGAACGAGTGAAGGGTAGCCTTAGCATGATAGGCTAGGTGCTTACATTTGAAGCATGTTTATGCATGTGGTGCATATTAATGTATATCCTGTTATACTAACGTGCTTATTCTCATTCCTGTTATCTAATGGCATATCATATATATTGCTTTGGAATTGTTGTTAACATTTGTATTACAGCATGGCTGCTAATGAGGAAGTTGGAGATGTTGGTAGTGTGAACGCAAGCGTCGGTCAAGTGAACCCTCTACCTCCACCGGCCGTAGGTATGGAACCAGTGGTTCAGTTATTGCTACCGGGTGAGATTAGCTTGACTCAGTTTCTGTCTTACCATCCGCCCCGGTTTGAGGGGACAGAGTCCGGAGAAGAGGCTGAAGAGTGGTTGGAAAGACTTGAGCAGATCTTTGTATCGGCTCCTTGTGCTGTGACAGCTTGGCTGAGGCTGGCGGAGTTTCAATTAGCCAAGAAACCTCTGATGTGGTGGAGGAGCACAGTAATGGAAATGAGAGCACTGGGTGCTGTGATTGACTGGACACTCTTCAGGACTAGGTTTCTGAACCGGTACTTCTCCGCAGCAGCAAGACAGACAAAGGAGGACTCGTTTACAAGTCTGAAGCAGGGGAACATGACAGTGGCAGACTATGCCACACGGTACTCTTCGTTGTTGAGGTACGTTCCCCACATTGCCACCAGTGGGCACACTAAGATGAGGAACTTTATGAAAGGGTTGCGACCGGAGCTCTATGACCGGGTTATCACCCATAACCCAACTTCTTTTGATGACGCTCTCACAAGAGCGGAGCTTGCTGAGCTAGGAGTGGGGGCTTACGCTATGCCACCACCAGTACCGCAACAGAAGCAGACAAGTGACAGCTTGAGGCCTCGGGGTGAGCCATTTAAACCCCGTGGTGCCTCTTCCTCTTCGCGATATGGTGGAAAGAAACACTTTGGTCAGAAGCAGGATAACAAGAAAGGTAATTGGTCGGCCAATCGAGGATCTTCGCAAGGGGATAGGCCGGGAGAGCCGAGGTGCAACAATTGTGGAGGGCCACATTCTTCAAACAAGTGTCCTGCATGTTATATCTGTGGCAAGATGGGCCACATCGCTCGGTATTGCCCCACACGGGGAGGACAGTCAGAGTATCAGGGCAGCAGGCCGAGGTTTGAGGATAGGACAGTGCAGCAGAGGCAGCAGTTTGGGCCTCGACCATCGGGAGGTCAGACAGTAGGACCACCCCAGGGGCAGGTGTATGCACTGACCAGGGAGCAGGCCCAGGCAGCCTCAGAGGAGGTGATCGTCGGTACGTGTCATTTATTTACGTACCCTGCTTTTATTTTGATCGATACAGGTGCCTCCCATTCTTTTGTATCGGTGGGTTTTGTGGAAAGACACCATATGCGCACGTCTTCTTTACCCACGCCTCTCCTTGTCTCGACACCCACTGGAAGAAATGTCGTTGCTGATCAGTTTATGGCAGACTGCCTCATTTATTTTGAGGGCAACGAGTTGATGTCAGACTTGATTGTGCTGGGTATGTCAGACTTTGACTGCATCTTGGGTATTGATGTTCTGAACAGATATCAGGCAGTGGTAGATTGCCGGCAGAGGACAGTGAAGTTCAGACCTGAGTTGGGCAGTCAGTGGACTTTCTATGGCAACGGTTCTCGTGTGAAGATTCCGTTGATTTCAGCAATCAAGATGACTCAGTTGTTGGAACGTGGACACACGGGTTATCTCATTTATGCCGTGGACACGTCTGGGAAGAGTAAAGAACTCAAAGTTGAGGATGTGCCAGTGGTAGTAGAATTTGCTGATGTATTCCCGGAAGAGATCCCAGGATTCCCACCGGCTAGGGAAGTCGAGTTTGGGATCGAGTTGTTGCCAGGGACATCCGCTATCTCTCGTGCACCTTATAGGATGGCACCGGCTGAGTTGAGAGAGTTGAAAGAACAGTTGCAGGATCTCCTGGACAAGGGATATATACGCCCGAGCGTGTCGCCATGGGGCGCACCAGTCCTCTTTGTGAAGAAGAAGGACGGTTCGATGCGGTTGTGTATCGATTACCGGCAGCTGAATAAGGCTACAGTGAAGAACAAGTATCCTCTCCCAAGGATAGATGATCTGTTTGATCAGTTGCAAGGTACCAGGGTGTATAGCAAGATTGACTTGAGATCCGGGTATCATCAGATTCGGGTCAGAGAGAAAGATGTGCAGAAGACAGCGTTCCGGACTCGATACGGGCATTATGAGTTCCTAGTGATGCCATTCGGCGTGACAAATGCTCCAGCAGTCTTCATGAGTCTGATGAACAGAGTGTTTCAGCAGTATCTTGATCAGTTCGTCATTGTGTTTATTGACGATATTCTTATCTACTCCCGGGGCGAGGAAGAGCATGTGAAACACTTGAGGACAATGCTTCAGATTCTCAGAGAGCATCAGTTGTATGCTAAGCTCAGTAAGTGTGAATTTTGGCTGAGCAGTGTAGTGTTTCTGGGGCATGTCATATCGAGCAGCGGGATATCTGTAGATCCCAAGAAGATTGAGGCTGTGATGGAGTGGGCTGTCCCCACTTCTGTGCCTGAGATCCGGAGTTTTCTTGGTTTGGCCGGGTATTATCGGCGCTTTGTCGAGGGCTTTTCGAAGATTGCCAAGCCGTTGACGCAGTTGACTCAGAAGGGTGTGCCTTTCGTTTGGTCAGAAGCTTGTGAGGAGAGCTTCCAGGAATTAAAGCACCGGTTGACGACGGCGCCAGTGTTAGTGATCCCTACGGAGAACTCCAGATTTGTTCTGTATACTGACGCATCACTTCAGGGCCTTGGGTGTGTTCTGATGCAAGATAAGCATGTGGTAGCTTATGCATCGAGGCAGTTGAAGCCGCATGAGACCAGATATCCAGTTCATGACTTGGAATTGGCGGCTATCATCTTCGCCCTGAAGATTTGGAGGCATTATTTGTATGGTACGTCGTTTACCATATACACAGATCACAAGAGCCTCAAGTTTTTATTCACTCAGGCAGAGCTGAACATGAGGCAGAGGAGATGGATGGACCTACTCAAGGACTATGATTGCGAGATAGAGTACCATCCGGGGAAAGCCAATTTGACAGCAGACGCTTTGAGCCGGAAAGTGAGGAGTTCTGCTGAGGACGTCATTCATTTGTCAGCTATGATGACCTCCTATTGCCATTTGGGCTATGACTTTGACATAGATGCATCACCTGTGTACGTATCGACCTTGTTAGCTGAGCCAGACATCTATGAGAACATCAGGAGAGCTCAGAGGTCAGATGATGAGGTTCAGAGGTGGTTATCTTTAGTACATCTTGGTCAGCCAACGAAGTTCAGAGTGGCCGATGACGGGTCTTTGAGATTGGGTGAACGTTGGGTGGTTCCGAGTACGCCGGAGTTGCGTAAAGGGATCTTGGAGTGAGCTCATAGTAGCAGACTTAGCATCCACCTAGGCGGGAAGAAGATGTACAGAGATCTGCGTGGGCAGTTTTGGTGGAAGAGAATGAAGTCTGATGTCGTCGCTTTTGTAAAGAGGTGTTTGATCTGCCAGCAGGTTAAGACAGAGAGACAGAGACCTGGCGGCGAGCTGAGAAGCTTGGAGATACCGAAGTGGAAGTGGGAGCACATTTCCATGGACTTCGTGACTCATTTGCCGAGGAGTGCTTCAGGCTTCGATGCTATTTGGGTGATTGTGGACAGATTGACTAAGGTAGCCCACTTTATCCCCTATAGCATGACCTTCACCTTTTTGAGGATGGCGCAGTTATATATTAGAGATGTGGTGAGATTGCATGGGATCCCCGTTTCCATAGTGTCAGATCGAGATCCGCGATTCACATCTCATTTCTGGGAAGGCCTTCAGTCAGCCTTGGGAACTGAAGTCAGATTGAGCACTGCTTATCATCCTCAGACGGATGGCCAGACCGAGCGCACTATTCAGACGCTCGAGGACATGCTGAGAGCTTGTGTTTTGGAGTTCGATGCCTCTTGGCAGGATTCAGTGCCCTTGGTAGAGTTTTCTTATAACAATAGCTACCAGGCGAGTATTCAGATGGCTCCGTTTGAAGCTCTTTATGGCAGACGGTGTAGATCACCCTTGTGTTGGGATGATTTGGACCGCAAATCGGTCGGAGGACCGGAGTTGATCCGAGAGATGGAAGAAAAGATAAAGACGATAAGGCAGAAAATGAAAGCGGCCCAGGACAGACAGGCAGCTTATGCGAATAAACGGCGGAGATCGTTGGAATTTCAGTTGGGGGATAAGGTCTTTTTGAAGATCTCGCCTTTCAGAGGCGTTGTGCGATTTGGGATGCGCGGGAAACTGTCTCCGAGGTATGTTGGACCGTACGAGATTTTGCAGCGCATTGGCACCTTAGCTTACCGACTGGCTTTGCCGCCTTCTTTATCTGGTATACATGATGTGTTTCATGTATCTATGCTGCGGAAGTATGAGCCGGATCCGTCGCATGTGTTACAGCCTTCCGAAGTTCAGTTAGAGTCCGATGTGTCTTATGTGGAGCGGCCTGTCAGAATTCTGGATCGAGCAGACCGTAGACTTCGGAACAAAGTGATACCTATGATCAAGGTTCAGTGGGATCGCAGGGGTGTCGAGGAGGCTACGTGGGAGACGGAGCGGCATATGGTGCAGCACTACCCGGAACTATTCTCTGGTATGAGTTTATGTTTAGTTTCTTTTGGGGTAAGTGCATGTGATTTCGAGGACGAAATCTTATAAGTAGGGGAGTATTGTGATATCCCCGAAATGGTTAATTGCTATGTGGCTTTAATTGTGTTTACATGATTAATTATGTGGTAATTGATTATGTGTTGGGATCTATTTACCTTATGGAAATGTATGGTCATGTGGTTAGGGTGACCCGGGATTGCATTTCAGGGTGCATGTGGTGCATGTTGGGTAAATTTGTTGGGAGCATGATTTATTTGCCATAGTTAGCAATTTATTAGAAATCATGTGTTTAATTGATATTTGGTGCATTATGAGTAAATGCTTTGAAAAATATCATGTTGGGGTGTTTTATACACCATGGAATTGTTGGTATGCATTTTAATTAAATAACTCACTCTTTATACCCAAACCCACCTTTACCATCCAATTCATTTCACTTTACCAAAATCAAATCCACAAACCCTCCCTTTCCCCTCATTTTCGAAATTAAGCTTTGGGGTGAAGAGAAGTTCTTGCAAAACCTTGATTTGTGGAGTTTGTTGGGTGATTTACGATCCCCAAGAGGTATGGGTACCTCATGGTTATTTTTGTAAGGTTTTGTTTAAGTTTGATATGGTTTGAAGGGTTTTAAAATGGGTTTGTGTTGGGTTGTCGTGGTTTTGGTATTATTTTGGGTGGATGTTAAATATATGAGTTTATGTAGATGTTTATTGTTGGTTTTGAGTTGTTGGGTTTGGTTGATGTTGGTGTATGTGGGTGTGTATGAGTTGGGGTTGAAGATGGGTGAATAGTGCCCAAACCCCGCATGCCCAGAGCTCGGCGATCGATCGGCGCCTTCTCGCGATCGATCGCGAGCAACAGAGCTGAGGCAGTGAGCTTCAGCGATCGATCGCGAGTTTGGCGCGATCGATCGGCGCAAGCTCCGCGATCGATCGCGAATTGTTTAAATTTGTTGCCCGAGACAGTGAGGTCTCGCGATCGATCGGGGCTTTATGGCGATCGATCGCGAGACACCAAAAATGGTGTTTTTGGTTATTTTTGTAGGATTTTTGGTATTGGACTATTATTGGGTTCTAATATTGATTTTTGTGAATGTGTAGAACCATCCCAGGTGGCAACACAGCCAAGGCATTGAAGTCCTACCATATCCTACATTTTGGAAAGGTACGTAGTGGACGTACGGGCACCCCAACGGTACATGTATCTTATATACTTATTGTTTATGCATTGTGGATGCAAGTATATATGTGGTATTGCATAGTGGATGCAAATACATGTTATGCATGATGTTTATTAGATGCATATGATTATTGGTGCATATCCCATGAGTCGTGGTCATCCCTTGATGATTTTAATGCTTGCCGCTATTTGGTTTGGTTCCGCTAAATGTGAAGCGAGGGGTGGGAGCGCCGCATGTCACATTTGAGCGTGGTTATCATATAGGGCGAGGAAAGGGTATTTGCCGCTCAATGAGAGGCGAGGGGTGGGAGTCCCGCAGTCCATTGAAGCGAGGTTATCCTATGCCGCCTATATGTAAATAAGCGAGGGGCATTAAAATACATTGTGATGGACAGACTAGGGATTGGTGATCAGTATTGGTATTGATGAGCTGGTATATGTCAATGCATGTTTAGACCATTTAAAATAATCTATTGATTATACTCATGAGTTATGGTACAGGGACAACCAAACGGGAAGCGTTTAAAATGCATGGGGAAAACAGGAAGTGTTTTATTATGATTATGCATTTACGCTTTATCTTCATATTGTGTTGAATATGAATGATTATTATTGCTCATGTTTGGGGGTTGTCCTTGTAGGTACACGTTTGGCATGATAGAAGGGCTAGACGGGTTGAGATGGTGAGCTTTTGAGGATGCTTTTGGGACTTGAAGGACGGGATTATTTGGGTAGTATCTACTCTAGGAGTAGTATAAAACTATAATTGAACATTCATTGATTGGAATGTAATTAATCCATTTGGTAGTCCTTATTTTTGGCATGTAATGCTTAAGCTCATAAACTCAACACGTTATTTCTCACTCTGATCATTATATTAGCTCTATTATGCCTTGATTCCGCACTTAAGGATTAGGGTCCTTACAGATAACATGATATATTGTTGGCATGTTGTAGCATCATCTCAGGGGACGGGACAACGAGGCACTTAGCCAGTGACGCCTAATTTATCTCGTTTGTGTCGCAGTACAGGTACGTGTTGACGTACGGAGTATAGATATTGTGTGATGATGTTATGAGATTGATATCATATGAATTATGTTGTGTTATTATCATATGATTGGTAGTATCATATGCCTGTATATTCATGGATATCATGTGTTAGAGATATACGCCTGGTATTGGGTATATGCTCGGTTATGTATTTGAAATATACGCCTGGTATTGGGTATATGCTTGGTTATGTTACATAGAGATATATGCCTGGTTTGGATATATGCTCGGTTATGTGACAGAGAGATATACGCCTGGTTTGGGTATATGCTCGGTTATGCTATATAGAGATATACGCCGGTTTTTGGGTATATGCTCTGGCTATTATCATTTGAGGACGGTACTATGATATGTGCTGCTAATATGAAGATGTGAGGTGGTTCCACTGACATATTGAGCTGAATAGGCATATCATTTTAGTCTCGTGATAATAGGGTACTTGTTGAGACATGTCATGACATGGTGCATTTGTGGATGCATGAGACAGAACATTCACATTAGATGATTTATTGTGCTTTATCATTGTTATTGATATTGTGTTTTGATATCGCACTGAGATAGTTGTTTATCTATACTCACGTTTTGTGAATGTTTCTGTAGGATTGCATAGACGTGGGAATCGTGAGTCTTATTCCGCTGCGAGGTGAACCACTGCATAGGAGTTGTACTGGCTTAGGTTGTTAATTTTACATGTAATGTATATGTAGAAAACAAAGTTAGTTGGTTTTTGTACTAGTGGTTTGGTACATCTGTAACAACTTAACTAGTAAGATACTCTTAATCAGTGCATGTTATTACTTAATTCTGACTCACATATGTATGTTAACATGATACATAATGAATTAAGTAAAGAGGACCCCACATTAGTGGTATCAGAGCAGTGGTTCGAGAACGGGGTGAATATGGGTAGAGGAAGTGTATTAGGGAGTTACCTAAACACTTTGAGAATGGTACTAGCATGTTAGTATGTGGAATATGATGTTCTTCTAACATGTTATATAATTGTGAATGTTATTGTTAACCCTTGAGCTACAGCTATGACAGACAGAGGGTGTCATGAGGATGTTGGGGATGCCATGAGTGGCAATGCTAGTGTGAGGATGGCTCCTGTACCACCACCACCGATTGAGCAAGGACCAGTGGAACAGGTACTGTTGCCTGGAGAATTGACTTTGACGCAGTTTCTGAGTTATCAGCCACCCAGGTTTGAGGGGACTGAATCAGGGGAACTGGCAGAGGAGTGGCTAGAACGCGTGGAACAGATATTTGTGTCAGCACCGTGTGCTAAGACTGCTTGGTTACGTTTAGCTGAATTCCAGTTAGCTAAGAAAGCTATGATGTGGTGGAAATCCACAGTACTTGAGTTGAGGGCTCAAGGACAGATAGTTAACTGGGATGTGTTTCGAACGAAGTTCCTGGAGCATTATTTCTCTGTTGCTGCAAGGCAGAGGAAAGAGGATGAATTTACAAATTTGAGACAGGGATCAATGACAGTATCTGATTATGCTGTGCACTATTCTTCTTTGCTCCGGTATGTGCCACATATCGCTGTAAACACAAAATTAAAGATCAGACAGTTTGTGAAAGGTTTGAGGCCTGAATTATTTGATAGGGTAATGTCCAATAACCCTACATCTTATGAAGAAGCGTTGACTAGAGCTGAGATGGCTGAGATTGCAGTAGGAGTATATAAAGATGTTGGACAAGCCCAACCACCTACATCTGATAGTATGAGACCGAGAGGAGAACCATTTAAATCACCACGAGGTGGTGCATCTTCATCTCGGTTTAGTGGGAAACGTTTTGGATCACAAAAAGGGGGTGATCGAAAATCTAAGGGACAATTCCAAGGTAGTAGTAGTGGCAGTGGTGTGCAATGCTTTAAATGTGGTGGACCACATTTGAAACGAGATTGTCCTCAATTCAATCCAGTAGTTTGTTTCCGTTGTGGGAGGCAAGGACATGTGATCCGTGATTGTACTCAAGTGGGTGGACAATAGAGGAGAGGACCCATTTCAGAGACTACAGTACAACAGAGATCACAGGGTGTACCACAGTCTGGTGGAGGACAGAGGACAGGAACACCTCAGGCTCAGGTGTATGCACTGAATAGGGAGGAAGCAGAGGCAGCTCCTGATGATGTGATAGCGGGTAAGTGTACTTTGTTTACTTATCCTGCTTTACTGTTGATTGATACTGGTGCATCACATTCTTTTATTGCACAAGCATTTATTGATCGGTATCATATATGCTCGTCTCCACTGTTGATGCCTCTTTATGTTTCGACACCCATGGGAACTACTGTGATGACTTGTCAGAGTGTGTCTGATTGTGCTATTCAGTTTGAGACTGAGTTTGGGCTACTGGCTGATTTGATTGTGTTAGACATGTCAGATTTTGATTGCATCCTTGGAATTGATGTGTTGAGTAAATATCAGTCTTTTGTGGATTGTAGTCAGAAGATAGTGAGATTTCAGTCTGATACTGGAAATCAATGGTTCTTCTATGGCCAAGGATCGAGGGCAAGGATTCCTTTGATATCAGCAATCCGAATGTCGCGTTTGTTAGAACGTGGACATGCGGGTTATTTGATTTATGCCCTGGATATAATTGAACCGAGAAGAGAAAGGAAAGTGGAAGAGATACCAGTGGTTGCAGAATATGCGGATGTGTTTCCAGATGAGATACCTGGATTCCCACCGAGTCGAGAAGTGGAATTTGGTATTGATTTGATACCTGGTACTTCTGCAATTTCACGAGCTCCTTATCGGATGGCACCAACTGAATTGAAAGAATTGAAAACTCAATTACAAGATTTATTGGACAAGGGGTACATACGTCCTAGTGTATCGCCTTGGGGTACTCCGGTATTGTTTGTAAAGAAGAAGGATGGGACAATGCGACTGTGTATTGACTATCAACAATTGAACAAGGTAACAATAAAGAATAAATATCCTCTTCCTCGTATTGATGATTTGTTTGATCAGTTGCAGGGATCAAGGATTTATTCTAAGATTGATTTGAGGTCAGGATATCATCAAATATGTGTGAGAGAGGGTGATGTACAGAAGACAGCATTCAGAACTCGTTATGGACATTATGAGTTTTTAGTGATGCCATTTGGAGTGACAAATGCTCCAGCTGTCTTTATGAGTTTAATGAATCGGGTTTTCCAGGATACCTTGATCGATTTGTCATTGTCTTTATCGATGATATACTGATCTATTCACGGAGTGATGCAGAACATGTTCAACATTTGCATATGGTATTGCAATTGTTGAGGACACATCAGTTGTATGCCAAACTCAGTAAGTGTGAGTTTTGGTTGACTAGTGTTGGCTTTTTGGGACATGTATTATCAGAAGAAGGTATATCAGTTGATCCAAAGAAAGTGGAAGCAGTGTTGAATTGGTCAGCACCTACTTCTGTGCCAGAGATTCGTAGTTTCTTAGGTTTGGCTGGATATTATAGACGGTTTGTTGAAGGATTTTCATAGATCGCCAAACCATTGACACATTTGACACAGAAGGGAGTATCATTTCAATGGTCAGAGGCTTGTGAGCGTAGTTTTCAGGAATTGAAACATCGATTGACTACAGCTCCAGTCTTGATCATTCCATCGGAGCATGACAGGTTTGCATTATATACTGATGCATCTTTACTTGGTTTCGGTTGTGTATTGATGCAGGACAAACATGTAGTGGCTTATGCATCACGACAGTTGAAGCCACATGAAATGAGATATCCAGTGCATGATCTGGAATTGGCTGCCATTGTCTTTGCATTGAAGATATGTCGACATTATTTATATGGTACGTCGTTTACCATATACACAGATCATAAGAGTCTAAAATTTCTATTCACTCAAGCAGAGTTGAATATGAGACAAAGGAGATGGATGGATCTGTTGAAAGATTATGATTGTGAGATTGAATATCATCCAGGAAAGGCTAATCTTACAGCAGATGCTTTGAGTCGAAAGGTACATCATACGGCTGATGAGATGATTCATTTATCCGCATTGATGACTTCTTGTTGTACTCTGGGTTATAATTTTGATGTGGAAATAGTGCCAGTACGGGTATCAACATTGTTGGTTGAACCTGAGATTTTTGAGAAAATCAGAACGGCACAACTGACTGATGATGAAGTACAACAGTGGAAGGGAAGGATAAATCAAGGACAAACATCTCACTTTGTACTTACAAGTGATGGAACTTTGAAATACAGAAATTGTTGGGTAGTACCTGCTTCATTAGGACTACGCCAAGAACTACTACAACGTGCTCATTGTAGTAGATACAGTATACATCCTGGATGGAAGAAAATGTATCATGATTTACGTACACAATTTTGGTGGAAACGTATGAAACAGGATGTATTGAGCTTTTTGAAACGATGCTTGATCTGTCAACAAGTGAAAGCGGAAAGACAGAGACCAGGAGGTGATAGTTTTGAAATTCCTCAGTGGAAATGGAACATATCACGATGGACTTTGTGACTCATTTGCCACCGACGTCTTCTGGTTGCGATGCTATTTGGGTGATCGTTGATCGACTCACCAAAGTATCTCATTTTATGCCATATTGTATGACGTTTACATATCTGAAAATGGCACAGCTGTACATTCAACATGTAGTGAGACTACATGGTATTCCAGTTTCCATTGTATCGGATAGGGATCCGAGATTTACTTCTCATTTCTGGGAAGGGTTACAGACAGCATTGGGAACTGAAGTGCGGTGAGTACATCATATCATCCTCAGACAGATGGACAAACAGAGCATACGATACAGACGCTTGAGGATATGTTGCGTGCCTGTGTATTAGAGTTTGATACTTCTTGGCAAGAGTCGTTGCCATTAGTAGAATTTTCATATAACAATAGTTATCAATCTAGTATACAGATGGCACCATTTGAGGCTTTGTATGGGCGACGATGTAGATCGCCATTGTATTGGGATGACGTGGATCAGTCTTCCTTAACTGGACCGGATATGATTCATGACATGGAAGAGAAAGTGAAAGTAATTAGATTAAAACTTAAAGCTGCTCAGGACAGACAGGCTGCTTATGCCAATAAGCGACGTAGACCACTTGAATTTCAAGTTGGTGACCGTGTGTTCTTAAAAATCTCACCTTTTAAAGGTGTAGTACGGTTTTGGTAAGCGTGGAAAATTGTCTCCACGGTATGTTGGTCCGTATGAGGTATTGCAACGTATTGGTACGTTAGCATATCGATTGGCACTACCACCGGCTTTTAGTAGTATTCATGATGTCTTTCATGTGTCACTGTTGAGGAAGTATGAACCAGATCCGAGTCATGTATTACAGTTACCTGAGGTACAGTTGGATACAGATGTGTCGTATGAGGAACGACCGGTTCTGATCTTGGATCGAGCTGAACGCAGGTTGCGTAATAAAGTGATTCCTATTGTGAAAGTACAGTGGGACAGAAGGGGTGTCGAAGAGGCAACGTGGGAGAAGAAGCAGCATATGATGCAACGGTATCCGGATTTGTTTTCTGGTATATTGATATGTTATTTATACATGTTTCTTATGTTACATATATCATATATGTTCTTATGTGCAGCATGTATTATGATATTTGTATATGCAATTTCGAGGACGAAATTCAATAAGTGGGGGAGAATTGTAATGCCTCGAATTGTTGTATACACGTGTGATATGATTATGGTGTAATTATATCAATTGGCGGTATGATAATGGGGGTTCGGGTGGAACCATGAATGAATTAATACATGTATGAAATGATATATGGCAAGGAATGAAACATGGTGTATAATGATTTAATAACATATCAAGTCATGAACTAGTAGGCATTTGATTATGCATGTGAATTTACTTGCAATTGGAGTTGTGTTTGAATTTGGATTTCATTTCATGTACATGTTACTTAACATGTAATTACCTCTAAATGACATGATAGCAAGTGAATTAGGGAGCTAAGGATCTATATCAAGTGACTTAAGGGTGAACTCACATATTACACCACTTTCACCTCAAATTCTCTACAAAGCTCCTCTCCAACCCTTAGAGATTTTATTAGTTGAAGCTTGGTTTTTCACTTGTGATTTGAGCTAGGAAGTTGGGTGAAGTGATTTCTTCACATCTTGGTAAGGAATTCATAGCTTTACACTTGAATTACGTCATTGGTGTTGCATATGTGAAGTAAAATATCCAATGTTCATGTGAAGAATTGTATCATGTTTCTATACTCTTATTTGGAATCTATGATGTTAGAAACATGTTAATATGTTCCTAGGGATTGCAAGAAACATGTTGATATGGTTCAATTTGAGTTATAGGAGAAGAACCATGGAGATAAGCTTGAACCATG
Organism: Haberlea rhodopensis; assembly: GCA_907163345.1. Classification (NCBI taxonomy): domain Eukaryota; kingdom Viridiplantae; phylum Streptophyta; class Magnoliopsida; order Lamiales; family Gesneriaceae; genus Haberlea; species Haberlea rhodopensis. The sequence goes on from CAJQUN010000220.1 coordinate 126,225, forward strand.
CTCTAAACTTTCTGGGCATCGGCGATCGATCGGTACGCGTATGGCGATCGATCGCCGAAGACAGCCAAATTTTAAGGCGGTGAAAATGTGTGGCGATCGATCGGTGAAATTGTCGCGATCGATCGCTATGAACAGAGCATTGTGGCGATCGATCGCCAAGTTGTAGCGATCGATCGCGAGGGGACAGAATGTTATGGCGATCGATCGGTGATTGAGAAAAGTTGAAAAATGTTATATTTTTGTAGAATTTGATTTTAATGCCTATGATAACATGATATATTGTTGGCATTGTTGTAGCATCATCTCAGGGGACGGGACAACGAGGCACTTAACCAGTGACGCCTAATTTATCTCGTTTGTGTCGCAGTACAAGTACGTGTTGACGTACGGAGTATAGATATTGTGTGATGATGTTATGAGATTGATATCATATGAATTGTGTTGTGTTATTATCATATGATTGGTAGTATCATATGCCTGTATATTCATGGATATCATGTTGGGATATGCCCTAAGACAAGTCATTAGATGATTGTTTAAGACATACAATGTTTATGGATTTATGAATGGCAATTCATTATTGTATATTATTCTTTTAACTGTGCATTGTGAATTAATATATATGTTAATGTCCTTAGAATAATATTGTATTATTCTTAAAGATGTTCCTAGTCAAGTATTATCATGAAAGGGATAATGATAATACGTAGAGACTAGTATATGTTGATCGATGAATTGTTCATTGATATGAGATATCAAATCAACATATGGGTACATGTTAGAGAACGATGTACTGAACAGACCCACCATGAGAATGCAACATGGATAGTTATATGATCGTCATATGCAATTCTCATAGTGATAATAATGTATGTAATCCTTACGACTTGTGATCATCAGAGATCCCAACATAAGGAGTTATGTATCTTGATATCGTCAAACGTTACCCGTAACAGGGTATACTATAAAGGCGACTATTGGATACACTACGAATTATGTAGAGGGATGTTGACTGATCGAGATAGGATTTGTCCCTCCTATATAACAGGAGATGTGTTTGGCCCTTGATCAAGTGAGAACTAAAATGCATGGCCATGCTCGAATGAGTCGATATGAGATATCGAGCTTATTCGTTTATTCTAGTTCTACTTGGGGATCAAGAAATAGAGATTGAATATACGAGTATGACTATTCCATGACTCGTGTTCAATCTAAACACAAAGGACAAAGGGATTAAGTTACATGATTAATATTATCACGAGTTCTAAAGGTTATGTCGAGTCATTGACATTCTCGTAATTTGGGTAGCATCGATGTGTTGCTAGATACCGCTCGATGCTTGCGACATAAAATGAGATTTTATGTCACTGCCAACATTACGAGATCCTATCGGGTCGCACAAAAGATTAAATCGAGAAGGGAAATTAAATTCATGGGATGAATTAAATAATTAAGAGGAGTCTTAATTAATTATCATAAGGATTAATTAAATCATGGGCTTAAGCCCATGAAGCTTTAAGAAAGCCTTTAATTAATTATATTTAATATGATTGCAAGGTGATTAATTGCAAGACAATTCATAACACTCAAAACCCTACACAAGCAAGAGAAAAACGGCCGCATCATCACAAGAGCTCTCGGCCTCCTTCAAAGTCGAGGGGTTCTTGGTGGTTTGGTGGTTGTTTCGATTGTGAATCGAGTTTGTTTCGTGTATAGGATTAATAACAAGTCTAGCAACTTGTTATTAAACCATCCCTTCATTCGATTCGATCGTGTGGATACCGTTGAGGCAAAACCATTCGTGTTTTGCTATTGACTCAGAGAAGGCGTAGGACGTGGTGCAGCTCCGTGGATTCGGCTTCAAACACGCTACAAGGGTAAGACACTTGTAATTCTCTAATCCGATATGAATCCCTATGTATAGATCGCTGGTTTGTAATCCCAATATTTTATTCCGCTGCGTTGTATGCTCATGGGGTTACTAACAGTGGTATCAGAGCCGTGTACAAGGCTCATATCGGATTTTATGTGGTTAAATAGTTTAATCATGTTAGAATTAATATTGCATGCTATTTAAAACTGTATTTTCATATATGATATGGAAAAATCGATTTTGTGAAGATCATCGTATGATAATATATATGATATAATTGACGGATCGAAATATATGATAATTCGTGATCAAAAACCGGAACATGGCTCGTGTAGGCTCACGGCCGAGGCCACCAAGGTGCTAGGGTTTCGAACCCTAGTCACCATGGCTCGGCCGCCGCTACAAAGTGGCTAGGGTTTTGAACCCTAGTCAAATTGGCCTCTCGGCCGCCGCCTAAGAGCTAGGCTTCGGACCCTGGCTCGAGCATGGGTCAAGCCGTCGCACTATCTAGGGTTTTGAACTCTTTTGGCTCGATAAAGTATTGAGAAGGTGCAAGTTGGCTCGATAGAATCAAGATGGTGCAAGGCGGCTAGGGTTTTGAACCCTAGCAGCGCCGCACCCAAGCCGCCGCATGGACCATGGCTCGGCCATGGGCTAGGGTTTCGACCCTAGGCCCACTATTGGTCCAGCCGTGGGTTTTGGTTCGAATCATGGTGGTTCGTGTTTTAGTCGCTTTAGTTCGTGGCATGTGATGTCCCGAGCGTACGATAATTTTTCAAAAATTATTTTACAGTTTTAATTAGAATTAAATTTAAATTGTTTAGAATTTAATTAATTAAATGTTAATGCATGCTTTATGTGTTGTTTGAGCATGGTGCGTGGTTATAGCCCTTTGACCTATTAGATAGGATTTGTGAATGATTGTAATTTATAATACGACCTGCGTGTCGTGCCTTTCTCTATTTCATTCTAAATGTTATCCCTCCCCTATGTTCCCCTCGAATGTGAATCGAGGAATTCTATATCTTGTAAAATAGTGTAGTTTATTTTATTGATGGTGATCAATGAAGATGGAGCATCGTGCCGGGATGAGGAGGCCATTCACAAATTGGAGCCAAAGGAAGGTGCTTATGAAGTTACCTTAGGTTGACTCATAGGAGTTTCTCATTGGCTTGAGAAACTCATTAGTAGGGGCTATAACCATGTCACGTTTTAATTATGTATGTTGATGCATGATTTATCTTATGTTTTAGTTTGATAATAGTATTACACATATATGTAGATATGTATACAACTATATGTAGTGGACATATTTTAAATTATTAAATTAATCATGAGATCAATAAATCCCTCTAAAATATTAAGTTTTAGATGCCTTCCAAATAAAAGTACTCGTCAATAACTTCGATTGTACATGTGTGGGTTTGCCAAAGCAAAGCACCGTGGCAATCTTAGTAAGGCGCGAAAGGATAAAAGTGATATCCGTCATACTTTAATTGGGTACGACTTAACTAGGTTATCTCAATAGGATTGGGAACCTAGAGGCATGGGTTGGATTATAATTCATTTGATGAATTGAACAAAGTGTTGTTCGTCCAACTATCCAAGAATTATATGTGATGTAATTGACAAAGTGTTGTCTACCTAAATAACCGAGTCTTGGGCGATTAGCCAAAGCTAACTCAAGATTAAGTGAAATATGGATCTTGGCCCACTAAAGGTTTCGAGGGTTGATATTTTTCAAACAAAATAGTGGGAGTATCATTTAATATAAGACCATGTTAAATGATTTAAATCATAAACTTATTTTGCATATTTATATTGTAGATATCCATGGCAACTACAAACGTTACTAGCACTTTATCACTGCGATCAGTCCTTGAGAAGGACAAATTAAATGGGACAAATTTCCTAGACTGGCATAGGAACTTGAGGATAGTCCTCAAACAAGAAAAGAAACAATATGTTCTAGAGGAACCCTTGCTCGCTGAGGAACCTTCCCTTACAGCTACAAGAGCTGAAAAAGATGCTTACAAGAAGCATCAGAGTGACGCACTTGATGTTGGGTGCCTCATGCTTGCCACTATGAACTCTGAGCTTCAGAAGCAACATGAGGAAATGGAGGCGTTCGATATGATCGAACACTTAAAGCAGTTGTACCAACAGCAAGCTAGACAAGAGAGGTATGACGTCTCTAAAGCGTTATTCCAGTGCAGGATGGTAGAAGGAAGCTTAGTTGGAACTCATGTGCTCAAGATGATTGGGTACATTGAGAATCTGGACAAGCTAGGTTTTCCATTGGACCAAGAGTTGGCCACCGATGTAATCTTGCAATCGTTGCCGGAGAGCTTCAGTCAATTTGTAGTAAATTACAATATGACTGATATGGAAAAGACTCTGCCCCATTTGCTTGGTATGTTGAGAACATATGAAGCAAACACTAAGAAGACTAAGGCCACAAATGTCCTTATTGTGAATAAAGGCAAAGGAAGGGCCAAAACTAAAGGCAACAAGAAAGCAAAGAAGGTCTTTGCTAAATCTAAGCCAAAGTCTTCTGCACTAAAGCCAAAGGGAGGGATAGCAAAGGAAGGGAACTGTTTCCATTGCGGTGAGACCGGCCATTGGAAAAGAAACTGCAAAGTATATCTGGAGGATCTAAAGAAAGGAAGTGTGACTTCCGCTTCAGGTATTTTTGTTATAGAAGTCAATTTATCTACTTCTTCATCTTGGGTATTAGATACTGGATGTGGATCTCACATTTGTGTAAATGTGCAGGATCTCAAAAGGAGTAGGGCATTGGCAAAAGGTGAAGTTGATCTCCGAGTTGGAAATGGAGCAAGAGTTGCTGCATTAGCTATAGGAGATTATCATTTAGCTTTACCTTCTGGTTTATCGTTGATTTTAAAAGACTGTTATTTTGTGCCTTCAATTACTAAAAACATTATATCTATTTCGTGTTTGGACAAGTATGGTTTTTCATTTATAATAAAGGACAATTGTTGTTCTATTTATTTAAATGATATGTTTTATGCTGATGCACAAATGGTGAATGGTCTTTATGTATTAAATCTTGATATACCTATCTATAACATAAATACTAAAAGGATTAAAAATAATGATTGTAATCCGACTTATCTCTGGCACTGTCGCTTGGGCCACATAAACGAGAACCGCATATCTAAACTTCATAAGGATGGAGTATTAGATTCATTTGATTTTGAATCATATGAAACATGCGAATCTTGTTTAATGGGCAAGATGACTAAAGCCCCTTTCAAGGGACATGTTGAAAGGGCAAATGTTTTATTGGGACTAATACATAGTGATGTATGTGGACCAATAAGTACACAAGCTAGAGGTGGTTTTCAATACTTCGTTACATTTACTGATGACCTCAGTAGATATGGGTATGTGTACCTAATGAAACATAAACATGAAACCTTTGAAAAGTTCAAAGATTTCAAGAATGAAGTACAAAACCAACTTGGCAAAAGTATCAAAATCCTTCGATCAGATCGAGGAGGAGAATACTTAAGCCAAGAGTTTCATGACTATCTAAAGGAGTGTGGGATAGTCCCACAACTCACTCCTCCGTATACTCCACAATGGAATGGTGTATCCGAGAGGAGAAATCGAACCTTGTTAGACATGGTTAGATCAATGATGAGTCATGCAGATCTTCCGATATCATTTTGGGGACACGCTCTAGAAACAGCGATTTTCTTACTGAACCGTGTTCCATCTAAATCAGTGGAAAAGACACCATATGAGATATGGACTGGGAAGCGTTGTCTTTTATGAAGATTTGGGGTTGTGAGGCTTTCGTTAGACGTCACGCCACTAACAAACTTGGACCCAAATCTGATAAGTGTTTATTTGTGGGGTATCCTAAGGAAACGAAAGGATACTATTTCTATTATCCCGCCGAGAACAAAATAGTTGTTGCTCGGACTGGTGTATTTCTTGAAAGAGAATTTATTTCTAGAAAAACCAGTGGGAGAAAAATAGAACTTAGTGAAGTTCAACCACAAGAAAACACTGAACCTGAAATTGAGATGGAAACAGAGCAGGCACCACAAACTGTTGTGGAAGAAGCACCTGCTCAAGAGACACAAGCCCAGCGTAGGTCTGTAAGAGTACACCGGGAGCCAGAGAGATATGGATTTCTTGTGACTCAACAAGGTGACTTACTACTTATTGATGAGGATGAGCCGTCATCTTATCAACAAGCTATAATGGGCAATGATTCTGAGAAATGGCAAGAAGCCATGAAATCTGAGATGGAATCCATGTATGCAAACCAAGTATGGACTTTGGTTGATCCACCTGAAGGGGTACGACCCATAGGGTGCAAATGGATTTTCAAGAAAAAGACCGATATGGATGGTAATGTACAAACCTATAAAGGTCGGCTGGTTGCAAAAGGATTCAAACAAATTCATGGTATTGACTATGATGAAACCTTTTCACCAGTGGCCATGGTTAAATCCATAAGGATCTTACTTGCAATAGCTGCATTTCATGATTATGAAATCTAGCAGATGGATGTCAAAACAGCTTTCCTTAATGGAAATCTGCTCGAGGATGTGTACATGACACAGCCCGAGGGTTTTGTCGATCCAAAGGATGCTGGAAAGATATGCAAGCTACAACGATCCATTTATGGATTGAAGCAAGCTTCTCGGAGTTGGAATCTTCGTTTTGATGATGCAATCAAAGAGTTTGGTTTTATCAAAAATGAAGATGAACCTTGTGTCTACAAGAAGGTCAGTGGGAGCGTAATCATTTTCCTAGTGTTGTATGTAGATGACATACTTCTTATTGGAAATGATATCCCTGCCTTGCAATCTGTAAAGATTTGGCTAGGGAACTGCTTTTCGATGAAAGACTTAGGAGAAGCTACCTATGTGTTAGGAATCAAGATCTATAGAGATAGATCGAGAAGGCTTCTTGGTCTAAGTCAAAGTACATACATAGACAAGGTGCTTAAAAGGTTTAGCATGCAAGAATCCAAGAAAGGATTCGTGCCTATGACACATGGTATTTATCTCTCGAAGGAACAGTGTCCTTCAACACCAGATGAGAGACAACGCATGAGTAAGATTCCATACGCATCAGCTATTGGATCTATCATGTATGCCATGATATGTACTCGTCCCGATGTATCGTATGCTTTGAGCATGACGAGCAGATATCAAGTTGATCCAGGTGAAGGTCACTGGATTGCTGTCAAGAATATCCTAAAGTACTTGAGAAGGACTAAGGATACATTCTTGATTTATGGAGGTGAGGAAGAGCTCAATGTAATGGGTTACACTGATGCAAGCTTCCAAACCGACAAAGATGATTTTCGATCGCAATCTGGATATGTGTATTGCCTAAATGGAGGTGCTGTGAGCTGGAAGAGTTCAAAGCAAGAAACAGTAGCCGATTCTACAACGGAAGCTGAGTATATTGCTGCCTCGGATGCAGCAAAGGAAGCTGTTTGGATGAGGAAGTTCATTTCTGAACTTGGAGTGGTGCCTAGCATTAAAGATCCGATAGAACTCTATTGTGACAACAATGGAGCGATCGCATTGGCTAAGGAACCAAGATCTCACCAAAGATCCAAGCACATACTTAGGCGTTTCCATTTCATTCGAGAAATCGTTGAAAGGGGAGATGTTAAAATATGCAAAGTACCAACAGATGATAATGTATCTGACCCATTGACGAAGCCACTGTCACAGCAGAAGCATGATCGTCATACTAGATCTCAAGGCATTAGGTATATGTCTGAGTGGTCTTAGTGCAAGTGGGAGATTTGTTGGGATATGCCCTAAGACAAGTCATTAGATGATTGTTTAAGACATACAATGTTTATGGATTTATGAATGGCAATTCATTATTGTATATTATTCTTTTAACTGTGCATTGTGAATTAATATATATGTTAATGTCCTTAGAATAATATTGTATTATTCTTAAAGATGTTCCTAGTCAAGTATTATCATGAAAGGGATAATGATAATACGTAGAGACTAATATATGTTGATCGATGAATTGTTCATTGATATGAGATATCAAATCAACATATGGGTACATGTTAGAGAAAGATGTACTGAACAGACCCACCATGAGAATGCAACATGGATAGTTATATGATCGTCATATGCAATTCTCATAGTGATAATAATGTATGTAATCCTTACGACTTGTGATCATCAGAGATCCCAACATAAGGAGTTATGTATCTTGATATCGTCAAACGTTACCCGTAACAGGGTATACTATAAAGGCGACTATTGGATACACTACGAATTATGTAAAGGGATGTTGACTGATCGAGATAGGATTTGTCCCTCCTATATAACAGGAGATGTGTTTGGCCCTTGATCAAGTGAGAACTAAAATGCATGGCCATGCTCGAATGAGTCGATATGAGATATCGAGCTTATTCGTTTATTCTAGTTCTACTTGGGGATCAAGAAATAGAGATTGAATATACGAGTATGACTATTCCATGACTCGTGTTCAATCTAAACACAAAGGACAAAGGGATTAAGTTACATGATTAATATTATCACGAGTTCTAAAGGTTATGTCGAGTCATTGACATTCTCGTAATTTGGGTAGCATCGATGTGTTGCTAGATACCGCTCGATGCTTGCGACATAAAATGAGATTTTATGTCACTGCCAACATTACGAGATCCTACCGGGTCGCACAAAAGATTAAATCGAGAAGGGAAATTAAATTCATGGGATGAATTAAATAATTAAGAGGAGTCTTAATTAATTATCATAAGGATTAATTAAATCATGGGCTTAAGCCCATGAAGCTTTAAGAAAGCCTTTAATTAATTATATTTAATATGATTGCAAGGTGATTAATTGCAAGACAATTCATAACACTCAAAACCCTACACAAGCAAGAGAAAAACGGCCGCATCATCACAAGAGCTCTCGGCCTCCTTCAAAGTCGAGGGGTTCTTGGTGGTTTGGTGGTTGTTTCGATTGTGAATCGAGTTTGTTTCGTGTATAGGATTAATAACAAGTCTAGCAACTTGTTATTAAACCATCCCTTCATTCGATTCGATCGTGTGGATACCGTTGAGGCAAAACCATTCGTGTTTTGCTATTGACTCGGAGAAGGCGTAGGACGTGGTGCAGCTCCGTGGATTCGGCTTCAAACACGCTACAAGGGTAAGACACTTGTAATTCTCTAATCCGATATGAATCCCTATGTATAGATCGCTGGTTTGTAATCCCAATATTTTATTCCGCTGCGTTGTATGCTCATGGGGTTACTAACATATCATGTGTTAGAGATATACGCCTGGTATTGGGTATATGCTCGGTTATGTATTTGAAATATACGCCTGGTATTGGGTATATGCTTGGTTATGTTACATAGAGATATATGACTGGTTTGGATATATGCTCGGTTATGTGACAGAGAGATATACGCCTGGTTTGGGTATATGCTCGGTTATGCTATATAGAGATATACGCCGGTTTTTGGGTATATGCTCTGGCTATTATCATTTGAGGACGGTACTATGATATGTGCTGCTAATATGAAGATGTGAGGTGGTTCCACTGACATATTGAGCTGAATAGGCATATCATTTTAGTCTCGTGATAATAGGGTACTTGTTGAGCCATGTCATGACATGGTGCATTTGTGGATGCATGAGACAGAACATTCACATTAGATGATTTATTGTGCTTTATCATTGTTATTGATATTGTGTTTTGATATCGCACTGAGATAGTTGTTTATCTATACTCACGTTTTGTGAATGTTTCTGTAGGATTGCATAGACGTGGGAATCGTGAGTCTTATTCCGCTGCGAGGTGAACCACTGCATAGGAGTTGTACTGGCTTAGGTTGTTAATTTTACATGTAATGTATATGTAGAAAACAAAGTTAGTTGGTTTTTGTACTAGTGGTTTGGTACATCTGTAACAACTTAACTAGTAAGATACTCTTAATCAGTGCATGTTATTACTTAATTCAGACTCACATATGTATGTTAACATGATACATAATGAATTAAGTAAAGAGGACCCCACATCTTTTCCACTGATTTAGATGAAACACGGTTCAGTATGAATATTGTTGTTTCTAAAGAATGTCCCCAAAAGGATATCGGAAGATCTGCATGACTCATCATTGATCTAACCATGTCCAACAAGGTTCGATTTCTCCTCTCGGATACACCATTCCATTGTGGAGTATACAGAGGAGTGAGTTGTGGGACTATCCCACACTCCTTTAGATAGTCATGAAACTCTTGGTTTAGGTATCCACCTCCTCGATCTGATCGAAGGATTTTGATACTTTTACCAAGCTGGTTTTGTACTTCATTCTTGAAATCCTTGAACTTTTCAAAGGTTTCATGTTTGTGTTTCATTAGGTACACATACCCATATCTACTGAAGTCATCAGTAAATGTAACGAAGTATTGAAAACCACCTCTAGCATGTGTGCTTATTGGCCCACATACATCACTATGTATGAGACTCAATAAATCATTTGTCCTTTCAACATGTCCCTTGAAATGAGCTTTAGTCATCTTGCCCATTAAACAAGATTCACATGTTTCATATGATTTAAAATCAAATGAATCCAATACTCCATCCTTATGAAGTTTTGATATGCGATTCTCGTTTATATGGCCCAAGCGACAATGCCAGAAATAAGTTGGATTAGAATCATTATTCTTAATCCTTTTAGTATTTATGTTATAGACATGCATATCAAGATTTAATACATAAAGACCATTAATCATTTGTGCACTAGCATAAAACATATCATTTAAATAAATGGAGCAACAATTGTCCTTTATAATAAATGAAAATCCAAACTTGTCCAAACAAGAGATAGAGATAATGTTTCTAGTAATTAAAGGCACAAAATAACAGTCTTTTAAATCTAAAGATAAACCGGAAGGCAAAGGTAATGAATAATCTCCTATAGCTAATGCAACAACTCTTGCTCCATTTCCAACTCGGAGATCTACTTCGCCTTTTGCCAATGTCCTACTTCTTTTAAGATCCTGCACATTAACACAAATGTGAGATCCACATCCAGTATCTAATACCCATGATGAAGAAGTAGATAAATTGACTTCTATAACAAAAATACCTGAAGTGGAAGTCACACTTCCTTTCGTCTTCTTAAGATCCTCCAGATAAACTTTGCAATTTCTTTTCCAATGTCCGGTCTCACCGCAATGGAAACAGTTCCCCTCTTTTGCCACTCCTCCCTTTGGCTTTAGTGCAGAAACATGTGGCTTAGACTTAACAAGGACCTTGTTGTTCTTCTTGAAGCCTTTTGCTTTAGCCCTTCCTTTGCTCTTATTCACAATAAGAACATTAGTAGGCTTAGACTTCTTGCTGTTAGCTTCAAAAGTTCTCATCATGCCAAGCAACTGTGGTAGAGTCTTTTCAATTTCAATCATATTGTAATTCAAGACAAATTGACTGAAGCTTTCAGGCAACGATTGCAAGATCACTTCAGTGGCCAACTCTTGGTCCAAAGGAAAACCCAGCTTCTCCAGATTCTCAATGTACCCAATCATCTTGAGTACATGAGTTCCAACCAGACTTCCTTCTACCATTCTACACTGGAATAACGCTTTAGAGACGTCATACCTCTCTTGTCTTGCTTGTTGTTGGTACAGTTCCTTTAGATGCTCGATCATATCGAAAGCCTCCATTTCCTCATGTTGCTTCTGAAGCTCAGAGTTCATGGTGGCAAGCATAAGGCACCCAACATCAAGTGCGTCATTTTGATGCTTCTTGTAAGCATCTTTATCGGCTTTAGCAGCCGTCAAGGGATGTTCCTCAGCAGGTAAGGGTTCCTCTAGGACATATTGCTTCTTTTCTTGCTTGAGGACAATCCTCAAATTCCTATACCAGTCTAGGAAATTTGTCCCATTCAACTTGTCCTTCTCAAGGACCGATCGCAATGATAGTGCATTTGTAACGTTGTTTGTTGCCATGGATATCTACAATATAAATATGCAAAATAAGTTTATGATTTTAATCATTTAATATGGTCTTTAATTAAATGATACTCCCACTATTTTGTTTAAAATTATCAACCCTCGAAAACTTTAGTGGGCCAAGATCTATATTTCACTTAATCTTGAGTTAGCTTTGGCTAATCGCCCAAGACTCGGTTATTTAGGTAGACAACTCTTTGTCAATTACAATCACATGCAATTCTTGGATGGTTGGACGAACAACGCTTTGTTCAAATTCATCTAATGAATTATTTTCCAACCCCATGCCCTAGGTTCCCAAGTAGAACCCAATTTTAAAATAACACGGATATCACTTTTATCCTTTCGTGTCTTACTAAGATTGTCACGGTGCTTTGCTTTGGCAAACCCACACATGTTCAATCGAAGTCCTGACGAGTATTTTAATTGGAAGGCATCTTAAACTTAATATTATAAGAGGGATTCATTGATCTCATGATTTTATTAATACTGAAAATATGTCCGGTACATATATGAATATATACATATCTACATATATATATAAGCATCAATATTAAATAAAACAGTAAACATGCATCTCATACATCAACATAAAGTAAACATGACATGGTTATAGCCCCAACTAAAATTTCTCAAGCCAATGAGAAAATTTAAAAGGTCAACCTAAGGGTAACTTCTCCAAGCACCTCTTTGGCTCCCTTTTGTGAATGGCCTTCTCATCCCGACACCATGGTCCGTCTTCGTTGATCTCCATCAAAGAAATAAACTACACTATATAACATTTACAAGATATAGAGAATTCCTCGATTCACATTCGAGAGGCACATAGGGGAGGGATAACATATAGAAAAATAGAGAAGGCACGACTCGCAGGCCGTATTAAATTACAAACATTCACAAAATCCTATTGGGATTAAAATTTAATCCCAATAAAACTGTAAAATAAATTTTATGAAATTATCGTACGCTCGGGACATCACATGTCACGTAACCTTAGCCCAAAACCACGGCCCAACCACGAGTGTGACTAGGGTTTGAAACCCTAGTCATATCGGCGCCTTCATGGACCGAAAGTGGCTAAGGGTTCGAAACCCTAGCCCCTTCACATGCGGCGGTCGTGAGCCACGTGAACCATAGGGTTCGAAACTCTAGTCCAACGGCGGTGGCTCGACCATCTCGAGCCAAGGGGTTCGAAAAGCCCTAGCTCTCACGTGGAGGAAGCCGCCAACCATCTAATCGAGCCAAAAGTTCTAAACCCTAGCCATGTTTCGACACCTCCATGCACAACCATGAGCCACAACGGCTAGACCATCTCGAGCCAAGGGTTCGAAAAACCCTAGCCCTCATGTGGCAGCCATGGGTCAATCCGTGATGGTGGTGGCCGAATCATCATGAGCTTCAAGGTTCGATTTTTGCTTTTGTGTATCGTATACATAAATAGTCAATTATATCATATATAATTTTACGATGATTTCACAAACTCAATTTTTTCCATATCATATATGAATTAAACAGTTTTAAAGCATGCAATATAATTCTAAATATGATTAAACAATTAACCACATAATTCCGATATGAGCTTTGAACCTGGCTCTGATACCACTGTAAGGAATCCAACAAGCAATGCGCAGCGGAAAAAATAAATTTGGATTCCCTAACCATGGACCTATACAGAATGTTCATATCAGAATGATAAAAGAGTCTCACCCTTGTAGCGTGTTTGAAGCAGATTCCACGTTGTAGCACCTCGAGTCACAAACAAAAGTTTGCACCTTTGTCTCTACGGTATCCACACGATCAAATCGAACAAGGGACGTTCAAGAACAAGTTGCTAGACTTATTCTTGAACCAAAACCGAACTCTCGGTTCAAAACCGATTAACGGCAGCCTAACACCACCAAGAAGGAATCGACGACGGCCGTGAGGAGGGTGGCGGCCGTGAACCTTCGTGAATGGGAGGAGGCCGAGAGGAATTTCTTTGGAGGCTAGGTTATGAGATATAAATTGTCTTGCTTAACAATTAATTATAACCTTGTATTTATATTATAAGATTTAATTAAGGTTCAAGACTTTCTTAAAGTCTCATGGGCCCAAACTCATGATTTAATTAAATCCTTATAATCAGTTAATTAAGTCTCTTCTTAATTAATTAATTCATCCAATGAATTTAATTTCCCTTATCGATTTAATCTTTTGTGCGACCCGATAGGATCTTGTAATGTTGGCAGTGACATAAAATCTCATTTTATATCACAAGCAATGAGCGGTATCTAGCAACACATCAAGGCTACCCAAATTACAAGAATGTCATTGACTCGACATAACCTTAGAACTTTTGATAATATTAACCATGTAACTTAACCCTTTGTCCATGTGTTTAGATTGAACACGAGTCATGGAATAGTCATACTCGTATATTCAATCTCTATTTCTTGATCCCCAAGTATCGACTCATTCGAGCACGGCCATGCATTTTAGTCTTACTTGATCAAGGGCCCAAACACTTCTCCTGTTATATAGGAGGGACAAATCCTATCTCTATCAATCAACATCCCTCTACATAATTCGTAGTGTATCCTTTGGTTGCCTTTATAGTTTACCCTGTTACAGGTAACGTTTGACAATAACAAGATACATAACTCCTTATGTTGGGATCTCTGATGATCTCAAGTCGTAAGGATTACATACATTATTATCACTATGAGAATTGCTTATGACACTCATATAACTATCCATGTAGCATTCTCATGGTGGGTCTGTCCAGTACATTGTTCTCTAACATGTACCCATGTGTTGATTTGATATCTCATATCCATGAATTAATTCATCAATCAAAACATACTAGTCTCAATGTATTATCATTATCCTGATTTATGATAATACTTGACTAGGGACAATCTTTAAGAATAATACAATATTATTCTAAGGACATTAACTTATATATCAATTCATATTGCACAGATATTCGAATAATATATAATAATGATTTGCCATTTATAAAATCATAATACATTGTATGTCATAAACAATCATCTAATGACTTGTCTTAGGGCATATCCCAACAGTTTACACCAGGATCATCTAATGGCGTAGCGATGAGCTTTCCGCTGTCATATGATAGCGACGGGGGATATTTGCCCCTTAAGCGAGGGATATTATGCCGCTGGTATGTCGAAGCGAAGTAGCGAAGAGGGATATTTGCCACTTCTTAGCGAGGGATATCATGACGCTATTCTATTTGCGATGGTTCATGCCGCCGGGTATTCTTTTGGCGATGGTTCATGCCGCCGGGTATTCTATTGGCGATGGTTCATGCCGCCGGGTATTCATAGCGATGATTCATTCCGCTAGGGTATTGGCGATGATTTATGCCGCCGGGTATTATTTAGCGATGGCTCATTCCGCTATTCTATTGGCGATGGTTCATACCGCCGAGTATTATATAGCGACGATGCATTCCGCTACATCTATGGCGATGGTTCATACCGTCGGATATCTATAGCGACGTTTTATGCTGCTGACTCTATGTCGGGAGATCATGCCACGGATTCTATAGCGATGGATTATACCGCTATGTATGTAGCACTGGATTATGCCGCCTACGAGCGATGGGTGCTGATTGCGTACCACTGTTGGATGACGGAGACATGTTTGCCGCTATCTTGTTAGCGATGAGGTATGGCATATTACTGTTTTTATTAGCATTATTGTGGATGATATGCGTTGATGTACATATACCGTCATGTGTTTGACGATGAGGCTATGGATGTCATATGTTGACAGGTACCGTCACGAGGTGACGATGACATAGTGGATATCTATGTAGACGCGTAGCGTCGTTTCGATGAAACAATACATTTATGTATATGTATTTAGTCGCATGGATTGAGTGCCAATGGTGAGCACATGGTAGTGTCTGGGTCACTAGTTGACGAGACCATTACGTTGAGCAGGTTTGCTCGATGGATTATTGGATGCATTGTACCGGTGAGAATACCGCATCATGCATTAGAGGTAAATATTTTCGAGTAGTGATACCTTTGGGTATACTCGCTGGAATGGCTATGGCCAAGCGATTGGTAGTAAGAGTAGCCATTGAGGAAACTACTCGCTTGTTGTTGTGATGTATGTTAGGCATGGGCACACCCACCCTGAGGGTGTGGAATAAGTCCTAATGGATTAGGATTGCATCGTAATTGAGCCAGGACACCGGGTTGTCCATTGTGATTTGGTGTTTTAGAGACATGTTGGGCGATGATCCACAACTCTAATGGTTTGTACGGTATGGTATACCGGGATGGGACGTGTGTCACGATGATAGGTTGGTATGAGCCTATGGGGCCAACGAATCGTTAACCAGGTATTGTTGCAGTGCTTTGGTGTGCTTGTGATTGCCATTATGCTGCTCGTTGGATTCGAGCTGGGTGAATCGTATGGTGATACGATGAGGGGTATGGTAGGCTTTTGTAGTCTCCTTGTGACATGATGATTGAGGCAGGGAGTACCTCACGGAGACGTTTATACGTCAAATGTTTCAAGAGACTTGTTTTAGGACAGCTCAATTTGGTTGGGAACACCAACGTGAGTAACAACAAGTAGTTGTTAGCTATGGTTGAGCATTCTTGCATATGGCATGCAATGAGAGTCACAATGGTTTGTGAGATATAGTTAGTGAGGTGGCACTACTATATTGACTTTATCTCTTGGAGAGATTTGGATCGTGCTGTCATGGAGACAGCTGGTATTGGTTGAGGGTTGATTGTGAATCAACCGGGGTAAGCCCTACTAGTGTTGGACTAAGTGTTGGCTTCGTACTTCCGGTGAGACGTTCGAGGAGACGTCTCCGGGGAAATGCTCGGCTTTGGGGAGTAGTATGATATTAGTACATAGCATCTTTAGGATGAGTATACATGGAGTATACGGGTTTCAGATTGGTAATAGTTGCAGGGATGCACTATTCTGAACCAGTCATCTTTTGTTGGTTCCGGGATATGTTTTGACATAAATATATCCAGGTTTTTCCGAACGGCAGTTCGAAGTTGGAGGGTCATGAGTTCATGACATTTTCCTTGTGAGGAAGGCGGTATTGTTATACCTATTGGTTGAATCTTTTGGGAAATTTGTTGTTTTGGTTCGTGTGATGTTGATGTTGAAATCACACCCTTTGGTGTTTGTTTGTCAACCATCATTCTCCGTGGGGTGAGAATAATCGAGGTTTGACAGTTGATTTTGGGATTTGAGTATGATGGGAGATACCCGAGTCTATTGCTTTGAGTATGCATGTTGTGTTGGTGCATGGGCATGTATGCCGTGTGTGTATACGAATGCCAATTTTACTTTGTTCCTTCTTGAACGTAGGATTTATATGCTTTGATGAATGAATCTCCGGTGAGATTGTGGCACCCTGAGATTGGTAATCTCGATGGCACGATATATTATAAGGAATAATTGTGAAGTCCAATTGACTTCCCCTGAGGAGGGATTGTCGTGTTTTGGGACCATGGTAATTCTTGCTGGTTAATTCGATAGCTTCCTTGTTTTAGGATTGTTGAATCCCAGGATTCGAATTTGTTTAGTGTCATGATTGACACGTGTGGCGGGAATGCAATCGATTGTTCTTGCATGTCCTTTCGAGAGCTTGAGACCTTGTGGAGTCTCGATAGTGTGTTCGGACCAATATGTGATTTCTTGGAACACGTGGTTGTAGACATCCTTGTAGATGTGTTTCATGTTGATCGGGGCCGTGTTGCGGCCCAATCGGTATTGCAATGTGGTGCAACTACTCCTTTGATGGAGACGGACTGGGGAGCGGAAACCGGGCATGGTATAAGTACATTGTAGTGTACTGGCGGTTTCCTTAGTAACGATGTATGGTTAACATCGTAGGCTAGATCATAAGGATATCATCGAGACGATATCTATTTTGGAATCGCGTATGACTCGTTGATTTCCAGTTATGTTTGGATGACTGCTTTTGAGATGGTTAGCATCGGGGAATGCTGATGTCTTCCGTGGATTTGTGTCGGTTGGAGAGTTTACTCCATGCAAGGTTTGGTACGAGGTCGGTATCCTCGCGGTTGGTGTGCCGTTCATGTTATGTTCATGATTCGACATCGTGGATCCGTTTGGATTGCGTGTTCTCGGTGTTACGTGGAATACGCCGTGCAAATTTTGAGGATGAAATTCTATTAGTGGGGGATAATTGTGATACCCGGGGATTAATGGTGTTAATCCCGGTGTGGTAATGATCCTTAATGAATTTTAATTGTGGTTTTGGGACTCTCGGGGATTTTAAGTCCTATCATTGGAGTCGTTGGGCCCGAGGGATGAGATTGTATTCTCGTCGTGGTGTTAACCTTGGAATTTGGTCTTTGGTGGGATTTGCGGTCCGGAGTACTTTGTACTGGGGCAGATAATGGAAATAGAGATTGGGGAGGTGATTTTTGAAAACAGATGATTTTTAATGAGTCATGATGTATTTGTGAAGGGATTGGTATTTTCGAGTTTTGGTGTTATATATATTTACTAAGTGGACTCGGTATTCCGTCATTTTAGCACGGAACCTCTCTCTCTCTTCCCTCTCTCTTCGCTCAAACCCTCCCCAACCATTTCCCCTCTTTTGCTATTGGAAGCAAATCGATGGTAGCTTGGCTCGGAGGTCGATTTCTCGAATATGATCAGGTATTAGTCTTCCCCTCGTCATTGTCTTTGATTTGGTAGTAGTATTGTTGTTTTTGGTTGAGTATTAATGTTAGATTTAGGTTTGTGGATTTTGGGTAAAAATCTTAAAGTTTGTTATTGGAGTTTTTATTGAGTTTTAAGGGTGTATTTGAGGTGTTGAAGATGTATGGGGTGTTGGTTTTGAGTTTGGGTGTGAAAAGCACCATGGAAGCTCGAATTTTTCTGAAATCGCAGGTGGCGATCGATCGCTGAGGAGAGGCGATCGATCACGACGAGCAGTTCAATTTTTTAAGGCGATGAACAGTGCAGGCGATCGATCGTGTGGTCTAGGCGATCGATCGCGAGCAGGTTGGCGATCGATCGCGAGTGGTAGCGATCGATCGCGAGCAAGCGATTTTTGGCCACTGGTTGGAGGCGATCGATTGCGATGTTTTAGGCGATCGATCGCCGCTTGCAGGATGTTATTTTTTTGGAATTTTGGAAAAATGTCGGGATTTTGGAATCGAGGTTTAAGTGGCCCATTTCCGGGGCAATGTCTACATTCCAATGGGAATGCTATACTTTTAAATGGATTGGTTGGAGCCAAAGTTTATAAAACGAAATTCTCGGTTGGATTTTTGGCTATCTTTTAAACTGGTAAAATGGAATATTTTGGGTATTTTGCATGCTTAGCCGGGGGGGCTTTTATTTTGATAATCGTCATGGGTTGACGATACGTTTGGGGGTTATGAACGTGCTTGGGCACGTAGTTGCATGCTTGTGTTTAATTGTGAACTATTTATGTGTTAGCACATAATTCATCGGGTCGTGGGACTCAGGCGAGGTCGGACTCGAACTACGGAAGTATAAGGTATGTATGACGTACGAGCATAGCCTATTATAATGTTGCAACTGTAAAATACATGGTATTTGGTAATTGCATTAAATGGACATTGAAATACGTGGTATGTAGTATTTGCAATAAATGGATGTTGAAATGCATGGTACATGGTACTTGCTATAAATAGATAGTGATATGCATGGTAAATAGTAATTGTGCTAAATGGGAACCATACGGTGCCGCTATTAAGCGAGCAATGATTTGGGATGTTGTCGCCGTTGAGCGACCATCAGTTATGACGCCGCTATTGTTGAGCGTGCGTGGGGTTTGAAATGCAGCTATTGTGGAGCGAGCAATGAAATAGGAACATGGAATCATTGGTTAGATATATGTGATATCTACGGTCTTTTATATAATGATTTTACCCTATCGATTATGGCACTGACATAATAGAAATGGTATTAGTTAATCTATGTGACGATTAACTGTGTAGGGTCTTCCTACCTTAACGTCATATTATACACGTATTATGGACTAAACATGCATTCATAACCACTTAAGGGTTCCGGTTGTAACTTTGAGCTAATAAGATTACGGGTCAAAAAAGAAATTTCAACCTTAATTAATTACATTCTCAATACGAATGTTAAAGCGATAGAATTATACTACTACTAGAGTAGAGACTATCCAGAAATCCTGAATCCTAACATCTTTCATGCTCCTCATAGCTCACTGCCTCAACCCGGCCCTTAGTCCTTTAGTCCAAAAGTGTACCTACAGGAACAACCCATCGTGAGCATGTACATCGTTACTTAACATCATAAAGAAATGGCATATAAATAGATGCATGAAGATAATTGGTAACATATAATTCCTGGTTAATCGCATTAACCTTCTTTGGTTGTCCCTGTCTCATAGCCATGCATATAATCATTAATTCTTGACATGAATGATTAAAATCATCATCTTATAAATATCATCATCGTATAACGTCATCATCATATAAGTATCATCAACTTATAGCATCATCATCTTATAGTATCATCATCTTGTAACATCATCATCTTACATCATCATCATCTTATAATTATCATCCTCTTATATCATCATTATCATATGAGCATTATCATCTTATGAAGATCATCATCTTATAACATCATCATCATATAAGCATCATCATCCTATTAATATCATCATCTTATACATCATCATCATATAAACATCATCATCTTATTAATATCATCATCTTATACATCATCATCATACAAGCATCATCATCTTATTAATATCATCATCTTATACATCATCATCATATAAACATCATCATCTTATTAATATCATCATTTATAACATCATCATCGTATAAGCATCATCATCTTATAGCATCATCATCTTGTAGCATCATCATCTTGTAACATCATAATAAAGATACAGTGAGTGTACGAAGTCTTAGTTAAGTAACTAGCTGGTTATTTGTTAACTTCTTTTTGTTGACCCCGATTTACCTTCATGCATATGGGCATCTTACCCCATGGCATCTTACCACATAATAACATAGTATGGCCTCTTACCATATGGGCATCTTGCCCCATGGCATCTTACCACATAATAACATCGTATGGCCTCTTACCATATGGGCATCTTACCCCGTGGCATCTTACCACATAATAGCATTGTATGGCATCTTACCATATGGGCATCTTACCCTTTTATAAATATTGTATGGCATCTTACCATATGAGCATCTTACCCCGTGGCATCTTACCACATGATAACATTGTTATAACTTACTTATCAAATCATCCTCATAAACATCATCATCATAAACATCATCATCTTAAACTTACTTATCACAATCATCATCATAAACATCATCATCTTAAACATCATCGTCATAACATCGTAAATACTTATGCAATCATAGCATGATCATAGTATAGGAGTATGGTTTACCGTCCGATGCCCGTACGTCTCTTACGTACCTTAATTCCAAAAGTGGAGAAAGTGAAGAACTCTATCTTCTCGATGTTGTTGGCACCTGGGATGGTTCCACACAACCATACAAATCGATATTAGAAGCTAAACAATAGCCAAATACCAAAAATTCAATAAAAATCATCATTTTCCAACTTTTGAACAGTGGCGATCGATCGCTCAAAACATGGCGATCGAGCGCCTGATTTTTCTCTTAGCGGCGATCGATCGCTTAAAATGAGGCGATCGATCGCCTGATGCACATTTCGCTACTGGACGTTGGCGATCGATCGCGCCATTTGAGGCGATCGATCGCCTATCCTCATTTTTGCGTACTGCCTCTCGGCGATCGATCACTGCTTTTGTAGCGATCGATCGCCACAACCAGTGGCCGCGATTTCACCATTTTGTGTGCATTTTCCAAGCTTATCCTCATACCTTTCAAAACCAAACTTCCTCACAACATCAACAACATCATAACCCACTAAAACCCACATAAAACACTTCAAAAATCATACCCCAACAACATACAACATATACCCAACCAAACCCACATAAATCACTTCAAAATCATCCCATTTCAAATCCAAACTTCATAAAAACTTTAGGAAGGGTTCCATACCTCTTGAAGACTCCAAATCTTGACAAGAATCACACAAACACAAGTTTTGTGGAACTTTCCTTCTCCTTTCTTGGAGGATTTCGAAAATGGGGAATGGGAAGGGTTTAGGGAATGAATTGGGGATTTTTGAGGGAAAGGGTAAAGTGAGGGAAAGGAGGGTGTAGTGGGGTATATGGGTTAATTAAATTGTACCCAAAATTAACATGATGTATGAAATACCCCAACATGGTATTTTAAAAGCATTTTACAAAAATGCAACCAACTTCATTAAATCCATACTTTCCTCATAATTAACAATCAACACAATTAAATCATGTTAACACCCCATTTTCTATCATGCATAACATGCACCTTGAAACGTAACCCCCCGGGTCATGCCTATCATGTGACTAAGCATTTCATCGTGATAACTAATTTCAACACGTAAATCAATTATCCACATAATTAATCACATAAACATAATTAATGCCTTAATTGTAATTAATCATTTCGGGGACATCACATTACTCCCTACTTATAAGAGTTCGTCCTCGAAATCGCATGCACTTACCCCAAAAGAAACTAAACATAAATCACATACCAGAGGATAGTTCCGGGTTGTGTTGTACCATATGCCGCTCCGTCTCCCACATAGCCTCCTCGACACCCCGACGATCCCACTGAACTTTAATCATCGGTATAACTTTACTTCATAATCTGCGATCCTAACGATCCAGAATCCTGACCGATCGTTCTACGTAGGATACATCTGAGTCCAACTGCACTTCAGTAGGCTGTAAAACATGAGATGGATCTGGCTCATATTCCTCGGGGATAACTTCCCCCGCATACCAAAACGAACTACACCCCTGAAGGGTGAGATTTTCAAGAAGACCTTGTCTTCTACTTGGAATTCTAGCGGTCGTCATCACTTATTGGCATAGGCTGCTTGCCTATCCTAAGCCGCTTTCATCTTTTGACGTATCGTCTTAATCTTGTCTTCTATATCCTTAATCATATCCGGTCCTCCGACCGCCTTACTAGTCAGGTCCCCCCAATACAGCGGTGACTTACATCGTTGTCCATAAAGAGCTTCAAAATGGCCATTTGAATGCTCGCCTGATAGCTGTTATTATAAGAGAACTCTACTAGTGGCACTGAATCTTGCCATGGAGTATTAATCTCCAAAACACATGCCCTCAACATGTTCTCAAGCGTCCACATGGTACGCTTCGTCTGACCACCTGCCTGAGGGTGATAATCTGTACTCAGTCTCACCTCTGTGCCCAAAGCTGTCTGAAGACCCTCCCAGAAATGCGAAGTGAACCTTGGGTCCATGTCAGACACTATCGAGACTGGAATACCATGTAATCTCACCATATCCCGCACATATAATTGGGTCAAAAGTCATACAGTAGGGGATGAAGTGAGCTACCTTCGTTAGCCTATCCACGATCACCCAGATCGCATCAAATCCAGAGGCCGTCCTTGGTAAGTGGGTCACAAAGTCCATAATGATATGCCTCCACTTCCACTTAGGTACCTTCAAGCTCTTCAGCTCGCTACCAGGCCTCTGCCTTTACCTGTTGGCAGATCAAACATCTTTTAACGAAAGCGATCACATCGTTCTTCATGCGTCTCCACCATAACTGACCACTTAGGTCCTTATACATTTTCCTTCCTCCTGGGTGGATATTGAACCGACTACTATGAGCCCGTTCCGATGTTCCTTTAAGCAACTCCGGCGTATCTGGGACTACCCATCGGTTGCCCAGCCTCAAGGAATCATTTCTGCCATTCTGAACTTTGGTGGCTGTCCTCGAAGTACTAAAAACGACCACCTCTGAACCTCATCATCAGACCTCTGGGCTTTCCTAATAGCCTCAAATAAGTCTGGCTCAGCCAACAAGGCCGACACTCGCACCGGCGACGTGTCCACATCGAAATCATAGCCCAAATGGCAACAAGAGGTCATCATAGCTGATAAATTCATGACATCCATCTTCTTTGTCGCATATTCATCTCAGCCTGTGTGAACAAAACTCCAGGCTCTTATGGTCCGTGTAGATGGTAAACGACGTACCATGCAAGTAATGCCTCCAAATCTTCAAGGCAAATGTAACGGCTGCCAGCTCCAAATCATGGACTGGGTACCTAGCCTCATGTGGTTTCAACCGCCTCGATGTACAAGCCACCACATGCTTATCTTGCATCAACACACAGTCCAAACCTTGCAGTGATGCATTCGTGTACAAGGCAAACCGCTTATTCTCAGAAGGAATTACCAATATAGGTGTCGTAGTCAAACGACGCATTCAATTCTTGGAGCTTTCCTCACAAGCTTTGGACCAATAGAACGGCACTCCTTTCTGAGTCAGCTGTATCAGGGGTCTGGCAATCCCTAAGGATCTGGAGTACTGTTCTCAAGTGCTTTACGTATTCCTCTTCAGTTCGAGAGTAAATAAGCACATCGTCAATGGAAACTATGACGAACTGATCCAAACATGGTTGGAGCACCCTGTTCATCAGGCTCATAAAACAGTTGGGGCATCGGTCACCCCAAAAGGCATGACTAAGAATCCGTAGTGCCCACATCTAGTCCTGGGAGATGTCTTCTGTACATCATCCTCTCGAACTCGAATCTGATGATACCCCGATCTCAGATCGATCTTACTGTAGAGCCTCGTACTCTGCAGCTGATTAAACAAATCATCAATCCTCAGAAGTGGATACTTATTCTTCATCATAGCTTTGTTCAGTTGTCTGAAATCGATGCACAGCCGCATTGAACCATCTTTCTTCTTAACAAATAAAACTGGTGCACCCCAGGGCGTATATAGCCCTTGTCAAGGAGCTCCTGCAACTGAACATTTAACTCCCTTAGTTCCGCTGGTGCCATCCTATACGGGGCACAAGAAATGGTAGACGTCCCTGGTAGTAACTTAATCCCAAACTCGACCTCTCTCGTCGGTGGGAATCCGGGAATCCCTTCCGGAAATACATCAGGAAACACCGCCACTAAGGGCACGTCTTCAACCTTTAATTCTTCCTTCTTTTCAGAAATATCAACAGCATAGACAAGATATCCTGTATGGCCTCGTTCCAATAACTGTGCCATCTTGACAGCAGATATCAACAGAATCTTTGAACGGGAACCATCCCCATAGAATATCCATTGGACTCCCATAACAGACTTGACTCGGATAGTCCTTGCCTGCAGTCCACAACTGCCTGATACTTGTTCAGCACATCGATGCCCACAATGCATTCGAAGTCTGACATTCCCAGATCAGTCAAGTCTGTCCTCAGCTCGTTACCCTCAAATAAATGAGGCCGTCATAAACAATCTAATCAGTTATCAAACTTCTTCCAGTGGGTGTCGAGACTACAAGAGGCATGGGCGACGGAGAAGTGCATATGAAATCGCATCACTTACTTCAGCATCTGCTGCTATGCTGCAACACAAGGGTTAACAATAATACCCAAAAGCAGTTCATATAATACATCGTTAGAGAAACAAAACATGTTAGTACAACTTCATATACTTCATATTCAACATATGCATAAAACATGTTTAAAAAGTAAGCACCTAGCCAACTTATTGCTAAGGCTACCCTTTACTCATTCCCGGGTTATCTAACCACTGCTCTGATACCACTAATTTAGGGTCTTCCTACCTTAACGTCATATTATACACGTATTATGGACTAAACATGCATTCATAACCTCTTAAGGGTTCCGGTTGTAACTTTGAGCTAATAAGATTACGGGTCAAAAAAGAAATTTCAACCTTAATTAATTACATTCTCAATACGAATGTTAAAGCGATAGAATTATACTACTACTAGAGTAGAGACTATCCAGAAATCCTGAATCCTAACATCTTTCATGCTCCTCATAGCTCACTGCCTCAACCCGGCCCTTAGTCCTTTAGTCCAAAAGTGTACCTACAGGAACAACCCATCGTGAGCATGTATATCGTTACTTAACATCATAAAGAAATGGCATATAAATAGATGCATGAAGATAATTGGTAACATATACTTCCTGGTTAATCGCATTAACCTTCTTTGGTTGTCCCTGTCTCATAGCCATGCATATAATCATTAATTCTTGACATGAATGATTAAAATCATCATCTTATAAATATCATCATCGTATAACGTCATCATCATATAAGTATCATCAACTTATAGCATCATCATCTTATAGTATCATCATCTTGTAACATCATCATCTTACATCATCATCATCTTATAATTATCATCCTCTTATATCATCATTATCATATGAGCATTATCATCTTATGAATATCATCATCTTATAACATCATCAGCATATAAGCATCATCATCCTATTAATATCATCATCTTATACATCATCATCATATAAACATCATCATCTTATTAATATCATCATCTTATACATCATCATCATACAAGCATCATCATCTTATTAATATCATCATCTTATACATCATCATCATATAAACATCATCATCTTATTAATATCATCATTTATAACATCATCATCGTATAAGCATCATCATCTTATAGCATCATCATCTTGTAGCATCATCATCTTGTAACATCATAATAAAGATACAGTGAGTGTACGAAGTCTTAGTTAAGTAACTAGCTGGTTATTTGTTAACTTCTTTTTGTTGACCCCGATTTACCTTCATGCATATGGGCATCTTACCCCATGGCATCTTACCACATAATAACATAGTATGGCCTCTTACCATATGGGCATCTTGCCCCGTGGCATCTTACCACATAATAACATCGTATGGCCTCTTACCATATGGGCATCTTACCCCTTGGCATCTTACCACATAATAGCATTGTATGACATCTTACCATATGGGCATCTTACCCTTTTATAAATATTGTATGGCATCTTACCATATGGACATCTTACCCCGTGGCATCTTACCACATGATAACATTGTTATAGCTTACTTATCAAATCATCCTCATAAACATCATCATCATAAACATCATCATCTTAAACTTACTTATCACAATCATCATCATAAACATCATCATCTTAAACATCATCGTCATAACATCGTAAATACTTATGCAATCATAGCATGATCATAGTATAGAAGTATGGTTTACCGTCCGATGCCCGTACGTCTCTTACGTACCTTAATTCCAAAAGTGGAGAAAGTGAAGAACTCTATCTTCTCGATGTTGTTGGCACCTGGGATGGTTCCACACAACCATACAAATCGATATTAGAAGCTAAACAATAGCCAAATACCAAAAATTCAATAAAAATCATCATTTTCCAACTTTTGAACAGTGGCGATCGATCGCTCAAAACATGGCGATCGAGCGCCTGATTTTTCTCTTAGCGGCGATCGATCGCTTAAAATGAGGCGATCGATCGCCTGATGCACATTTCGCTACTGGACGTTGGCGATCGATCGCGCCATTTGAGGCGATCGATCGCATATCCTCATTTTTGCGTACTGCCTCTCGGCGATCGATCGCTGCTTTTGTAGCGATCGATCGCCACAACCAGTGGCCGCGATTTCACCATTTTTGTGTGCATTTTCCAAGATTATCCTCATACCTTTCAAAACCAAACTTCCTTACAACATCAACAACATCATAACCCACTAAAACCCACATAAAACACTTCAAAAATCATACCCCAACAACATACAACATATACCCAACCAAACCCACATAAATCAATTCAAAATCATCCCATTTCAAATCCAAACTTCATAAAAACTTTAGGAAGGGTTCCATACCTCTTGAAGACTCCAAATCTTGACAAGAATCACACAAACACAAGTTTTGTGGAACTTTCCTTCTCCTTTCTTGGAGGATTTCGAAAATGGGGAATGGGAAGGGTTTAGGGAATGAATTGGGGATTTTTGAGGGAAAGGGTAAAGTGAGGGAAAGGAGGGTGTAGTGGGGTATATGGGTTAATTAAATTGTACCCAAAATTAACATGATGTATGAAATACCCCAACATGGTATTTTAAAAGCATTTTACAAAAATGCAACCAACTTCATTAAATCCATACTTTCCTCATAATTAACAATCAACACAATTAAATCATGTTAACACCCCATTTTCTATCATGCATAACATGCACCTTGAAACGTAACCCCCCGGGTCATGCCTATCATGTGACTAAGCATTTCATCGTGATAACTAATTTCAACACGTAAATCAATTATCCACATAATTAATCACATAAACATAATTAATGCCTTAATTGTAATTAATCATTTCGGGGACATCACAAACTGGCTTTGGGAATTTGATGAGTTTGGTTATTTTGAGAACAGGGACAACACAAGGGATCCCGGATGAGGATGATACCATCCAAAGAGTATCATTTAAATTCATGGCATTTACATTTTGTAAATTATGAACTGCAATATTATGATTATTGGATTGGTGGTATTGGTATGCTCACCCCGTGTGGGGGCTGTCTCTGTTGGGACAGGTGATACAGGTGTAGCAGCATATTTGGAGTTGAGCTCGGGCTGTTGATTAGAGGTACTTCCAGGATCGAGGTACCAGAGCTGGTTGAATAAGTGCATAGATCCAGAGTTGAGATCGAGTCGTGCTTGGGGAGGTGCTTCCAGGATTGAAGTACCAGTAACGGTATCCGGTAGAGTGTTTTATACATCAGATACACGCTTATTCATTGGGTGCTCTTATGTGAGTATATTTTACGTGTATATGGAATGTATAAATGGGCTACGTTTTCTCTGTTCATTATGGTTTGCATGCAATTAAATATGGAATTGCTAAATGAACTGAGAGCATGTTAGTGTATTATGAGGGTGCATGTTGTATATGTAATCTTGGTTGGGGAATTTGAATATTATGAGGATCAAATGCAAGAAATTTTCTGGATAGCATATGGTGTCGTACTTGCATATGGCTTTTCCCCATGATAGTATGATTATATGCACTAATGGTATGGATTAATACACTAATAACGGGTTAAGGGCATGAGGGTCCTTACAGAAATAAACGCTTGACAGCGGCCCAATTATCTGCTGTTGGAGTGCTCATGGATTGAGCCAGGCGGTTGATAGTGAATGAAATGTCAGGACGCGTGAGTGTCAAGTATTGAAGACCACCAATGGCGCGACGATAATCTGTGGAATCAACAGAGCATGGAGTAACAGTGGAGGTACTTGTAGCCATGGGAGTGGTGACAGGTTTGGCACCATCCATTTTATGTCGGCGTAGGAGATCAACTGTGTATTTGTGTTGGGACAGGAATAAGCCCTCCTGACAAGAAGCAACTTCAACACCTAAGAAATATGTCAAAGTGCCAAGGTCTTTGACAGCAAATAGACTGCCGAGATGAGAATAAGAGACTGAATCTGGCAGAATCAGAGCCTGTGATGACAAGATCATCAACATATACTAAGCATAGTAAGTGCAGAGGGCCACGGTGTAGGACAAACAAATACGTGTCAGACCTTGACTGAGTAAAACCAAATGAGAGCAAAGCCGAGCTAAGGGCGGAGTACCATGCCCCAGGAGCTTGGCGAAGACCATAGAGGGATTTGTGTAGGTGACACACATGATGCGGGAAGTTGGGATCAACGAAGCCCGGTGGTTGAACATGTAGACGTCTTCATTTAATGTCCCATGGAGAAATGCATTGCTAATGTCCAGTTGGCGCAAGGGCCAATTTTGCTGTAGTGCAATGGTGATGACAGTACAAATAGTGACGGGCTTGACAACGGGGCTGAAGGTGTCCGTGTAATCGACCCCGCGACGCTGATGAAATCCCTTGGCAACAAGGCGAGCCTTAAATTTGTCAACGGAACCATCGGACTTTCGTTTTATGCGAACACCCATTTGCACCCAATGATGTTCGAAGCAGGGCCAGGAGGAACAAGAGACCAAGTTCCATGATGAAGTAAAGCAGTGAATTCCTCTGTCATAGCGGTGTGCCAACGAGGATCCTTGAGAGCTTCAGAGACACAAGTAAGTTCATTGTTCAGGCTGCGGGTACGCATGACATGAGTCCGTATAGGTTCTGGAGGGACAGAAGGTGAAGGGATAGGATCCGAGGCTGGCACAGGCGATGATGCTGACGAGGGCGAAACAGGTTGAGGAGGCAATTGCAGTATACTGAGAGAGGCATGTGCAGGATGAACATCGGAACTGGTTGAAGGGAGCTCACCAAAATAATGCTTACGCTTGGTCGGAAAAATAAATTCCGAGAAGCGAACACGCCGAGAGACAAATACACGTTTAGACTCGAGTTCCATGCACTTATATGCATTTTGGGAGGTCGAGTAGCCAACAAATAAACATGAGGCAGAAAGATAGTCCAATTTGCTCCGAGTATATGGGCGAATCCAGGGATAACACAAGCAGCCAAAGGTGCGCAATTTATGATAATCAGGAGGACGAGAGAATAGTACCTCAAATGGGCTTTTATGATTGAGAACAGGAGTGGGCATCCAGTTGATTAAGTATACTGCTGTGGCAAATGCATAATTCCAGAGGCAAACAGGTAGAGAGGCGTGATGCATGAGGGCGCGGCCAGTTGCCACAATATGACGGTGTCACCGTTCAGAGGTGCCATTTTGCTGAGGGGTGTGCGGAGCAGTAGTTAGCCAGCTAATACCCTGAGAAGAGAGATATGGACGCAAGGCCATAAATTCTCCTCCATTGTCACTGTATAAATTTTTTAGCGAATGACCAAATTGTTTTTCAACAAGCCTTGAGGAAATATAGTGGAGACATCCGATTTACGTGCCAGGGGGTAATACCAACAATATTTAGTATAATGATCCACAAGTAAAAAATAGTAGCGAAAACGATCAGTAGATGTGCTCGGGGTGGGTCCCCAAACATCAACATACACATAATGAAGTGGATGTGAACTGATAAGAGATGTAGCAAGAAAAGGTAATTGGTGCGATTTATTAGTAAAGCAAGAATCACATGACAAGTCTATGGTATCGGGGGTACGTTTAACAGTTGGAAATTTAAAATGCGAAATAATAAATGAGCTAGTTCTAGAAGAAGGATGGCCCAATCGAGCATGCCAAATGGTTGAAGAAGCCCAGGCGCCAACCAAAGCAACAGACGCCGATGGTGGAGAGATGTGTGGTGGAGACGTAAGATGATAGACACCATGTTTACAGAAGCCTTTGGCCAGAATCGCCCCCGTGACCTGGTCCTTGACATAGAAGTGAGTGGGATAGAATTCAAGAGAAACACCATTAGATTTTGTGAACTGATGAACGGATAATAAATTCTGCCGAGCGCTAGGAACGCACAATACATCACATAAATAAAAAGTACGAGCAGGAAAGCTCAAGGTAGATGTACCAGTGTGCGTAATTGGGAGGCCAGTTCCATCAGCAATATGAACCTCATCCGTGCCATCATACTCAGAGTGCACAGAGAGATTATTGAGATCAGCAGTAAGACTATGTGATGCACCGGAGTCGACTAGCCATGAGTTGTTAGTATTAAAAATTGGGGGGCTTTGAGCATGATTTGCAGAAGCTTGCATTTTCCGACAATAAGGGGCAATATGTCCAGGGACACCGCATAACTGACATATCACAACATGTCGTGGGGTATTAGAATAATTGGAGTGAGACTGAGTAGAGAAACCATTACCCTTCCCACGACCACGAGAGTTGTTCGAGCCACCCCGTCGTTGCTGTGAGTGGTTGCCACGACTTGAACCGCCACGGTTAGGGCTACTGCCACCATAGTTGGGGGAACGAGTTGAGTGCTTTGAAGCAGGAACAACCGCATTGGCAGGGGCAACGAGCGAAGAGATGTTGGAGTCCAGACGTTTTAAGTAGTCTTCGTGAGCAACAAGAAGATCATGAAGCTCCTCAAAACGAAGAGATGTCTCGCGCGCACGAATTGGCGCTGCAATTTCGCAAAAAGTTGATCCCAAGCCATTCAGTATATAAAGTGTGAGATCATCATCGGATAAAGGCTTGTCAATGATAGCTAGTTCATTAGCTTTTGACTTAATAGATTGAAGGAAGGTGGTGACCGTTTGGGGACCGAGTGCGACGCGGGAGAGATCATCCTTCAAATACATGACTCGTGTGCGGGACTTATTAGCAAACAACCGAGTCAGAATGTGCCAGGCAGCGGCTGAGGATGTTGCGGAGGCAACAAGCGGGAGTATTTCCGACGATAATGAGCCAAAGATAGTCGACAATATAAGCTGGTCCTGTTGAAACCAATGGGAGAACT
Organism: Haberlea rhodopensis; assembly: GCA_907163345.1. Classification (NCBI taxonomy): domain Eukaryota; kingdom Viridiplantae; phylum Streptophyta; class Magnoliopsida; order Lamiales; family Gesneriaceae; genus Haberlea; species Haberlea rhodopensis. The sequence continues at coordinate 158,407 of CAJQUN010000220.1, forward strand.
CAGGAGATGGAGCAGCTTCGGGTCCTGCAGATGGTGCGGATATGCAGCAATCAACGTATCCAATGAGAGCAAAACCATTGAGAAGAGCAACAAGCTGTGCTCTCCAAGAAGGGAAATTAGAGGCTGTTAATTTAACTGGTAAATGTTGGTGGGCGGTGATAGGGATGGGAGATGGTTTAGGGACGACAGTGACATAGAGGTTATCTTCGGTGGTGTTGGAGGAGGAGGAAGCCATGAGAGGCGCAGGTATGAGACGTAAAGTAGGGTTAGGGTGGTGGGAGAGGATCAATTAGGTCTGATACCATATAAGATTTAATGTGTTAAACTCTCAATATTTTTATTCATTAGAAGAGAGATTTATACAATTTAAAATGGTTGGAGATAATGTAAGATCTCTTTAATATGCTAAGAGATATTTAGTTTACAAATAAAGATGATATAGGAAGATTTCATACAATCATGTAGGATCTTCCTTAATAACAATATCCCTTTTGAAGTTTACTGTCCGTACAGCGGTTCAGGGGGTTTCACTCTCTTCAATTGCTCTGCACGGCCCCAAAGTACTCTATCTTCAAGCTCGGTAACCTGTCTCAGTAATGGGATTTTCCAAGTTTACGCGGTTCGATCATATTATTCGGTAACAGATGTACAGATGCCGAGTTGTGTGAGGATGTATAATGTTTCTGAAGTTTCCCAGGTGATATTTGACGGGCCGAGCGGATATAGTCCCGATGATACTCAGCTGCATTGGCCCACACCATTTTGTGGGACTTCTGGAAAAAAAAGGGATGTATTGTAGATTGAAGAGTAATAGTACCATTAATGCAACTGAATGCTTTGAAATACCTAAACCACCTGGAAAAGGTACACTTTCCCTTTACTTCCTCTTCATTTCTACATTTTAATTTATATTTCTTCTGCTATTGTAATAACAGCAATAAAGAATAAAGCTTGTGAAGTTCGTCTGATTTATAGACTAAAATTCAATTTTTGATCCTCGCCAGGTCAAGAATTTCCGTTTATGCATCCAAAGTTTGGCCCTTGAGTAACTGTTATTATTTAGTTTCTGGCCTACTGATTAGGGCTATATATTGTGGGATCGTTTATTATGATTCAATATATCAGCTATTGATTCTATAGAATCTCATGTAGATTGGCTTTTTAAACTGGATGATATTATGACTTGGAAGAAAGTAAAAAAATGTAAAGTTTGGCAAAAATTTAGCTGTCTGATGTTTCAGCATTTGTTTTGTGTTTTGTCTTACAGATGGTGTCTCAAAAAACGTAGTAATCTCCCTTGTAGTTGTGGGTGTTTTCTTGATAACACTAGTCGTTGGTGCTCTGTATCGAATTTACATAGCGAAGAAACGAAAGCGAGACAGTCAGAGGCGGATTCAGCAGTTTTTGGAGGATTATAATGTTCTTAGCCCTACCAGGTCCAATTATTCGGATATTAAGAGAATCACTGATGGGTTTAGGTACAGATTAGGACAGGGAGGTTATGGGACCGTGTTCAATGGAAATCTCTCGAATGACATTCTTGTTGCGGTTAAGGTCCTAAATAACACGAAAGGAAACGGGGAGGAGTTCTTGAATGAAGTGGGAACGATAGGAAAGATTCACCATGTCAACGTGTTTGGGGCATTGTGCGGATGGATATAGACGTGCTTTAGTGTACGAATTCTTACAAAACGATTCACTCGAAAAATACTTTTGTTCGAGTAATCACAGAAGCAAGATCGGTGGGAGAAGATGCACCAGATTGCTATAGGAATAGCAAAAGGGATTGATTATCTTCACCAAGACGGCAACCAAAGGATCCTTCACTTCGATATATAAGCCTCACAATATCTTGTTAGCCCAGAATCTAAAACCCAAAAGTCGCAGATTTCGGGTTGGCAAAACTTTTTTCGAAGGAGCAAATTGTCGTCACCATGACTGCTGCAGGAGGGACGATAGGCTACATCGCACCAGAGGTGTTCTCTAGGAACTTCGGGGAAGTGTCCTATAAATCAGACATTTACAGCTTCGGGATGCTGTTGCTCGATATGGTCGGTGGGCATAAGGATTTTCAAGCGAGTCAGGAGATAGTAGCCAAGTTTACTTCCCTGAATGGATGTACAATCAGCTGGATAAAGGGAGGGATATAGCTATCCAGATTGATAATGACGGCGAAAGCAACGTAGTGAAACGGCTAATAATCGTGGGACTCTGGTGTATACAGTGGTATCCAGCTGATCGACCCTCAATGAAAATGGTTATAAAGATGCTTGAGGGAGAAGATATGCCCATTATGCCACCAAATCCGTAGTATTGCTAAGTTGGGCATGTTTTTTGTTGGGTTTGGATTTTGGGAGATTTTGAAGAATCTTGGTTCTTGTTTTAAAATTGTGTTTTAACCCTTATTGGATGTCCAAGGGTATTTTAATTGTTGTTGATTTGAGTTGGAAGGAGTTTGGTGTGGTTTGTGGAGGTTTTTAAGATTTTAAAAATGGTGGTTTTTGGGTTTGTGCAGTGACCGATCGATCGGTAGCACCTAGCCATCGATCGGTAGAGGTTACCGATCGATCGGGGCAATGCCGTAGCCAAAATGTAATTCTGGGTTTTTATTGATCGATCATTAGTCGTAGGTTTTGGAAAATTATTTTGTGTTGTGATTTCAACGTACACTTTGGCCGAGTCTTTTAAATGGTTAATCATCATGGATTGATGATATATTTGGTGGTCGTGAACGTGCTTGGGCACGTGGTTGCATGCTTGTAATTAATTATGAGTTATTAATTGTGTTTAGCACGTAATTCACTGGGTCTCGGGCCTAAGGAAGGGATTGGTTCGTACTACGGCATTATAAGGTACGTATAATGTACGAGCATAGACTCTTATATTATTGCAATCGTGAAATGCATGATATATTGTTAATGCGATAAAATGGTAAGTATTGCAAATTATATGGTGCCGCTAGGGAGCGAGCAACGGTTGAGATGTTGTCGCTATGGATCGAACATCGGTTATGATGCCATAATGAGACTATGGAATTAGTGGTTATATATATAGAATATCTGTAAACATTGTTTAATGAATTGGTTTATTGATTTTGGTATTGTTATTGGGGAACGGATGGGTTAGTCAATGTAATGATTAACTGGCTTTTGGGGAACTGATGGTTTTGGTTATTTTGAGAACATGAACAACACAGGGGATCCCGTATGAGGATGACACTATTCAGGGAGTGTCTTTTAAATTCACCGCTTTACATTCTGTAAATGATGTAATGTGATATTGTGATTATTGGATCGGTGATATTGGTATGCTCACCCCGTGTGGGGGCTGTCTCTGTTGGGGCATGTGGAACAGGTATAGCGGTAGCTCCGGAGTTGAGATCGAGCTATGGATTGGAGCCGCTTCCAGGACTGAAGTGCAAGTGCTAGTATTGTGTTGGATACTTTATAAATTAAATACACATTCACTCTTTTGATGCTCGCATTTGAGCACTATTATATGTGTATATGGGTTGTATAAAGGGCATGTGCCTTTCTCTTTTTTTTTATTGGTTGCATGCAATTAAAAGAATTGCTAAATGAATTGAGAACATGTTAGTGTATTATAAGGGCGCATGATATGTATGTGGACTTGGTTGGGTGAAATTGGATATTATATGGAATAATGTAAGAAATTTTATTATTGGTATATTATGCTATGGTAGCATGTTTTTTTCCCCTGATTACATGATTGTATGAACTAAATACACGGGTTAATACACTAATAGAGGGTTAAGGGCATGAGGTCCTTACATTCACAGATGTGGTTGCCTCCACTGTAGCTTGGCAGAAAATAAGCGTATCATCCGCAAATAATAAATGAGAGATAGCCAGAGCCTCTCTACAGATCCGAACACCTTTTAATCTGCCTCGAATTTCCTCCTTCAAAATGAGTGCACTAAAAGCCTCTGTACAGAAAAACAGATAAGGAGAGATGGGGTCTCCCTGACGGATACCTCTTTCAGGATAAATCGGGCCATATTTGGCCCCATAGAGAATGATAGAATAATAGACAGTGCGCACACATGTCATTACCAGATTTACAAATGACCGCGCAAAGCCTAGTCTAGACAAAACACCTCAAGAAAATCCCATTCAACCCTGTCATAAGCCTTGCTCATGTCCAATTTTAGAGCGATATGTCCCTCCTTCCCCCAAGTTTTCCTTTTAAAAAATGATTCACCTCATAGGAAACTAATACATTATCTGTAATTAATCGATTTGGTACAAATGTTGATTGAGTTTCCGCTATAATATAATGCATGTGAGGTTTCAAACGATTGAAAATGGTTTTTGAGGATATTTTAAATGCAACATTACTCAGGCTAATTGGGCGGAATTGATTGGTATGCTCTGGTTTAGGACATTTAGGGATAAAGACTATCTGAGGATAGGTTAATGAATTAACAATATTTAGGAAAGTAAGACAGCTAGCAGTTACATGGTGTCCTACAATATGCCAAAATAATCTAAACTTTTATATACTTCATAAAAGTCTAGTGATATCAATATAGACTTTTATATACGTCATAAAAGTCTAGTGGTATCCAAAATAGACTTTTTTAGAGTTTTTAAAAGTTTGGTGATATTCAAACTTGACATTTATTAACTCTATAAAAGCCTAAAGATATCCAAATTTTAATAGACTTTCAATGACTTTTGTTGAATTATTTAAGTACCAAAATTGAAGCATTATATACAAGCTTAAAAAATCCAAAATTCTCAATGACTCATCTCATGGATTTGGTTTGACTTTTTTATTTCTCAAGGAATCGTAAGTTGTCAATTGTAGCCCTTCTTGCTAAATTGTTTCCCATGTTTATCTTGACCGGTTCACTCATAGACAATAGACGTTCAAGATCAATTCTTTTAACGTTCACAGGCTTCACTTTTCACACATATTATTCCTACCTCCAAAAAGAAATGATGCTTCATTCACACATTTATTACAAAATCTTCTAAACTTTATTTGTTTCAAGTATGAAGATGAACAGCTTGTTTTAGCTCATTGCATTTTTATTAACCAGTGCAGAATTATGATATTTTAATTATTTTTTAAGATTTTTTTTGGAGGAATCGGGAAATTTTTCAGTTATGTACTGTCAAATCTTGTTTTTCATTAATGTATGAATGTTGTGGGAATATATTTATGTAATTGAGAAGTATTGTGTTGGTTAATTCTTGTTTGATTTCAGTATATTGAATAATGATTTATTCATAGTATGAAAAAATCTATAAGAGTCAATGAAAAGATAACTCCGTGTAATTCTATAATAGTCAATAGAAATCTACCAACTCTACAAAAGTTTATAATTTTAAAACAAAGTAACTAAAAATCAATAAAAAACTAGAATGAAGACACCCGCCTAAATGCATCTTTAAAAAACTTGTTTCAAGCAAGTCCATTTTGCAAAACTCTAATCTAAGAAGTCTTTATTTTTCCTTAAATACCCCTGCTTCTTCAAAAGTTATTATTAAAAACCTGTAAACACATTTTCACTGAATTGTTTCTGTAGATTTTTCTCGGCGGCCCGAAGATATCTTTGAGTTAATCTTTGGATGTCATCTTTTTCCCTGTGAAAGGCCGACGAGCACTTGATGGGAGCGGAGAAAAAATGTTGTGTACGTGAGGAATTTCGAAAGGAAGAAATAAATATTCAAGCGCAGATTCAGGATTAAACCTTTTGGCGGAAAATTTGACATTTGAATCGTGGGACGTGATGGAGAAAATTTTAATGATCTGTTATTATGAATGAATATCATGATTCTCAAATTCTTGATGTTTGTTTTTAACCTTTTACTCGCTATAAATTGTTGCCTGATCGTGACATGGCTACAGGAGTGGAAGCTGGAAGAAGGCAGTAGGAGAAGTTTTAGCTCTTCGAAAGCGTGTTCTTGTGTTTTTTTATTGAGTCTCCTTTCATCAATTCATGTCAAGTTCTCCCTTTATAACTTTGTTGTTTCTTTTTTCTGTTGGCAATTGGGGTAACGCCTAGATATGAAGCATGCATATAATGTTGGATTCATGAGTAATTAGGAGATAATTACTGTTTGATGTGGACTTGAGATGGGTTGGATCGAGTTTGAAAGATAAAATAATTAACTGATAGATGATGAAAGGAATAATGACCATGTTAACTTTGGCCAATAAGTAATCTAAACATAGTTGGGAACAATTAATTGATGTTGTCTGTTTTATGAGTTTTATGAAATTACATGAACATGGTTCAGTTATACCATTACATGGAAGGCATGGAATTGATGCTGGGTAGACCACATGGAATCAACTTGGCATGATTATGACTCAATATAAATAAATAAAGGAAATCAGATATGAAAACACATACTACACATATGTTCACCTAAAATGTCCTACTGCTTTCAATTCCTTGCTTCTTCTTGTAAGTTGCTCTTGAGGTTTTAGCTTGGAAATCAAGATAGGGACTTGTTGTGAAGTAAAAGTATAGCTATTTGGTAAGAATTTGTATTATCTGAACTTGTTTTACTTGCAAAAGAATCATGCATATGTGTTGAAAGTGAAATGAGAGTGATGTAGTAGAATTGGAATATAGCAAGTAAACTTGATGTATTGCTAAAAAAAAGAAGTGCACATGGTGATGTCATGTAGCTTTTATGAAGTTGTGGGGGTATGATTTGTAGTATGGAAGGTAAACCATGAAGAAAAAGCTTGAAAATCGCCATGTTCTGATTTTTACAGAGCATAGAGATCGATCGCTAGGCGTGTAGCGATCGATCGCTCGAAGCTAAGTGATAAGTGTGATTTTTATACTTAATTTGATAAGATTAGGGGCGTTTTGTGATATCCCCGAAATGGTTAATTGCGTTTGGGCATTAATTGCGATTATTATGATTAATTATGTGGTAATTAATTATGTGTTGGAATTATTATGTGGAAATGCTTAGTCATGTGTTAGAGTGACCCGGGATAGCATTTCAGGGTGCATGTTGGGTATGTTGGGAATTATGGTTGGAAGCATGATTTATTTGCCTTGGTTAGCAATTAATTTGAAATCATGCATTTAATTGATATTTTGGTGCATTTGGTTTAATGCTTTGGAAAATATCATGTTGGGGTGTTTTATACACCATGGATTGTGGGTTGCATTTTTAATTAAACCAACACCTTTTATTACCCCCCACACCTTTACCAATCCATCACTTTTAACTTTACCAAATCAACTTCCAACAAACCCTTCCCTTCCATTTTCGAGCTTGAGCTTTTGGGAGAAGAGAAACCTTTCAAAAATCTTGATTTGTGGAGATTGTTGGGTGATTTGAGGTCCCCAAGAGGTATGGATACCTCATGGTTAATTTTTGTAAGGTTTTGTTTGAGTTTGGTATGTTTTTGAAGGATTTTGAAATGGGTTTTTGTTGGGTTGTTGTGGGTTTGGTTATATGTTGGATTTATACTTGTTTTGAAGTATATTTTGGTAGTTTATATTTGAGTTGTTGGTTTGATGGTTAAGTGTTGGAATGGGTTGGAATGGTTTTGAGGTGCAAAAATGGAGGTTTTTCGGGTAACAGGGGTTGGCGATCGATCGCCCATTCCAGGCGATCGATCGCGCCCAGGCAGTGGGCTTTTCAAGCATTTGGCGATCGATCGCCACTCTTGGGCGATCGATCGGCGGGTCTGGCGATCGATCGCGCCAGGGGTGGCGATCGATCGCCGAAGGGTGAAAAATGTTGGTCTCGGACAGTGAGGTTTGGCGATCGATCGCCGTGATGGGCGATCGATCGCGAAGGCCAAAATTTGGTATTTTTGGTTATTTTTGGGGGATTTTTGGTATTGGACTATTATTGGGTTCTAATATTGGTATTTGTGAATATGTAGAACCATCCCAGGTGGCAACACAGCCAAGGCATTGAAGTCCTACCATATCCTACATTTTGGAAAGGTACGTAGTGGACGTACGGGCACCCCAACGGTACATGTATCTTATATACTTATTGTTTATGCATTGTGGATGCAAGTATATATGTGGTATTGCATAGTGGATGCAAATACATGTTATGCATGATGTTTATAGATGCATATGATTATTGGTGCACATCCCATGAGTCGTGGTCATCCCTTGATGATTTTAATGCTTGCCGCTATTTGGTTTGGTTCCGCTAAATGTGAAGCGAGGGGTGGGAGCGCCGCATGTCACATTTGAGCGTGGTTATCATATAGGGCGAGGAAAGGGTATTTGCCGCTCAATGAGAGGCGAGGGGTGGGAGTCCCGCAGTCCATTGAAGCGAGGTTATCCTATGCCGCCTATATGTAAATAAGCGAGGGGCATTAAAATACATTGTGATGGACAGACTAGGGATTGGTGATCAGTATTTGGTATTGATGAAATGGTATATGTTCATGACATGTTTAGACCATTAAAAATAATCTATTGATTATACTCATGAGTTATGGTACAGGGACAACCAAACGGGAAGCGTTTGAAATGCATGGGGAAAACAGGAAGTGTTTTATTATGATTATGCATTTACGCTTTATCTTCATATTGTGTTGAATATGAATGATTATTATTGCTCATGTTTGGGGGTTGTCCTTGTAGGTACACGTTTGGCATGATAGAAGGGCTAGACGGGTTGAGATGGTGAGCTTTTGAGGATGCTTTTGAGACTATGAAGGACAGGATTATTTGGATAGTATCTACTCTAGGAGTAGTATAAAACTATAATTGAACATTCATTGATTGGAATGTAATTAATCCTTTTGGTAGTCCTTATTTTTGGCATGTAATGCTTAAGCTCATAAACTCAACACGTTCTTTTACACTCTGATCATTATATTAGCTCTATTATGCCTTGATTCCGCACTTAAGGATTAGGGTCCTTACACGTTTTTGTAGTGATTCTTGGAAAATATTACCCTTTTTGTATATATTTATATATTTCAGGAATCCAGGTCCAAATGCATAAAAGTGGAGGAAAAAGGCTTAAAATGATGAAAAAGGACCAAACTGGGCAAACATGGAAAAGGAGGGACGAAATCGTAATTTGCTAAAAATCAGAGGAAGTGATCGATCGCTTCAAATGAGGTGATAGATCGCCTTGAGGCAGTAGCAAAATGCGATCGATCGCTTCATTTGAAGCGATCGATCGCCTTCACTCGGAAATTTCGGGATTTTGTTTCCATCTTGGTTATTTGGTGTCCAAACTTGGTGAAACTTCTCCAACCATAAATATGGATTACCATGGACGTTTTGGGGACTTTTGGGCTCATATTAAACCCTACAACAAGCAGCCTCCATCATTCTCCTTCATCTCAAACCATCCATACACCATAACCATTGAAGAGAAGACGCATCGGAAGAGATGGGACGACGGAGCAACGCAAGGAGTCAACGCCTCTCGTTATTTCCGTATTTCTAACTCTAGTTCTATATTTTCATTAGATTTTAATGTTTAGAATGTTGCAAAACATGTTTATGCATTGTTATTTGATGGAGATTGTTGGCTAGATTTGTTATCAAGTCTTAGAGGATCCTTTGTATGAACCCATGATTTAAATTGAATGTTGTGATTGATTCTTATATATTTAAGTGCATAGATCATTGTTTTTCATACTTTTAAGGGTTTGGCCTTCCTTGAATGATAGTAAATTACAATTGAGATCAAGAGATAAAATTCTGATTTGATATAGTAATTTATGCCGTGGATTTCAGACTGATATCGAGAGATGAAGTCAAATACACGTGTGATAGCTATAGATATCTAGTAATCAAACGCTAGAAGTTTTCATAGATCAACTTACAATATTAATTGTTCAACAAGGATACATGAGTAGTTTATTGCAACGTTAGTATTAGATTTGTTATAGCCGGACCAAGGTATAATAAGTGCTTTAGGAAAACTCGTAACCTTAGATTGTTTGAATTAGTTCTTAACTAATAGGTGAATTTTGGGGGATTACATAGGTGAACCGAAAGTCTTGATAATTGTTTCGTTTAATTCTATTCTTATTCGTTCTAGTTTGTTTGGGTTGATATTGAGTTAATTAGTCAATTTAGTTAATTAATCACAATCAGTTATCATAGACTAAATATAGTTAAACTAGTGGACTTTGGTAATTAATTTCTAGTCCTCGTGGGATCGACAATCCGTACTTTTTATATCATTATACTAAAACTTGACACCGTGCACTTGCGGTACACAATGCTACTGAAAAATTCTGTTTAAAATAATAGCGATCAAGTTTTTGGCGCCGTTGCCGTGGAATAGTTTTAATAATATCAAACGAGATTAGTTGACTGTAGTTTAAATCATTTGGTTTTTGGGATGCCCGGGAATTATTGATGTTAATCCCGGAGTGGTAATGATCCTTTATGGATTTTTAATTGTAGCAGTTATGAATTAATTGCCATGTTGAGACTCCCGGGGATTTTAAATCCTGTATTTGGAGTCGTTGGATCCATGGGTTGAGATTGTATTCTCATCGTGGTGATAACCTTGGTTGGTCCCTGGTGGGATCTGGGGTCCGGAGTACTTTGTACTGGGGCAGGTATGAGAAATTGAGGTTGTAGAGATAATTATTGAACACAGATGATTTTTAATGAATCATGATGTATTTGCGGGGGTATTGGTATTTTGGAGTCTTGGTGCTATATATACCAAATGGACTCGATATTCCGTCTTTGCACGGAATCTCTCATCTCTCTCTCACCTCTCTCGCGCTCAACCCTTTCCCCCAACCCTTCCCCTCTTTTCTCTTGGAAGCAAATCGATGGAGGCTCGTCTTGGGAGCCCGATTTCTTGAAGAAAAGGTTGTAATCTTCTTCTCCTAACCTTTAGCTTCGATTTGATTATGATATTGTGTGGTTTGGTTGTGATTTAAGTTGGCTTTGAATTTTGGAATTTTAAAGAATTTTGGGTTAGTTGGTTTGAGGAGTTTTTATGGTGTTTATTTTGAGGTTTAATGTTGTATGGGGTGTGAGTATTGTTGTTGGGGAAAATTTTGCAAGAAAACCGCCATTTTTGGCTGATACAAGTCGAGGCGATCGATCCCTAGGGCGGGGCGATTGATCGCCGCGACGTTGGTGAAATTTTAAGGAAGATGAACAGTGAGGCGATCGACCGCCTCAAATGATGCGATCGATCGCCATGAGGCAGTAGCCAAATACACTGAGAGGCGACCGATCGCCTGGAATGAAGCGATCGATCGCCCATGCCTATTTTTGAGAGGCGATCGATCGCCTGGGATGATGCGATCGATCGCCAGTGCCTGTTTTTGGGGAATTATTTCGTGTTGAGTTTTCGATGCAATGCTTTGCCCGAGGTCTTTTAAAATGGTTAATCGTCATGGATGACGATATAATTGGGGATTGTGAACATGCTTGGGCGCGTGGTTGCATGCTTGATTTTAATTGTGAGTTATTTATGTGTTAGCACATAATTCATCGGGTCGTGGGACTCAGGCAAGGTTGGACTCGAACTGCGGAATTATAAGGTACGTATAACGTACGAGCATAGCCTTTTATAATGTTGCAACTGTGAAACGCATTGAATATGGTATTTGCAATAAATGGATATTGAAATGCATGGTATATGGTGTTGGGATATGCCCTAAGACAAATCATTGAATGATTGTTTGGACATACAATGTTTATGATTTTATGAATGGCAATTCATTATTATATATTATTCTTTTAACTGTGCAATGTGAATAAATATATATGTTAATGTCCTTAGAATAATATTGTATTATTCTTAAACATTGTCCCTACTCAAGTATTTTCATGAATCAGGATAATGATAATACATAGAGACTAGTATGTATTGATTGATGAATTGCTCATTGATATGAGATATCAAATCAATACATGGGTACATGTTAGAGAACGATGTACTGGACAGACCCACCATGAGAATGCAACATGGATAGTTATATGAATGTCATATGCAATTCTCATAGTGATAATAATGTATGTAATCCTTACGACTTGTGATCATCAGAGATCCCAACATAAGGAGTTATGTATCTTGATATTGTCAAACGTTACCCGTAACAGGGTAAACTATAAAGGCGACTATTGGATACACTACGAATTATGTAGAGGGATGTTGACTGATCAAGATAGGATTTGTCCCTCCTATATAACAGGAGAAGTGTTTGGCCCTTGATCAAGTGAGAACTAAAATGCATGGCCATGCTCGAATGAGTCGATATGAGATATCGAGCTCATTCGTTTATTCTAGTTCTACTTGGGGATCAAGAAATAAAGATTGAATATACGAGTATGACTATTCCATGACTCGTGTTCAATCTAAACACAAAGGACAAAGGGATTAAGTTACATGGTTAATATTATCACAAGTTCTAAAGGTTATGTCGAGTCATTGACATTCTTGTAATTTGGGTAGCCTCGATGTGTTGCTAGACACCGCTCCTTGCTTGTAACGTAAAATGAGATTTTATGTCACTGCCAACATTACAAGATCCTATCGGGTCGCACAGAAGATTAAATCGATAAAGGGAATTAAATTCATTGGATGAATTAATTAATTAAGAAGAGTCTTAATTAAATAATTATGAGGATTTAATTAAATCATGGGTTTGAGCCCATGAGGCTTTGTGAAAGCCTTTAATTAAATTGTTTATAAAGATAACAAGGTGTCTAATTATTGAATTAATTCATTCCTTGATATCACAATTATCAAAACCTAAAAAGCTCTCAAGCTTAAACCACACGGCCGCCGCCTCCTTCCTCCTTCATCTTCACGGCCGACGTGAATAGTGGTGATCGGAACGGCTTCCGTTTAATCGGTTTTGAATCGTGGGGTTGGTTTTGGTTCAAGAATAAGTCTAGCAACTTGTTCTTGAACGTCCCTTGTTTGTTTAATCGTGTGGATACCGTTGAGGCAAGACCTTGGAGGTGTTGCTCGTGACTCGGGATCGTTGGATGTTGTGCTCCGTGGAATCTACTCAAACACGCTACAAGGGTGAGACCTTCGTAAATCCTTTATCCGATATGATAACCTATGTATAGATCCGGTGTCTAGTAATCCAAAATTTTATTCCGCTGCGTTATATGCTTATTGGATTACTTAAAGTGGTATCAGAGCCGTGTACAAGGCTCATATCGGATTTATGTGGTTAAATAGTTTAATCATATTTAGATTAATATTGCATGCTATTTAAAACTGTATGAACATATATGATATGTTAATATTTAGTTTGTGAAATTATCATGATATTATATTTGATATAATTGATGTTTGATGTGTACGATAAACGAAGCGAATAATCAAATATATTGATCAATGTTTCGGCCACCCCTAGCATATTGACCCACGGCTTAGCCACATGAGGGGTAGGGTTTTCGAACCCTTGGCTCGAGATGGCCTAGTCGTTGTGGCTCATGTTCATGCATGGAGGTTTCGAGACGTGGATGAGTTTTGAACTCTTTGGCTCGATAATGGTTCACGCATGCATGGATTAGTGGCTTCACCACATGAGAGCTAGGGTTTTCGAACCCTTGGCTCGAGATGGTTGAGCCAACCCCGTGCATGGCCTGACCGTGACTCGTGGCTAACAAATTCCATTGTTTCAATCAAGATGGCTCGATGAAAACTCAAGATGGTGCGAGGCGGCTAGGGTTTGGAACCCTAGCGCCACCGCCGCTCGAGCATGGTTCGGCCATGGGCTAGGGTTTCGAACCCTAGCCCCATAATTGGTCCAGCCGTGTATTTGGTTGGTTCGAACCATGGTGGTTCGTGACTTAGTCGCTTAAGTTCGAGGCATGTGATGTCCCGAGCGTACGATAATTTTTCAAAAATTATTTTACAGTTTTAATTAGAATTAAATTTAAAATGTTTAGAATTTAATTAATTAAATGTTAAAGCATGCTTTATGTGTTGTTTGAGCATGGTGCATGGTTATAGCCCTTTGACCTATTAGATAGGATTTTTGTGAATGTTTGTAATTTATAATACGACCTGCGTGTCGTGCCTTCTCTATTTTATTCTAAATGTTATCCCTCCCCTATGTTCCCCTCGAATGTGAATCGATGAATTCTATATCTTGTAAATAGTATAGTTTAATTGTTGATGATGATCAAGGAAGATGGAGCATCGTGTCGGGATGAGGAGGTCATTCACAAATTGGAGCCAAAGGAAGGTGCTTGTGAAGTTACCTTAGGTTGACTTTTAGGATTTTCTCATTGGCTTGAGAAAATCGCTAGTAGGGGCTATAACCATGTCACGTATAATTATGTATGTTGATGCATGATTTATCTTATGTTTTAGATTGATAATTGTATTACACATATATGTAGATATGTATACAACTATATGTAGTGGACATATTTTAAATTATCAAACTAATAATGAGACCAATAAATCCTCTAAAATATTAAGTTTTAGATGCCTTCCAAAATTAAAAGTACTCGTCAAAAACTTCGATTGTACATGTGTGGGTTTGCCAAAGCAAAGCACCGTGGCAATCTTAGTAAGGCGCGAAAGGATAAAAGTGATATCCGTTATACTTTATATTGGGTACGACTTAACTAGGTTATCTCAATAGGATTGGGAACCTAGAGGCATGGGTTGGATAATAATTCATTTGATGAATTGAACAAAGTGTTGTTCATCCAACTATCCAAGAATTATATGTGATGTAATTGACAAAGTGTTGTCTACCTAAATAACTGAGTCTTGGGCGATTAGCCAAAGCTAACTCAAGATTAGGCGAAATATGGATCTTGGCCCACTAAAGGTTTCGAGGGTTGATATTTTTTTTTAAACAAAATAGTGGGAGTATCATTTAATATTAAGACCATGTTAAATGATTAAATCATAAACTTATTTTGCATATTTATATTGTAGATATCCATGGCAACTAACAACGTAACAAGCACTTTATCACTGCGATCGGTCCTTGAGAAGGACAATTAAATGGGACAAATTTCCTAGACTGGCATAGGAACTTGAGGATAGTCCTCAAACAAGAAAAGAAACAATATGTCCTAGAGGAACCCTTACCCGCTGAGGAACCTCCCCTAACGGCTACAAGAGCCGATAAAGATGCTTACAAGAAGCATCAAAGTGACACACTTGATGTTGGGTGCCTTATGCTTGCCACCATGAACTCTGAGCTTCAGAAGCAACATGAGGAAATGGAGGCGTTTGATATGATCGAGCACCTTAAGCAACTGTACCAACAACAAGCAAGACAAGAGAGGTATGACGTCTCTAAGGCGTTATTCCAGTGTAGAATGGTAGAAGGAAGTCTGGTTGGAACTCATGTACTCAAGATGATTGGGTATATTGAGAATCTGGAGAAGCTGGGTTTTCCTTTGGACCAAGAGTGGCCACTGACGTGATCTTGCAATCGTTGCCTGAAAGCTTCAGTCAATTTGTCTTAAATTACAATATGATTGAAATTGAGAAGACACTACCACGGTTACTTGGCATGCTTAGAACTTTTGAAGCAAATAGCAAGAAGTCTAAACCTACAAATGTTCTTATTGTGAATAAGAACAAAGGAAAGACTAAAGCTAAGAACTTCAAGAAGAACAAGAAGGTCTTTGTTAAATCTAAGCCAAAGTCATCCGCACTGAAACCAAAGGGAGGGATAGCGAAGGAAGGGAACCGTTTCCATTGCGGTGAGACCGGCCATTGGAAAAGAAACTGCAAAGTATATCTGGAGGATCTAAAGAAAGGAAGTGTGACTTCCACTTCAGGTATTTTTGTTATAGAAGTCAATTTATCTATTTCTTCATCATGGGTATTAGATACTGGATGTGGATCTCACATTTGTGTAAATGTGTAGGACCTCAAAAATAGTAGATTGTTGGCGAAATGCGAAGTTGATCTCCGAGTTGGAAATGGAGCAAGAGTTGCTGCATTAGCTATAGGAGATTATTATTTATCTTTGCTTTCTGGTTTATCATTGATTTTAAAAGACTGTTATTTTGTGCCATCCATTACCAAAAACATAATTTCTATTTCTTGTTTAGACAAGTGTGGGTTTTCATTTATAATAAAGGACAATTGTTGTTCTATTTATTTAAATGATATGTTTTATGCTAGTGCACAAATGGTGAATGGTCTTTATTTATTAAATCTTGATATGCCTATCTATAACATAAATACTAAAAGGATTAAAAATAATGATTGTAATCTGACTTATCTCTGGCATTGTCGCTTGGGCCACATAAACGAGAACCACATATCTAAACTTCATAAGGATGGAATATTAGACTCATTTGATTTTGAATCATATGAAACATGCGAATCTTGTTTAATGGGCAAGATGACTAAAGCCCCTTTCAAGGGACATGTTGAAAGGGCAAATGTTTTATTGGGACTAATACATAGTGATGTATGTGGACCAATAAGTACACAAGCTAGAGGTGGTTTTCAATACTTCGTTACATTTACTGATGACCTCAGTAGATATGGGTATGTGTACCTAATGAAGCATAAGCATGAAACCTTTGAAAAGTTCAAAGATTTCAAGAATGAAGTGCAAAACCAACTTGGCAAAAGTATCAAAATCCTTCGATCAGATCGAGGAGGTGAATACTTAAGCCAAGAGTTTCATGACTATCTAAAGGAGTGTGGGATAGTCCCACAACTCACTCCTCCGTATACTCCACAATGGAATGGTGTATCTGAGAGGAGAAATCAAACCTTGTTAGACATGGTTAGATAAATGATGAGTCATGCAGATCTTCCGATATCGTTTTGGGGACACGCTCTAGAAACATCGATTTTCTTACTGAACCGTGTTCCATCTAAATCAGTGGAAAAGACACCATATGAGATATGGACTGGGAAGCGTCCTAGTATGTCTTTTATGAAGATTTGGGGTTGTGAGGCTTTCGTTAGACGTCACGCCACTAACAAACTTGGACCCAAATCTGATAAGTGTTTATTTGTGGGGTATCCTAAGGAAACGAAAGGATACTATTTCTATTATCCCACCGAGAACAAAGTAGTTGTTGCTCGGACTGGTGTATTTCTTGAAAGAGAATTTATTTCTCGAAAAACCAGTGGGAGAACTTGGTGAAGTTCAACCACATGAAAACACTGAACCTGAGATTGAGATGGAAACAGAGCAGGCACCGCAAGCTGTTGTGGAAGAATTACCTGCTCAAAAGACACAAGCCCAGCGTAGGTCTATAAGAGAACACCGGGAGCCACAGAGATATGGATTTCTTGTGACTCAACAAGGTGACTTACTACTTATTGATGAGGATGAGCCGTCAACTTATCAACAAGCTATAATGGGCACTGATTCTGAGAAATGGCAAGAGGCCATGAAATCTGAGATGGAATCCATGTATGCAAACCAAGTATGGACTTTGGTTGATCCACCTGAAGGGGTACGACCCATAGGGTGCAAATGGATTTTCAAGAAAAAGACCGATATGGATGGTAATGTACAAACCTATAAAGGTCGGCTGGTTGCAAAAGGATTCAAACAAATTCATGGTATTGACTATGATGAAACCTTTTCACCAGTGGCCATGGTTAAATCCATAAGGATCTTACTTGCAATAGCTGCATTTCATGATTATGAAATCTGGCAGATGGATGTCAAAACAGCTTTCCTTAATGGAAATCTGCTCGAGGATGTGTATATGACACAGCCCGAGGGTTTTGTCGATCCAAAGGATGCTGAAAAGATATGCAAGCTACAACGATCCATTTATGGATTGAAGCAAGCTTCTCGGAGTTGGAATCTTCGTTTTTATGATGCAATCAAAGAGTTTGGTTTTATCAAAAATGAAGATGAGCCTTGTGTCTACAAGAAGGTCAGTGGGAGCGTAATCATTTTCCTTAGTGTTGTATGTAGATGACATACTTCTCATTGGGAATGATATCCCTGCCTTACAATCTGTAAAGATTTGGCTAGGGGACTGCTTTTCGATGAAAGACTTGGGAGAAGCCACCTATGTATTAGGAATCAAGATCTATAGAGATAGATCAAGAAGGCTTCTTGGCCTAAGTCAAAGTACATACATAGACAAAGTGCTTAAAAGGTTTAGCATGCAAGAATCAAAGAAAGGATTCGTGCCTATGACACATGGTATATATCTCTCGAAGGAACAGTGTCCTTCAACACCAGATGAGAGATTGCATGAGTAAGATTCCATATGCGTCAGCTATTGGATCTATCATGTATACCATGATATGTACTCGTCCCGATGTATCGTATGCTTTGAGCATGACGAGCAGATATCAAGTTGATCCAGGTGAAGGTCACTGGATTGCTGTCAAGAATATCCTGAAGTACTTGAGAAGAACTAAGGATACATTCTTGATTTATGGAGGTGAGGAAGAGCTCAATGTAATGGGTTACACTGATGCAAGCTTCCAAACCGACAAAGATGATTATCGATCGCAATCTGGATATGTGTATTGCCTAAATGGACATGTTACAATATGCAAAGTACCAACAGATGATAACGTATCTGACCCATTGACGAAGCCACTGTCACAGCAGAAGCATGATCGTCATACTAGATCTCTAGGCATTAGGTTTATGTCTGAGTGGTCTTAGTGCAAGTGGGAGATTTGTTGGGATATGCCCTAAGACAAATCATTGAATGATTGTTTGGACATACAATGTTTATGATTTTATGAATGGCAATTCATTATTATATATTATTCTTTTAACTGTGCAATGTGAATAAATATATATGTTAATGTCCTTAGAATAATATTGTATTATTCTTAAACATTGTCCCTAGTCAAGTATTATCATGAATCAGGATAATGATAATACATAGAGACTAGTATGTATTGATTGATGAATTGTTCATTGATATGAGATATCAAATCAATACATGGGTACATGTTAGAGAACGATATACTGGACAGACCCACCATGAGAATGCAACATGGATAGTTATATGAATGTCATATGCAATTCTCATAGTGATAATAATGTATGTAATCCTTACGACTTGTGATCATCAGAGATCCCAACATAAGGAGTTATTTATCTTGATATTGTCAAACGTTACCCGTAACAGGGTAAACTATAAAGGTGACTATTGGATACACTACGAATTATGTAGAGGGATGTTGACTGATCGAGATAGGATTTGTCCCTCCTATATAACAGGAGAAGTGTTTGGCCCTTGATCAAGTGAGAACTAAAATGCATGGCCATGCTCGAATGAGTCGATATGAGATATCGAGCTCATTCGTTTATTCTAGTTCTACTTGGGGATCAAGAAATAAAGATTGAATATACGAGTATGACTATTCCATGACTCGTGTTCAATCTAAACACAAAGGACAAAGGGATTAAGTTACATGGTTAATATTATCACAAGTTCTAAAGGTTATGTCGAGTCATTGACATTCTTGTAATTTGGGTAGCCTCGATGTGTTGCTAGACACCGCTCCTTGCTTGTAACGTAAATGAGATTTTATGTCACTGCCAATATTACAAGATCCTATCGGGTCGCACAAAAGATTAAATCGATAAAGGGAATTAAATTCATTGGATGAATTAATTAATTAAGAAGAGTCTTAATTAAATAATTATGAGGATTTAATTAAATCATGGGTTTGAGCCCATGAGGCTTTGTGAAAGCCTTTAATTAAATTGTTTATAAAGATAACAAGGTGTCTAATTATTGAATTAATTCATTCCTTGATATCACAATTATCAAAATCTAAAAAGCTCTCAAGCTTAAACCACACGGTCGCCGCCTCCTTCCTCCTTCATCTTCACGGCCGACGTGAATAGTGGTGATCGGAACGGCTGCCGTTTAATCGGTTTTGAATCGTGGGGTTGGTTTTGGTTCAAGAATAAGTCTAGCAACCTGTTCTTGAACGTCCCTTGTTCGTTTAATCGTGTGGATACCGTTGAGGCAAGACCTTGGAGGTGTTGCTCGTGACTCGGGATCGTTGGACGTTGTGCTCCGTGGAATCTGCTCAAACACGCTACAAGGGTGAGACCTTCGTATATCCTTTATCCGATATGATAACCTATGTATAGATCCGGTGTCTAGTAATCCAAAATTTTATTCCGCTGCGTTGTATGCTTATTGGATTACTTACATATGGTACTTGCAATAAATGGATATTGAAATGCATGGTATATGGTAATTGCGATAAATGGATATACATTGAGAATTATATGGTACCGCTTTTGAGCGAGCAATGATTGGGATGTTGTCTCCGTTGATCGACCATTGGTTATGACGCCGCTGTTGTTGAGTGTGCGTGGGGTTAAAATGCCGCTATTGTGGAGCGAGCTATGAAATAGAACTATGGAATCATTGGCTAGATATATGTGATATATGTAGTACTCCATTTGATGATTTAATCATATTTGATTATGGAACTAGTATAGCAGGAATGGTTTTAGTTAATCAATGTGGTGATTAGCTGGCTTCGGGAATTTGATGGTTTTGGTTATTTTGAGAACAGGGACAGTACGGGAAATTCTACATGGTAAAGATACTATACATGGAGTATCCTTTTACATTACAGTTCTATATTCTGTAAATTACGTACTGTGATTATTGGAATGTTGGTATTGGTATGATCACCACGTGTGGGGGCTGTCTCTGTTGGGGTAGGTGGTACAGGTGCAGCAATGGCTTTGGAGTTGAGTTCGGGCTGTTGATTAGAGGTACTTTCAGGATCGAAGTATCAGAGTTGGTTGAATAAGCATAACGGTAGATCCGGAGTGGATATCGAGATATGGATGGGAGGTGCTTCCAGGATCGAGGCACCAGTAACGGTATTTGGTAGAATATTATACATTAGATACACGTTTATTCATTGGGTGCTCTCATGTGAGCACGTTTTTACGTGTATATGGTATGTATAAATGGGCATGGTTTTTCTTTCTTCATTTACTGTCTGCATGTAATTAAATACGTAGTTGCTAAATGAATTGAGAGCATGTTAGTGTATCCTGAGGGTGCATACTATGTAAGTGTTGGCTGGGGAATTTGAATATTATGTGGTTCTAATGCAATGAATTTTATAGATGGTATATGATGCTATGCTTGCATATGGTCTTCTTCCTCGCTATAATATGATTGTATGCACTAATGACATGGATTAATACACTAATAACAGGTTAAGGGCACAGGGGTCCTTACATTAGTGGTATCAGAGCAGTGGTTTGCTCTTTGGGGCTGTTAAGGGCCCAGGAACATGTTCATTGGAATGGGAAGCACATACTTATGCATGATGGAAGTTAGTGTTGTGTGGCACAACTATATTGCTTATGTGCATTTATGATATGTGTTCATAATTGAAATATGTTGTTGCTAACCATGGTGGTTGCAGGGTCATATGGGGCATGGATTATGCATTACGGTTGCATGTTGGAGTGATGATTTTAATGCTTTGCCGCTAAATGTTGAAGTGATGGTAAATTTCACATGTCACATTTGAAGCAAGGTGCATTAAAATACACTCATAGCGATGTTTATTAGAATATGGTTTATGCATTCCGGTTGCATACATGGCGTAGCGATGTGAATACTTGCCGCTGTCGTATTATAGCGATGAAGAATATTTGCCGCAAATATGTCGAAGCGAAGGATAAATCCGCTGTCATATTACTATTGCGAGGGATATTATGCCGCTAATATATCGAAGCGAGGGGTATTTCCGCTGTCATGATGAAATGAGGAGTAGTGGCGCCACTGTCATACCATCGCGATGAAGAATAGTATTTCCGCTGTGATGATGAAATGAGGAGTAGTGTAAGGACCCTAGTTCCTTAAGTGCGAATTAAAGGCGTAATAGAGCTAAACATGCATCTAATGATATAAAGTTTGTGTTGATGTCTTGAGCTAATAGGATTACAGGCCAAAATAAAATTTCCCAAAATGGATTAATTACATTACCAACCAATTGAATGTTAATCCTATATTTTTACACTACTCCTAGATTAGAGACTATACAAAAGAATTGAGCCTGCTATACCAAAAGCACTCCTCACTGGCTCACCGCATCAACCCGTCTTAGCCCGTCCGCCCAAAAGTACCTACAGGAACAACCCCAAAACCATGAGCATGTATATAAATCATATTCACAATAATATGATAGCAATTCAAATGCATAAATCGTAAATGCGATTCACTTCCTGTATTTAATACATTTAAAAGCTCCGTTGGTTGTCCCTGTATCACAATCATAATCAGTAGATTATATTACCAATAATGTATGTCATGACATGTACCGATTTCCATGTATACCGTGTTCAATTCCAGAGTCTTATTATATCAGTGGCATAATACCCCTCGCGTTAATATGACAGCGGAAATACCCCTTGCTTAGACAATACCAGCGACGCTAATATCCCTTGCTATAAATATGACAGCGGTCGTGTTCTTCGCTTCATATTAGCGGCAAATATTCTCTCATCACTACGGTATGACAGCGACAAGTATTCACATCGCTACGCCACTGGCGGCAAGTATTCTCCATCACTGGAATATAATCCCGACTCACAATCACATGCACAAATGCATCCCATATACACATGCAACCAAAATGCATGACCAAACCATGTATGCAATTCATGATGCATAAACAAGACCACATATGCAACCAAAATGAATAATAAATTCCATGTGTGCAACCCTAGTGCATAACCAATTCAATACGTAATAGTACGTTTTACCGTCCGATGCCCGTACGTCTCTCTACGTACCTTAGTTCCAAAAGTGGAGATGTCGTGGGATTTTATCTCCTTTGTTGTGTGGCTACCTGGGATGGTTCTACACAATCATACAAACCAATATTAGAAGCCAATTTATGAACCAATACCAAAAATCCCACAAAATAATCAAAATACATCATTCTGGCATCTCGCGATAGATCACTGTGGAGTCCCGATCGATCGCGAGGTCCAGCAGCCTTGAATGCCAAATTCTGGCGTTAGGCGATCGATCGCCATTTTTGAGGCGATCGATCGCTCGCCTCACGATCGATCGCCTCATCATGGTGATCGATCGCCAGTCGCAGCAATCGCCTACTGCCCGCGTGCGATCGATCGCCGCTGTCTGCACATCGAGCTTCCACCATTTTTGCCCCAAAATTTCTTCCCATCATCACCAACACTTACACCAACAAACCCAAAACATAAAAACACTAAAAACATTCAACAAACATCATTAAACAACCAAATATCTAATATCCAACTAAAAACCACACCAACCAAAAACAAACCCATCTCCAAATCAACCAAAACTATTACAAATCCAAACCAAACATTATAAAAACAACAAGGAGGTATCCATACCTCTCAGGGACTCCAAATCTCACAACAAAACCCACAAATAAGATTTTTGCAAAGATTTCTCTTCCACTTTTATGCCAAAAACGAAAATGGGAAGGATAAGGGTTTGGAGGAATGATTTGGGGGAATTAGTAAAGTGATAGGTAAAGGTGGGGGTAGTGGGGTTAAAGTAATTAAATTTGTACCCCAACAATTAACATGATGTATAAAACATCCCAACATGATATTTTAAAAGCATTTTACCACAATGCACCAAAACCATAATTAAATACATGTTTCACCCAATAATTACAAACCATCACATTTAAACCATTATAACACCCAATTCCCCTACATGCATAACATGTACCCCGAAATGCTTTACCGGGTCACGCCTACCATGTGACTAAGCATTTCACCCATATAATTAATTTCAGCACATAACTTAATTATCACCATAAATAATCACATAAACATAATTAATGCCCAAATTGCAATTAATTATTTCGGGGATATCACAATACTCCCTTACTTATAAGATTTCGCCCTCGAAATCGCATACACTTACCCAAAACGAAACCAAACATAAATCACATACCAGAAAATAGCTCCGGGTAGTGCTGCATCATATGCCGCTCCGTCTGGGGATGATATGCCGTACTCAATCTCACCTCAGTACCCAATGCTGACTGAAGACCTCCCCAGAAATGAGATGTGAACCGCGGATCTCTGTCATATAATGGACACTGGGATCCCATGTAGTCTCACTATGTCCCGAACATACAGCTGAGCCATCCTCAAGTATGTGTACGTCATACTGTAGAGAATAAAGTGAGCTACCTTCGTCAGCCTGTCAATGACCACCCAAATGACGTCACAACCCGAAGTAGTCCTCGGCAAGTGGGTCACAAAGTCCATAGATATGTGCTCCCACTTCCACTCCGGTATCTCTAAGCTCCTTAGCTCGCCACCTACAAACGATGGGCGCTGCTTGCATACCACTGTTGGGCGATGGACACAGGTATGCCGTTATCTGGTTAGCGATGAGGTATGATATATTACTGTTTTATTAGCATTATTATGGATATCGTGTATCGACATATACCGTCATGTATTTGACGATGAGATTGTGAATGTCAGGTGTTGACATGTACCGTCACGTGATGATGATGACATGGGGGATGTTCTATGTAGACATGTAGCGTTGTTTTGATGAATAATACGTCTGGGTATACGTATTTAGTCATATGGTTTGAGTGCCGTTGATGAGCACAAAGTGGTGTCTACGTCACCGGTTGACGAGACCGTTACGCCGAGCAGGTTTGCTCGATGAATTATTGGATGCATAGTACCGATGAGTGTACCACATCATGCATTGTTGGAATATGCCCTAAGACAAGTCATTAGATGATTGTTTAAGACATACAATGTTTATGGATTTATGAATGGCAATTCATTATTATATATTATTCTTTTAACTGTGCATTGTGAATTAATATATATGTTAATGTCCTTAGAATAATATTGTATTATTCTTAAAGATGTCCCTAGTCAAGTATTATCATGAATTGGGATAATGATAATACGTAGAGACTAGTATGTATTGATTGATGAATTGTTCATTGATATGAGATATCAAATCAATGCATGGGTGCATGTTGGAGAACGATGTACTGGACAGACCCACCATGAGAATGCAACATGGATAGTTATATGATCGTCATATGCAATTCTCATAGTGATAATAATGTATACAATCCTTACGACTTGTGATCATCAGAGATCCCAACATAAGGAGTTATGTATCTTGACATCGTCAAACGTTACCCGTAACAGGGTATACTATAAAGGAGACTATTGGATACACTACGAATTATGTAGAGGGATGTTGACTGATCGAGATAGGATTTGTCCCTCCTATATAACAGGTGATGTGTTTGGCCCTTGATCAAGTGAGAACTAAAATGCATGGCCATGCTCGAATGAGTCGATATGAGATATCGAGCTTATTCGTTTATTCTAGTTCTACTTGGGGATCAAGAAATAGAGATTGAATATACGAGTATGACTATTCCATGACTCGTGTTCAATCTAAACACAAAGGACAAAGGGATTAAGCTACATGATTAATATTATCACAAGTTCTAAAGGTTATGTCGAGTCATTGACATTCTCGTAATTTGGGTAGCATCGATGTGTTGCTAGATACCGCTCGATGCTTGCGACATAAAATGAGATTTTATGTCACTGCCAACATTACGAGATCCTATCGGGTCGCACAAAAGATTAAATCGAGAAGGGAAATTAAATTCATGGGATGAATTAAATAATTAAGAGGAGTCTTAATTAATAATCATAAGGATTAATTAAATCATGGGCTTAAGCCCATGAAGCTTTAAGAAAGCCTTTAATTAATCATATTTAATATGATTGCATGGTGTTTTATTGCAAGACAATTATATATCAAAAACCCTACACAAGCCAAGGAGGAAACGGCCGCACCATTGAATCACTCTCGGCCATCAAAAGTCGAAGGTGTTCTTGGTGGTTTTGGTAAATTTTTTCGATTGTGAATCGAGCTTGCTTCGTGTATTGGTTTAAGAACTTGTCTAGCAACTTGTTCTTAAACTATTCCTTCGTTCGATTCGATCGTGTGGATACCGTTGAGGCAAAACCAATCAAGTTTTGCTATTGACTCGGAGAAGGCGTAGGACGTGGTGCAGCTCCGTGGATTCTGCTTCAAACGCGCTACAAGGGTAAGACACTTGTAATTCTCTAATCCGATATGAATCCCTATGTATAGATCGCTGGTTTGTAATCCCAAAATTTTATTCCGCTGCGTTGTATGCTCATGGGGTTACTTACAGTGGTATCAGAGCCGTGTACAAGGCTCATATCGGATTTATGTGGTTAAATAGTTTAATCATGTTAGAATTTATATTGCATGCTATTTAAAACTGTATTTTCATATATAATATGGAAAAATCGATTTTGTGAAAAATCATCGTATGATAATATATATGATATAATTGACGGATCGAAATATATGATAATTCGTGATCAAAAACCGGAACCTTGGCTTGTGTAGGGCTCACGGCCGACGCCACCTAGGTGCTAGGGTTTCGAACCCTAGTCACCATGGCTCGGCCGCCGCTTCCAATAGGCTAGGGTTTTGAACCCTAGTCACAAAAGCCTCTCGGCCGCCGCTTAAGGGCTAGGGTTCGGACCCTGGCTCGAGCATGGGTCAAGCCGTCGCACTATCTAGGGTTTTGAACTCTATTGGCTCGATAAAGTATTGAAAAGGTGCAAGTTGGCTCGATAGAATCAACATGGTGCAAGGCGGCTAGGGTTTGGAACCCTAGCAGCGCCGCACCCAAGCCGCCGCATGGACCATGGCTCGGCCATGGGCTAGGGTTTCAAACCCTAGGCCCACTATTGGTCCAGCCGTGGGTTTTGGTTCGAACCATGGTGGTTCGTGTTTTAGTCGCTTTAGTTCGTGGCATGTGATGTCCCGAGCGTACGATAATTTTTCAAAATTATATTACAGTTTTAATTAAAATTAAATTTAAAATGTTTAGAATTTAATTAATTAAATGTTAATGCATGCTTTATGTGTTGTTTGAGCATGGTGCGTGGTTATAGCCCTTTGACCTATTAGATAGGATTTGTGAATGATTGTAATTTATAATACGACCTGCGAGTCGTGCCTTTCTCTATTTTATTCTAAATGTAATCCCTCCCCTATGTTCCCCTCGAATGTGAATCGAGGAATTCTATATCTTGTAAATAGTATAGTTTATTTTATTGATGGTGATCAATGAAGATGGAGCATCGTGCCGGGATGAGGAGGCCATTCACAAATTGGAGCCAAAGGAAGGAGCTTATGAAGTTACCTTAGGTTGACTCATAGGAGTTTCTCATTGGCTTGAGAAACTCATTAGTAGGGGCTATAACCATGTCACGTTTTAATTATGTATGTTGATGCATGATTTATCTTATGATTTAGTTTGATAATAGTATTACACATATATGTAGATATGTATACAACTATATGTAGTGGACATATTTTAAATTATCAAATTAATCATGAGATCAATAAATCCCTCTAAAATATTAAGTTTTAGATGCCTTCCAAATAAAAGTACTCGTCAATAACTTCGATTGTACATGTGTGGGTTTGCCAAAGCAAAGCACAGTGGCAATCTTAGTAAGGCGCGAAAGGATAAAAGTGATATCCGTTATACTTTAATTGGGTACGACTTAACTAGGTTATCTCAATAGGATTGGGAACCTAGAGGCATGGGTTGGATTTTAATTCATTCGATGAATTGAACAAAGCGTTGTTCGTCCAACTATCCAAGAATTATATGTGATATAATTGACAAAGTGTTGTCTACCTAAATAACCGAGTCTTGGGCGATTAGCCAAAGCTAACTCAAGATTAAGTGAAATATGGATCTTGGCCCACTAAAGATTTCGAGGGTTGATATTTTTCAAACAAAATAGTGGGAGTATCATTTAATATAAGACCATGTTAAATGATTTAAATCATAAACTTATTTTGCATATTTATATTGTAGATATCCATGGCAACTAACAACGTTACTAGCACTTTATCACTGCGATCGGTCCTTGAGAAGGACAAATTAAATGGGACGAATTTCCTAGACTGGCATAGGAACTTGAGGATAGTCCTCAAACAAGAAAAGAAACAATATGTCCTAGAGGAACCCTTACTCGCTGAAGAACCTCCCCTAACAGCTACAAGAGCTGAAAAAGATGCTTACAAGAAGCATCAGAGTGACGCACTTGATGTTGGGTGCCTCATGCTTGCCACCATGAACTCTGAGCTTCAGAAGCAACATGAGGAAATGGAGGCGTTCGATATGATCGAACACTTAAAGCAGTTGTACCAACAGCAAGCTAGACAAGAGAGGTATGACATCTCTAAAGCGTTATTCCAGTGCAGGATGGTAGAAGGAAGCTTGGTTGGAACTCATGTACTCAAGATGATTGGGTACATTGAGAATCTGGACAAGCTGGGTTTTCCATTGGACCAAGAGTTGGCCACCGATGTGATCTTGCAATCGTTGCCTGAAAGCTTCAGTCAATTTGTAGTAAATTACAATATGACTGACATGGAAAAGACTCTGCCACAGTTGCTTGGTATGTTGAGAACATATGAAGCAAATACTAAGAAGACTAAGGCCACAAATGTCCTTATTGTGAATAAGGGCAAAGGAAGGGCCAAAACTAAAGGCAACAAGAAAGCAAAGAAGGTCTTTGCTAAATCTAAGCCAAAGTCTTCTGCACTAAAGCCAAAGGGAGGGATAGCAAAAGAAGGGAACTGTTTCCATTGCGGTGAGACCGGTCATTGGAAAAGAAACTGCAAAGTATATCTGGAGGATCTAAAGAAAGGAAGTGTGACTTCCGCTTCAGGTATTTTTGTTATAGAAGTCAATTTATCTACTTCTTCATCATGGGTATTAGATACTGGATGTGGATCTCACATTTGTGTAAATGTGCAGGATCTCAAAAGGAGTAGGACATTGGCGAAAGGTGAAGTTGATCTCCGAGTTGGAAATGGAGCAAGAGTTGCTGCATTAGCTATAGGAGATTATTATTTAGCTTTACCTTCTGGTTTATCACTGATTTTAAAAGACTGTTATTTTGTGCCTTCAATTACTAAAAACATTATTTCTATTTCTTGTTTAGACAAGTATGGTTTTTCATTTATAATAAAGGACAATTGTTGTTCTATTTATTTAAATGATATGTTTTATGCTAGTGCACAAATGGTGAATGGTCTTTATGTATTAAATCTTGATATGCCTATCTATAACATAAATACTAAAAGGATTAAAAATAATGATTGTAATCCGACTTATCTCTGGTACTGTCGCTTGGGCCACATAAACGAGAACCGCATATCTAAACTTCATAAGGATGGAGTATTAGATTCATTTGATTTTGAATCATATGAAACATGCGAATCTTGTTTAATGGGCAAGATGACTAAAGCCCCTTTCAAGGGACATGTTGAAAGGGCAAATGTTTTATTGGGACTAATACATAGTGATGTATGTGGACCAATAAGTACGCAAGCTAGAGGTGGTTTTCAATACTTCGTTACATTTACTGATGACCTCAGTAGATATGGGTATGTGTACCTAATGAAACATAAACATGAAACCTTTGAAAAGTTCAAAGATTTCAAGAATGAAGTACAAAACCAACTTGGCAAAAGTATCAAAATCCTTCGATCAGATCGAGGAGGTGAATACTTAAGCCAAGAGTTTCATGACTATCTAAAGGAGTGTGGGATAGTCCCACAACTCACTCCTCCGTATACTCCACAATGGAATGGTGTATCCGAGAGGAGAAATCGAACCTTGTTAGACATGGTTAGATCAATGATGAGTCATGCAGATCTTCCGATATCGTTTTGGGGACACGCTCTAGAAACAGCAATTTTCTTACTGAACCGTGTTCCATAAATCAGTGGAAAAGACACCATATGAGATATGGACTGGGAAGCGTCCTAGTATGTCTTTTATGAAGATTTGGGGTTGTGAGGCTTTCGTTAGACGTCACGCCACTAACAAACTTGGACCCAAATCTGATAAGTGTTTATTTGTGGGGTATCCTAAGGAAACGAAAGGATACTATTTCTACTATCCCACCGAGAACAAAGTAGTTGTTGCTCGGACTGGTGTATTTCTTGAAAGAGAATTTATCTCTAGAAAAACCAGTGGGAGAAAAATAGAACTTAGTGAAGTTCAACCACAAGAAAACACTGAACCTGAGATTGAGATGGAAACAGAGCAGGCACCACAAGCTGTTGTGGAAGAAGTACCTGCTCAAGAGACACAAGCCCAGCGTAGGTCTGTAAGAGAACACCGGGAGCCACAGAGATATGGATTTCTTGTGACTCAACAAGGTGACTTACTACTTATTGATGAGGATGAGCCGTCATCTTATCAACAAGCTATTATGGGCAATGATTCTGAGAAATGGCAAGAGGCCATGAAATCTGAGATGGAATCCATGTATGCAAACCAAGTATGGACTTTGGTTGATCCACCTGAAGGTGTACGACCCATAGGGTGCAAATGGATTTTCAAGAAAAAGACCGATATGGATGGTAACGTACAAACCTATAAAGGTCGGCTGGTTGCAAAAGGATTCAAACAAATTCATGGTATTGACTATGATGAAACCTTTTCACCAGTGGCCATGGTTAAATCCATAAGGATCTTACTTGCAATAGCTGCATTTCATGATTATGAAATCTGGCAGATGGATGTCAAAACAGCTTTCCTTAATGGAAATCTGCTCGAAGATGTGTACATGACACAGCCCGAGGGTTTTGTCGATCCAAAGGATGCTGGAAAGATATGCAAGCTACAACGATCCATTTATGGATTGAAGCAAGCTTCTCGGAGTTGGAATCTTCGTTTTGATGATGCAATCAAAGAGTTTGGTTTTATCAAAAATGAAGATGAACCTTGTGTCTACAAGAAGGTCAGTGGGAGCGTAATCATTTTCCTAGTGTTGTATGTAGATGACATACTTCTTATTGGAAATGATATCCCTGCCTTGCAATCTGTAAAGATTTGGCTAGGGAACTGCTTTTCGATGAAAGACTTAGGAGAAGCCACCTATGTATTAGGAATCAAGATCTATAGAGATAGATCGAGAAGGCTTCTTGGTCTAAGTCAAAGTACATACATAGACAAAGTGCTTAAAAGGTTTAGCATGCAAGAATCCAAGAAAGGATTCGTGCCTATGACACATGGTATTTATCTCTCGAAGGAACAGTGTCCTTCAACACCAGATGAGAGACAACGCATGAGTAAGATTCCATACGCGTCAGCTATTGGATCTATCATGTATGCCATGATATGTACTCGTCCCGATGTATCGTATGCTTTGAGCATGACGAGCAGATATCAAGTTGATCCAGGTGAAGGTCACTGGATTGCTGTCAAGAATATCCTAAAGTACTTGAGAAGGACTAAGGATATATTCTTGATTTATGGAGGTGAGGAAGAGCTCAATGTAATGGGTTACACTGATGCTAGCTTCCAAACCGACAAAGATGATTTTCGATCGCAATCTGGATATGTGTATTGCCTAAATGGGGGTGCTGTGAGCTGGAAGAGTTCAAAGCAAGAAACAGTAGCCGATTCTACAACGGAAGCTGAGTATATTGCTGCCTCGGATGCAGCAAAGGAAGCTGTTTGGATGAGGAAGTTCATTTCTGAACTTGGAGTGGTGCCTAGCATTAAAGATCCGATAGAACTCTATTGTGACAACAATGGAGCGATCGCATTGGCTAAGGAACCAAGATCTCACCAAAGATCCAAGCACATACTTAGGCGTTTCCATTTCATTCGAGAAATCGTTGAAAGGGGAGATGTTAAAATATGCAAAGTACCAACAGATGATAATGTATCTGACCCATTGACGAAGCCGCTGTCACAGCAGAAGCATGATCGTCATACTAGATCTCTAGGCATTAGGTATATGTCTGAGTGGTCTTAGTGCAAGTGGGAGATTTGTTGGAATATGCCCTAAGACAAGTCATTAGATGATTGTTTAAGACATACAATGTTTATGGATTTATGAATGGCAATTCATTATTATATATTATTCTTTTAACTGTGCATTGTGAATTAATATATATGTTAATGTCCTTAGAATAATATTGTATTATTCTTAAAGATGTCCCTAGTCAAGTATTATCATGAATTGGGATAATGATAATACGTAGAGACTAGTATGTATTGATTGATGAATTGTTCATTGATATGAGATATCAAATCAATGCATGGGTGCATGTTGGAGAACGATGTACTGGACAGACCCACCATGAGAATGCAACATGGATAGTTATATGATCGTCATATGCAATTCTCATAGTGATAATAATGTATACAATCCTTACGACTTGTGATCATCAGAGATCCCAACATAAGGAGTTATGTATCTTGACATCGTCAAACGTTACCCGTAACAGGGTATACTATAAAGGAGACTATTGGATACACTACGAATTATGTAGAGGGATGTTGACTGATCGAGATAGGATTTGTCCCTCCTATATAACAGGAGATGTGTTTGGCCCTTGATCAAGTGAGAACTAAAATGCATGGCCATGCTCGAATGAGTCGATATGAGATATCGAGCTTATTCGTTTATTCTAGTTCTACTTGGGGATCAAGAAATAGAGATTGAATAAACGAGTATGACTATTCCATGACTCGTGTTCAATCTAAACACAAAGGACAAAGGGATTAAGTTACATGATTAATATTATCACAAGTTCTAAAGGTTATGTCGAGTCATTGACATTCTCGTAATTTGGGTAGCATCGATGTGTTGCTAGATACCGCTCGATGCTTGCGACATAAAATGAGATTTTATGTCACTGCCAACATTACGAGATCCTATCGGGTCGCACAAAAGATTAAATCGAGAAGGGAAATTAAATTCATGGGATGAATTAAATAATTAAGAGGAGTCTTAATTAATAATCATAAGGATTAATTAAATCATGGGCTTAAGCCCATGAAGCTTTAAGAAAGCCTTTAATTAATCATATTTAATATGATTGCATGGTGTTTTATTGCAAGACAATTATATATCAAAAACCCTACACAAGCCAAGGAGGAAACGGCCGCACCATTGAATCACTCTCGGCCATCAAAAGTCGAAGGTGTTCTTGGTGGTTTTGGTAAATTCTTTCGATTGTGAATCGAGCTTGCTTCGTGTATTGGTTTAAGAACTTGTCTAGCAACTTGTTCTTAAACTATTCCTTCGTTCGATTCGATCGTGTGGATACCGTTGAGGCAAAACCAATCGAGTTTTGCTATTGACTCGGAGAAGGCGTAGGACGTGGTGCAGCTCCGTGGATTCTGCTTCAAACGCGCTACAAGGGTAAGACACTTGTAATTCTCTAATCCGATATGAATCCCTATGTATAGATCGCTGGTTTGTAATCCCAAAATTTTATTCCGCTGCGTTGTATGCTCATGGGGTTACTTACATGAATTAGCGGTAATATTTTACGAGTAGTGGTATCTTTGGGTATACTAGCTGGGATGGCTACGACCAAGTGATTGGTGGTAAGAGTAGTTATTGAGGAAACTACTCGCTTTTGTCGTTGTGACATGGGGTAGACATGGTCACACCCACCCTGAGGGTGTGGAATAAGTGCTAATGGATTAGGATTGCATCGTGGTTGTAAGGACCCTAGTTCCTTAAGTGCGGATTAAAGGCATAATTAGAGCTAACATGCATTATCAGATTATAAAAGTTGGTGTTGAGACTTTGAGCCTTAAGAATTACATGCCAAGTTAAGGACTTTCAAATGGATTAATTACATTCTCTTACAAATGAATGTTATTCACTATAGCTTTTATTGCGAAAAATCCCTTACCGCAAGCGCACGGTAGTCAAGTTTTAGTATAGAAAGATGTCGAACCCACAGAGATTGATTAAATAGTTAAATCTAAGTACTGAATTAAAATAATCTTTGCTTTATTTAGAGAATCGAATAGTTGATTGTTATGCGAAGAATAAAAATTAATTAACTAACGATGATCAAATACTGAGTTGAAAAGAAATCAGTTGGAGACGAATCTAGGAGTACGATTTCACTTGTTCATCCACTACACTTATCATTCCTCGATTTCCATTTTATGGATTTCCTAGTTTACTAGCCGAGAATTCTTATTTGTTTCTACTCCCCCTCCCGGGTGTTAAGCAGAAGTAATTATCTAACATTAATCTTGATTTCCCTATCTAAGATTAATTATCGAACAATTGTAAAAGCGCAGTAATTCCTATGACGACTTCTATGGAGTTATAGGCCTTCCGAACAATATAACTACCACGATACGAATTCCTTCTTTCCTATTCACAACCCCCTCTCCCGAGTGATAGATCACGAATATGGAATCATTCAATCCATGGCCAGTAGATTAAAAGCATTAGGAACAGGAAAACATAAATAAACCATACAGAAATCCAAATAAACTTCAATCAATTCATAATAAGCGTTGTTTCAAAACAAGCTACATCGTCTCCTAGAAAATAAAATTAGCTCATGCTAGAAGTATTTAAACACATAGACATGTTTAAATAACCCATAAAAATTGATAAAAGTTTAGAGATACAAAACGAATTGGACGCTATTCTTCGATCTCCGATGAACGCCGCCGTCTCGTGATGAATTCTCTACTTTTTGCTCTGAGCCGTCGTCGTTATTTTTCTCCGTTCTTCAACCCTAGCCTCCTTTCTCTCCAAGAATATGTCTGAGTCTGAATACCCTTCGAAAATCCTCCTCTAAACCCTTTAAAAGTCCCGTGCAATCAACTAAGGAAAGTCTCCAAAATTGCCAAAATTCCATTGGCGTAATTACGCCTCCGAAGTGGCGTAGTTACGCCTGTCGACGTGTCCAAAGTCTGGCTTCCCGCGTGACTGGTGTAATTACGCCTCAAAAGTGGCGTAATTACGCCACTTAAAATTCTTCAAAATCACAATTGCCGTGGCTTAGGCGTAGTTACGCCTCAAATCAGGCGTAGTTACGCCTCAAGAAATTCGTTTAAAAGCTCAAATGCCGTAAGCTAGGCGTAGTTACGCCTCAAGACAGGCGTAATTACGCATGTTGCTTTGATTCAAAGTGTAGATTTTTGGCTTCAATTCATCCGTTCTTTCCGTCATTTGCACCCTTTTAGTCCACAAAACATGTAATTACCTGGATTCCTGCAAAACAACACATAACAAAACCAAAAGCGTAATTCTGATCGAAAACTAACACTAAACCATGCAAAATAAGAAGAAATATAAGTGTATAAAATACACTTATCAAACCCCCTAAACTTAAACTTTTGCTAGTCCCGAGCAAAACAACACAAAAAAACAAAACAAAAACAAATCAAAACTAAACTGACACGAAAAGACACACAAAACAAAGTTGTAAAACATTCCAATTGTGTAGGCCTCAGAAGTATTCAGACATGCATATCATTTTCTCAAGAATTCTCACGTGTGTGTGTGCTACCATTTCCATGTAATCATTAAAGCAATCTTAACTCACACAAATCAATAGGACTTTGCAAGGTATAGGTTCAAATTGCATTGTTCAAAAATAGAGTGTATTTTGATGAATGCTAACAATGCATCAAGACTAGGTAATGAGATGCTCATATGTGAATGTCAAAACCATGTTTATTACAAGTTTTTCTCGAGTGTCATAGGTTCACTATTCATAACCTTCTCCACTAGTATATTAGACAAATGTGGCTTGGTCAATAGGTCTTAATAAGCTTGTAACGTTAGGCTTTGGCTCATGGCTTCAATAAAAGGAAAGATATTCAAAGCAAGAGAGTAAGTTGAAATTATAATCAATTTGCGCATTCTCATCCCGTTTCGACTCCTTCTATTGATGATTCATCAATTTTCTTTTCATTTCAATTCATCCTCTTTTCTCATCCTCCTCATCATTATTCACCTCATTATTTTTCTCTTTTTTCTCTTTTTTTTTTTTTCGTTACTCCACTTCTCATTTTCAATTAAGATCGTAGGAGTTATTTGAACTTTTAAAGCGCAATAGAAGCTTACTCCCTTGAGGGTAGGAAATAGTGTATAAGCTTTAGCAAGGTGGTCAATGTGGGATTTTGAAATGATGCCGAATGGGGGTTATTATGTGCCTAAGCACATGCCATTCGATTTTCAATAAGCTCAAAAGGGTAACTACAGATGAAAATGATGTATTTTGGTGGCTTCAAAGGCTCAAACGATAAAAAAAATTGCCTAAATCATCCCTAAGCCACATATGTCTGTATTTCGCCTCAAAGATTACTACAGTAAGTTCTATACTACTCTCAATTCACAAATAACTTACATGATTTGACCAATGTGCTCAGTTGCATCTGAAAACCATGGTAATATCAGAGAAAATTTGAATGAGATTCTAAAAGATATTGCAAACAATTCAATCCTCATTCTTTTACATTTAAGCTCAAAGGGGCTACTATGGCAATTTTCTATGAAAGAATCAAGGCCCAAATTATCAAGAATTGCCTATATCATTTTTGTGTTCGTTCAAATCATCATTGATTAATCAAATGGTCATGGGTTCTAGTGCAAGAATATGTGAGAACTCAAGAGCAACATGAAAACATGAAAATTTTAAAATTTTCCACAAATCAACTCAATTTTTCATCATTGGCCTCAACTGACTCGTAATACAACTTATGACACTCAAAACTCAATAGACTCTAAATCATGACAAACCAATAAAAATAAGGAAAACAAACACACAAAAGCAACAGAAATCCAAGTAGTTTGACTAGTTCAAAGTACCCCCCTAAACTTAGAAATGTGCATTGTCCTCAATGCATACACATGAAGGACTAAATAGAACGATGCACATACATAATCGATGACCGTCAGTGGTCATCGTCATCCATATTGTCGGGGGCGGTTGTGGAAAAAGTGCTGGCTGGAAAGTCGGCGGCAATCCTTAGATGAAGAACTTTCGATTTGGTTGGCTAAGCTAGACCACTTTGTTGCAACCCCCCTAAACTTGCTTCCTTGCACCAGTCGACTCCAAAAACCTGCAATTAATCGATAAAAATATGGACTTTAGAGGTGGGATAGCATAATTAAGAGAGATTGAGGAGAAAAAATCGAAATTGAAAAATTGAGGGGAAGAGGCGTAAAAATACGCGAGGCGTAATTACGCCGCTGGAGAGGCATAATTACGCCTCGCCTACGGCTTTGAAATTTTTTTTTAAAAAAAGGTAGGCGTAACTACGCCGAAAACAGGCGTAGTTACGCCTACGCTACGGCATCTCAAAATTTGCTGAAATTTGACAGGCGTAATTACGCCACAAAGGGGCGTAGTTACGCCTGTCCTACGGCATCTCATATATTTTTTTTTTTTTATAAAATAAAATAAGGATACAGGATTCGGGTTGCCTCCCGAAAAGCGCTTAGTTTATAGTCCTCGGCCCGACTGTCTTCCATCCATTCACTTAGGCTCGCTCAGGTGAACCTCGTCCACGTCTCTTACTTCTTCCCCAAAATAATGCTTCAAACGCTGCCCATTTGCTTGAAATGTGTGGCCGTCGTCGCATTTCAGTTCAATTGCTCCATAAGGGGTCACTTTCTCAATAGTGAACGGCCCAGACCATCGTGACTTCAACTTTCCTGGAAATAGTCGGAGACGAGAGTTATATAGTAACACTTTCTGACCAGGACTAAACTCTCTTCTCACGATTTGCTTGTCATGCCAATTCTTCGTTCGCTCCTTGTAGATCTTAGCATTTTCGTACGCTTCATTACGAAACTCATCCATCTCAGTGAGCTGTAGCAACCGTTGCTCACCAGCAGCCTTCAAATCAAAGTTCAGCTTCTTTATGGCCCAGAAAGCCCGATGTTCCAACTCGACCGGTAAGTGGCATGCTTTCCCAAAGACTAGACGATATGGGGACATCCCTATGGGAGTTTTGAATGCAGTGCGGTATGCCCATAATGCATCATCCAATTTCAGGGCCCAATCCTTTCGGTTAATACTGACCGTCTTTTCAAGAATTAGCTTAATTTCTCGGTTAGAAATTTCGGCTGGGCCATTAGTCTGTGGATGATAAGCCAATGCAATCTTATGCCTCACAGTGTATTTTGTCATCAAAGCACTGAAGATCTTGTTACAGAAGTGGGTCCCTTCATCACTGACAATCGATCTCGGCGTACCAAACCGTGTAAAGATGTTCTTTTGCACGAACTTGACCACGACCTGAGCGTCATTAGTCGATGTGGCAATCGCTTCAACCCACTTAGAAACATAGTCCACTGCTAGCAGAATATAGGACTGTCCACAAGATGGTGGGAAGGGGCCCATGAAATCAATACCCCATACATCGAAGATTTCTAATTCCAATATATTTGTCAACGGCATCTCATGGCGTTTAGAAATATTACCAATGCGCTGACAACGATCACACGTCTTCATCAAAGTATAACTGTCCCGATGTAGCTCTGGCCAATAGAAACCCGATTGAAGCACTTTTGCTGCTGTCCTTGCTGCTCCAAAATGTCCTCCATAAGGTCTGGAGTGACACTTTTCAAGAATCTCTCTTGATTCCTCCTCAGTTACGCATCTCCGGACAATTTGGTCTGCACAGCGTCTGAATACATACGGTTCATCCCAGTAATAATTCTTCACATCATGAAAGAACTTCTTCCTTTGCTGATAAGTGAGGTCTGGAGGCAATATACCACACGACAAATAATTAGCAAAATCAGCGAACCACGGAGTTTTAGTACATACCTCAAAGAGATGTTCATCAGGAAAGTTCTCTTGTATGACTCCATGATCCATTCGATCCTCCAACTCTAAACGAGATAAGTGATCTGCTACTTGATTTCCACTGCCCTTTTTATCCAAGATCTCGAAATCAAACTCTTGTAGCAACAAGATCCATCTAATCAACCGGGGTTTCGCATCCTTCTTGGCAAAAAGATAACGAATCGCTGCATGATCTGTGTAAACTATGACCTTTGTCCCGATCAGATATGCTCTAAATTTGTCGAATGCATACACCACAGCTAGCATCTCTTTCTCGGTGGTCGTGTAATTCTGTTGGGCTCCATCAAGAGTTCTACTTGCATAGTAGATCGCCCTAAAAATCTTGTCTCTCTTTTGCCCCAAAACTGCTCCCACAGCATAGTCGCTGGCATCACACATTAGAACAAATGGCTCCTTCCAATCCGGAACTATGATGATTGGTGCAGATATAAGTGCTTTCTTTAGCCTGTTAAATGCCTGCAAACACGAATCATCAAAGACAAAAGGTGAGTCTTTTTCTAACAAATTACACAAGGGCTTAGCTATTTTAGAAAAATCTTTAATAAAACGGCGATAAAACCCGGCATGTCCAAGGAAGCTCCTAATAGCCTTCTCATTGTTCGGAGGTGGAAGCTTCTCAATTGCAACCACTTTCGCTCTATCCACTTCAAGTCCTTGAGATGACACCTTATGGCCAAGGACAATACCCTCTTGCACCATAAAGTGACATTTCTCCCAATTTAACACGAGGTTCTTTTCTTGGCAGCGCTGTAACACAAGAGATAGGTTATGCAAACAATGGTCAAAAGAGGAACCAAATACCGAAAAGTCGTCCATGAAGACTTCAAGGATCTCCTCCACCATATCTGAAAATATCGCCATCATGCACCGTTGAAAAGTAGCAGGTGCGTTGCATAAACCAAAAGGCATTCTTCTAAACGCAAAGGTGCCATATGGACAGGTAAACGTTGTCTTCTCTTGATCCTCGGGGTCTATGGCAATTTGATTGTATCCTGAATAGCCATCTAAGAAACAGTAATAACAATAACCGGCTAACCTGTCAAGCATCTGATCAATAAATGGAAGAGGGAAGTGGTCCTTCCTTGTGGCCTTGTTGAGTTTCCTATAGTCAATGCAAACTCGCCACCCCGTCACAGTTCGAGTTGAGATCAACTCATTATTTTCATTTCTTACCACTGTCATCCCTCCTTTCTTTGGCACAACCTGTACTGGGGAAACCCATGCACTATCTGAAATAGCATAAATAATCCCAGCATTTAACAATTTAAGCACTTCTGCTTTTACTACCTCCTTCATTGCTGGATTTAACCGCCTTTGATGATCAATGGAAGGAATGAAGGAATCCTCCATAAGTATTTTATGCATGCACAAAGACGGGCTAATCCCCTTGATATCAGAAATCGACCAACCCAAAGCAGATTTATATGTCCTCAATACACGTAATAATTTATCCTTCTCTAAAGAACAAAGAGATGAAGATATAATTACCGGGTATGTCGAATTCTCACCCAAGAATGCATAAGTAAGGTGGGCCGGTAGTTCTTTCAGTTCCGAGCTCGCCTTCGTATCTTCTTTGACTGATGTATCTCGTACATCTTCCTCTTTTCCAGTAGTGTTGTTCTCCTTAGGCAAGCTCTTAAGTGCTTCTACTTGCTCAGCAAGATCAGGTTCAGTTGCATCCACTTTCATAATAGAGTTGACCATGCAATTCTCCAATGGATCCTCCGGTATTGCTCCTACTTCAAAGTTATGCACACATGAGTCAATAACATCCAAAAACTTGCAAGTACTTACCTCGTCAGGTCCCTTGAGAGCCTTGTAAATATTGAACATGACTTCTTCTCCTCCAACTCTCAAGGATAATTCTCCTCTTTGGACATCGATAAGTGCCCTGCCTGTTGCTAAGAATGGTCTCCCCAAAATTAATGGAACATCTCCATCTTCCTCCATGTCTAGAACCACAAAATCTGCAGGGAAAATAAATTTGTCCACTTTCACAAGCACAACTTCAATTATCCCTCTAGGATATGTGAGAGACCTATCCGCCAATTGCAATGTGATTGTAGTAGGCTTCACTTCACCAAGCCCTAAACTCCTGAAAACAGAAGGCATTAAATTAATACTTGCACCTAAATCACATAACGCCCTATTAAATGTAGAACTACCAATAATAAAAGGAATAGTAAAACTCCCTGGATCTTTCAATTTTTGTGGTAGCTTCTTTTGAAGAATTGCACTGCATTCTTCTGTGAGATTCACGGTTTCAAATTCCTCAAGCTTCCTCTTTCTTGCCATTATATCCTTCATAAACTTTGTATAATCAGGCATTTGTTGCAACGCTCGGCAAAAGGAATATTTATGTGGATTTTCTTGAAAATCTCCAAGAATTTGGCAAACTGGTCATCTATAGCCTTTTTCCGGAAACGTTGAGGATATGGAAGTGTAGGCTTGTACATAGGAAGCTTTTCCGGTAATGTGGCTTGCTTCTCCTTTTCAACTTCTTTAGGGGTTTCAACCTGAATTTGAGTCTCCTCAACAGATGGCTCATCAACATGTACTGGTTCTACATCCCCAAGTTCCTTACCACTTCTCAATGACACGGCCTTGCACTGCTCCCTTGGGTTCACTTCGGTGTTGCTAGGAAATGATCCTCTTTGTTGGTTGTTCATGGCATTAGCAAGCTGCCCAATTTGCACCTCAAGAGATTTCATTGTAGCACCCATGTTGTTCATGTGACCCTCAATCGTATCAAGCCTCGACTCATTCTTCTCAAGCCTCAATTTCGAACTTTGAACAAAAGTATTCACCAAATCTTCAAATGAAGGTTTACCTTCATTCTTTTGTGGAGCATATCCAGGTGGCGGTTTCAGAGCACTATTGTTGTTGGCATATGAGAGTCTATCATTGTTGTGGAACCCTTGTTGATACGGATTGCTTCGGTAGTTATTATTGTTGTTGGGATACCGATTGTTTATGAACTGAACGTGCTCTTGCTCTGCTTCCCTTGACAACTCCATTCCAGCTGCAGCGACGGCTAATTCAATAGTAGGTTGTGCTCCTTGCTTGGTCAGAGCTGCTACCTGCGTGGTTAGTGCAGACAGTTGTGCAGTAAGAGTACTAAAATGATGAACCTCATACATACCTATGGGTTTCCTTGCCATGGCTCGCTCACTGGGCCACTGGAAGCTGTTAGCCGACATCTCCTCAAGTAATTCAAAGGCAGCATCTGCAGTCTTAGAAAATAGTGTTCCTCCTGCTGCAGCATCCACAATGATCCTAGTTGGTCCATTCAACCCATTGTAAAATAACTGAATCTGCACCCAGCTTTCATAGTTATGTTGTGGGCACCTCCTCAATAAATCCTTGAATCGCTCCCATGCCTCGTATAGTTGTTCAGAATCAATTTGTCTGAACGTACTGATTTCAGTTCTCAGTTGAGCTGACTTAGCTGGTGGGAAAAACTTCGAGAGAAATTTCGATGCCATTTCCGCCCATGTGTTAATACCATTGTTTGGAAGAGATTGTTGCCAGCTCCTTGCATGGTCCCTAAGAGAGAAAGGGAACAATCGCAGTCTCACTGTATCTTCTGGAACACCATTCATCTTCACAGTATCAGCTATCTCCAAAAATATCCTCAAATGCAAGTTGGGGTCTTCAACAGGGGACCCACCAAACTGATTCTGTTGCACCATACTTATCAATGCCGGCTTAAGTTCAAAGTTGTTGGCATTGATAGTCTGGCGAGCTATCCCAGAGTAATTGTTGTTGACCAAAGGTTTGAAATAATCTCTGATCGCCCTTTGAGGTTCAACAAGTTGTGGAGGTGGTTCGTTGTTGTCTCTATTTGCAGCCATTTCTATTAATTCCTCCCTTATCGTTTTTCTCAGTCTTCTTGCAGTTCTCTCGAACTCAGGATCAAACAGTAACGATTCAGGAGTAGTGTACTTTCGCATGCACTGCAAAAAATTCAGAAAAGACAAAATTCACTCCAAAATAAAATGAATAAAAGCTCTAAATTAAAACCAAGATTAATTGGTACAGTATCAGATTGTACTAAATAAATCAATCCCCGGCAACGGCGCCAAAAACTTGTTGCGAAGAATCCCTTACCGCAAGCGCACGGTAGTCAAGTTTTAGTATAGAAAGATGTCGAACCCACAGAGATTGATTAAATAGTTAAATCTAAGTACTGAATTAAAATAATCTTTGCTTTATTTAGAGAATCGAATAGTTGATTGTTATGCGAAGAATAAAAATTAATTAACTAACGATGATCAAATACTGAGTTGAAAAGAAATCAGTTGGAGACGAATCTAGGAGTACGATTTCACTTGTTCATCCACTACACTTATCATTCCTCGATTTCCATTTTATGGATTTCCTAGTTTACTAGCCGAGAATTCTTATTTGTTTCTACTCCCCCTCCCGAGTGTTAAGCAGAAGTAATTATCTAACATTAATCTTGATATCCCTATCTAAGATTAATTATCAAACAATTGTAAAAGCGCAGTAATTCATATGACGACTTCTATGGAGTTATAGGCCTTCGGAACAAT
This sequence comes from Haberlea rhodopensis, assembly GCA_907163345.1. NCBI lineage: Eukaryota > Viridiplantae > Streptophyta > Magnoliopsida > Lamiales > Gesneriaceae > Haberlea > Haberlea rhodopensis. The sequence goes on from CAJQUN010000220.1 coordinate 201,613, forward strand.
ATAACTACCACGATACGAATTCCTTCTTTCCTATTCACAACCCCCTCTCCCGAGTGATAGATCACGAATATGGAATCATTCAATCCATGGCCAGTAGATTAAAAGCATTAGGAACAGGAAAACATAAATAAACCATACAGAAATCCAAATAAACTTCAATCAATTCATAATAAGCGTAGTTTCAAAACAAGCTACATCGTCTCCTAGAAAATAAAATTAGCTCATGCTAGAAGTATTTAAACACATAGACATGTTTAAATAACCCATAAAAATTGATAAAAGTTTAGAGATACAAAACGAATTGGACGCTATTCTTCGATCTCCGATGAACGCCGCCGTCTCGTGATGAATTCTCTACTTTTTGCTCCGAGCCATCGTCGTTATTTTTCTCCGTTCTTCAACCCTAGCCTCCTTTCTCTCCAAGAATATGTCTGAGTCTGAATACCCTTCGAAAATCCTCCTCTAAACCCTTTAAAAGTCCCGTGCAATCAACTAAGGAAAGTCTCCAAAATTGCCAAAATTCCATTGGCGTAATTACGCCTCCGAAGTGGCGTAGTTACGCCTGTCGACGTGTCCAAAGTCTGGCTTCCCGCGTGACTGGCGTAATTACGCCTCAAAAGTGGCGTAATTACGCCACTTAAAATTCTTCAAAATCACAATTGCCGTGGCTTAGGCGTAGTTACGCCTCAAATCAGGCGTAGTTACGCCTCAAGAAATTCGTTTAAAAGCTCAAATGCCGTAAGCTAGGCGTAGTTACGCCTCAAGACAGGCGTAATTACGCCTGTTGCTTTGATTCAAAGTGTAGATTTTTGGCTTCAATTCATCCGTTCTTTCCGTCATTTGCACCCTTTTAGTCCACAAAACATGTAATTACCTGGATTCCTGCAAAACAACACATAACAAAACCAAAAGCGTAATTCTGATCGAAAACTAACACTAAACCATGCAAAATAAGAAGAAATATAAGTGTATAAATTACACTTATCAGCTTTACACTACTCCTAGAGTAGACACTATACAAAAATAATCATGTCCTTCCTTATCAAAAGCGTTCTTCACAAGCTCACAGCCTCAACCCGCCTTAGCCTATTTTTCATGCCAAAATGTACCTACAAGGACAACCTCCAAAACATGAGCATATAATAATCCGTATTCAACACAATATGAATGTAAGGCGTAAATGCATAAAGCGTAATAAAACACTTCCTGTTTTCTCATGCATTTTAAACACTCCCTTTTTGGTTGTCCCTGTACCATAACTCATGAGTATAATCAATAGATTGTTTAATGGTTCTACACATGTCATGACATAACACCATTTCATTATCACCAATCACTAATCCCTAGTCTGTTATAATAGTGTATTTTAATGCACCTCGCTTGTCATGACAGCGGCACTAATACCCATCACTTCGACATATTAGCGGCATCGAATAACCTCGCGCAAATGCGACATGCGGCAATACCCTCGCTTCAACATTTGGCGGCAAATATTCTTTCCTCGCTACAATATAACAATGACAAGTATTCTATCATCGCTTCACGTGACAGCGGCAAAGCATTAAAATCATCACTCTAAATAACCATGACTCATGGGATGTGCACCAAACAATCATCATATACATATGCAATCATAATGCATAATTCAACATGTATTTGCATCAACAATGCACAATTCCATATATACTTGCATCCACAATGCATATTCAAATGAGTATATAAGATACATGTACCGTTGGGTGCCCGTACGTCTCTCTACGTACCTTTCCAAAAGTAGGATTTGGTATGACTTCACTTCCTTGGTTGTGTCGCCACCTGGGATGGTTCTACACATTCACACAAACCAATATTAGAACCCAATAATAGTCCAATACCAAAAATCCCACAAAAATAACAAAAATACACTTTTTGGTGTCTTGCGATCGATCGCCGCAAGTCCTCGATCAATCGCGAGATCACACTGCCCGAGCATGAATCTTTCTGCACTCGGCGATCGATCGCTACAATTGGCGCGATCGTTCGCCAGCCCAGCCGATCGATCGCCCAAATGTGGCGATCGATCGGCAAGCGCTACTGGAGCGTACTTGTTGCGCGCGATCGATAGCTCGCTTCGGGCGATCGATCGTGGCTGCCTGGACTTCGAAAATCTCCATTTTTGCACCATATTTTCTTCCCCAACTTCACCAACACATAAACGAACAAACCAATAACATAAAAACACCATAAACCTTCAACATACACCTTAAAACAACCAAAAATCTAACACCCAACCAAAACCAATACCAACCCAACACAAACCCATTTCAAGACAACAAATACCATTTCAAAACCAAACCAAACACCAATAAAACATCAAGGAGGGTTCCATACCTCTAATGGACTCCAAATCTCACTAAAAATCTCACAAACCAAGCTTTTGTAAAGATTTTTCCTTCCTCCTTTAGCCAAAAATGAAAATGGGTTGGGGATAGGGTTTGGAAGAGTGATTTGGGGATTGGTAAAGTGATGGGTAAGGTGGGGGTAGTGGGGTATAAAGGGGTTGTCATTAAAACTTGTGCCCAATAATTGACATGATGTATAAAATACCCTAACATGATATTTTAAAAGCATTTTACCAAAATACACCAAAACCCCAATTAAATCCATGCTTTCCAAATAATTAACAACCAACACAAATAAACCATGTTAATACCCAATTTCCCAACATGCACAAAATGCACCACGGGTCACGCCTACCATGTGACTAAGCATTTCACCAAGATAATTAATTCCAATACATAATTTAATTATCACCATAATTAATCACATAAACATAATTAATGCCCAAATTGCAATTAATTATTTCGGGGATATCACAATACTCCCATACTTATAAGATTTCGTCCTCGAAATCGCATGCACTTACCCAAATGAAACTAAACATAAGTCACATACCAGAAAATAGTTCCGGGTAGTGCTGCACCATATGCCGCTCCGTCTCCCACGTGGCCTCCTCGACACCCCTGCGATCCCACTGAACTTTAATCATAGGTATCACTTTGTTCCAAAGTCTGCGGTCTGCTCGATCCAGAATTCTAACAGGCCGTTCCACATAAGATACATCGGATTCTAACTGAACCTCGGAAGGCTGTAACACATGTGACGGATCCGGCTCATACTTCCGCAACATAGACACATGGAACACATCATGTATACCAGACAAAGAAGGTGGCAAGGCCAGTCGGTAAGCTAAGGTGCCAATGCACTGCAAGATCTCGTACGCCCCAACATACCTCGGAGACAGTTTCCCGCGCATTCCAAATCGCACAACACCTCTGAAAGGTGAGATCTTCAAAAAGACCTTATCCTCCAACTGAATTTCTAGCGGTCGCCGCCGTTTATTAGCAGAAGCTGCCTGTCTGTCCTGGGCTGCTTTTATTTTCTGCCTTATTATCTTTACATTCTCTTCCATTTCCCGAACTAATTCTGGTCCTCCGACCGATTTACGGTCCAAGTCATCCCAACACAAGGGTGATCTACATCGTCTGCCATAAAGGGCCTCGAAAGGAGCCATCTGAATGCTTGCCTGGTAGCTATTGTTTTAAGAGAACTCTACCCAAGGCCACTGAATCCTGTCATGCAGTATCAAACTCCAATACACATGCCCTCAACATGTCCTCGAGCTTTTGGATAGTACGCTCGGTCTGGCCATCCGTTTGAGGATGATATGCATTGCTCAACCTTACATCAGTCCCAAGGCTGACTGAAGACCCTCCCAAAAATGAGATGTGAATCGCGGAGCTCGATCCGACACTATAGAAATAGGGATCCCGTGCAATCTTATCACATCTCGAACATATAACTGTGCCATCCTCAAATAGGTGAAGGTCATACTATAGGGAATGAAGTGAGCTACTTTGGTCAATCTGTCCACAATCACCCAAATGGCATCAAACCCCGAAGCACTCCTCGACAAGTGGGTCACAAAGTCCATGGATATGTGTTCCCACTTCCATTTTGGTATCTCCAAACTCTTCAACTCACCACCAGGTCTCTCCCTCTCTGCCTTAACCTGTTGGCAGATCAAGCACCTCTTAACGAAAGCGACGACATCACACTTCATTCTTTTCCACCAATACTGACCACAAAGATCCATATACATTTTCTTCCCGCCTGGGTGGATACTAAGCCTGCTACTATGAGCTCGCTCTAAGACCCCTCTACGCAACTCCGGCGTACTCGGAACCACCCAACGACTACCCAATCTAAGGATCCGTCCTCAGCTACTCTGAACTTCGATGGCTGTCCAAGATGTACTAGTGATGGCCATCTCTGAATCTCATCATCTACCTTCTGAGCTCTTCGGATATTCTCATAAATATCTGGCTCTGCTAATAAGGTCGATACACGTACCGGCGATGTATCCACATCAAAATCATAGCCCAGATGGCAATAAGAAGTCATCATAGCCGATAAACACATGGCGTCCTCAGCAGTACTCTTCACATTCCGACTCAAGGTGATAGGGTTGAATATTACGCGTTTTTATGCTATGATATGTATATGTTTTCATGTTGATTCTTGGATTATTTTACGGTTTATGGTATATATTTCTCTATTTCAGGAATCAATGTTGAAATGTAGGGAAAGGTGAAGAAATCAAGATAAAATGATGAAAGAATGAATAAAGTTGAAGAAAAGGGGAAAAACCAGAATCCAAGACACATGTTGCTCCTTTATCCTCATATTACTATATGTTCGAGCCAGATTTTGGAAATGTGGTCCATATAAACTTTATAGAACTTTCTCTTATCTTCGCGTGGACAGCTGATTCATCAAATTTGGAGTTTTTATGAGAAAGTTACGGCCAAAATACGAAACTCGCCAGAAGCTGAAAAAGGCGAAGAAAACTTTCTGGTCTTGCCGATCGATCGAGCAAGGATTTCCGATCGATCGAGCAAGGCTGAAAAAGCCACGAAATTCTTACTATGAGGCTCGATCGATCGGCCGCTTTGTCCGGATCGATCGGTGGAAGGAATTTTCAGAAAAATAACTTCCTTATAGAGTTTGTGTCCAACAAGGAAGTCCATAATTCTTTCCCCTATATATTATGGATGAAAATAACAACCAAAAATAAGAAGACTTTAACCTAGGTAATAGCCTCCACACACCCATTCACCATCCAAACTTCACGCCTTCTTCACCAACGTCCAGAACCACACGCCTTTTCTTTTCTTTTTCTTCCCTCCCAAACCATACACGTCCAGCAACCTTTCTTTCCCATCATTAACCTCCATCCTTCTACCACTCAACCTTCATCAACCCTACACCCTATGATTTGGAACAAGCCAACAAGATAATCGAAGAGCACGATAGAGAAAGAAGCGAGGAAGGATCGAGAATCAACGAAATAGTCGACTTGGGAGTTTTCTTTTACTTTTCTATTATGGTTTTACATGAATAATTGGATTGTTGTGTTTTTGATGATTGAGAGATTTAAATAACATAGTTTTTCCTATTGATTTTGTGATTGAATTCATATATCTTCTAAGTGCATGTGTTATTGTTCTTAATGCTTTTGAATGATTGATCACCTTTAAATGATATTTTATTATAATTGAGATCGAGAGATGAAATTATAATACGATATAATAATTCATGCCGTGTGTTAAAGATTGAGATCGAGAGATAAAATCGCACACGAGTGATAGCTTTGGGTTGTTTAATCTAAAGTTAGTGGTTTTCATAAAGCGCATTCAACATTAAATTGTTAATTACGTGAACGAGAGTTACTAGTTGCAATTTGATGTTAGACTTAATATAACTCGAGAGAGTATATTGAATAAATTCGGAAAACCCGTCACCTTAGAGATGTATGAAGAAAAGAATTGTAAGAGTTGGGTAAGGAGAATAATTGTCTTGATAATTCTTTCTTGTGGATTTTTCTCGTGATCGTCGATTGTTTTGGTTGGATTAGATTAGTTTAATTATTGATTAAATATCGTAGGTTAAATATAGTAAAAGAAATCTTATTTGGTAATTACTTGTTAGTCCCTGTGGGTTCGACAATCCGTATCTTCCTATCTATACTAAAACTTGACACCGTGCACTTGCGGTCTAAAATCGCTAGATTGGAAATAATTGTTTAAAATAAAAGTGATTAAGTTTTTGGCGCCGTTGCCGGGGACTAACTTTAGTAATATCATACTAGGTTCTTTGACTGTAATTTAACCATTTTTTTTATTTCGAAAAAATATATATATATATTTATTTTGCTTTTGTTTTGTTTGTCTTGTGTAGTGTCTTCCTACCTTAACATCATTATAATCACATATTATGGACTAATCATGCATTTATATCATCTTAGGGTTCCGGTTGTAGCTTTGAGCTAATAAGATTACAGGCCAAAAATAAAATTTCGAGTTTAATAATTACATTCCCAAAAATGAATGCTAACATTATAGGTTTACACTACTCCTAGAGTAGAGACTATCAAAATCATGTATCCTATGTTCAATCATGCTCCTTTTAGCTCACTGCCTCAACCCGACCCTTAGTCCTTTAGTCCAAAAGTGTACCCACAGGAACAACCCATCATGAGCATGTACATCATTACTTAACATCATAAAGTTAATGGCATATAAATAAATGCATGGAAATAATCGTAACATATACTTCCTGGTTAATCGCATTAACCCACTTTGGTTGTCCTTGTTTCATAGTCATGCATATATCCATTAGTTCTTGACATAATGATTAAAATCGTACTTCACATATATGCTTACAATCCACAATGTTATTGAGAAATGGGGATGTTTCTGGTCTTGTTATGTCCGTGGAACAATTGGCCCCCTCGCTTCGACATATAGCGGTACTGTGATTACCCCTCGCTACACCTTGATAGTGGATGTAATCTCCTCGCTAGCTATGTCAACGGTAAGTACCTTCCTCGCTTTCCCATAACAACTACCAGTACAATCAACCATTCTCAATAACATAGTTAAACACATACATCATCATCATATCATAAACATCATCATCTTATACTTACTTATCATGATCATCATCATGAACATCACATCATCTTTACTCATCATACACATCATCATCATAACTTACTTATCATGATCAGCATCATGTACATCATATCATCTTCATTCATCATAAACATCATCATCATAAACATCGTAAATACTTTTGCAATCATTGCATAGTCATAGTATAGAAATGTGTTACCGTTCGATGCCCGTACGTTTCTTACGTACCTTAATTCCAAAAGTGGAGAAGTTGGAGAACTTTATCTCCTTGATGTTGTGGGTACCTGGGATGGTTCTCTTAAGGACTCCAAATCTTACAATAAATCTCACAAACAAAGGTTTTGTGAAGATTTCTCCTTCCACTTTAGCTCAAAATCGAAAATGAGAGGTGGGTTAGGGTTTGAGAGTGATTTGGGGATTTAAAGTGAAAAGGGTAAAGTGAATAAAGTGTAGTGGGGTAAAGGGGTTATAAGTTAATTAAAATTTGAACCCCCAAAGTTAACATGATGTATAAAATACCACAACATGGTATTTTAAAAGCATTTTACAAAACAAATGCACCAAACATCCACTAAATTCATATCTTCCTCATAATTAACAATCAATACAAATAATTCATGTTAACACCCCATTTCCCAACATGATTAACATGCACCCTGAAATGCAACCCCGGGTCACGCCTACCATGTGACTAAGCATTTCAACATGATAATTAATTTCAACACATAAATCAATTATCAACATAATTCATCATATAAACATGATTAATGCCTAAATTGCAATTAATTAATTTCGGGGCATCACAAACTCCCCTACTTATAAGATTTCGTCCTCGAAATCGCATGCACTTACCCAAAATGAAATTAAACATAAATCATACCAGAAAATAGTTCCGGATAATGCTGCACCATATGCCGTTCCGTCTCCCTTGTAGCCTCCTCGACACCCCGACGATCCCACTGAACTTTGACCATCGGTATAACCTTGCTTCGTAAACTGCGATCCTCACGATCCAGAATTCTGACCGGTCGTTCTACGTAGGATACATCTGAGTCCAACTGTACTTCAGTAGGCTGTAACACATGAGACAGGTCTGGCTCATACTTCCGTAACATAGAGACGTGAAAAACATCATGTATACCAGATAAAGACTGCGGTAGAGCCAAACGGTAGGCCAATGTACCGATACACTGCAATACTTCATATGACCCAACATACCTCGGAGATAACTTCCCCCGCATACCAAAACGAACTACACCCCTGAAGGGTGAGATTTTCAGGAAGACCTTATCTCCTACTTGGAATTCTAGTGGTCGTCGCCGCTTATTGTCATAGGCTGCTTGCCTATCCTGGGCCGCTTTCATCTTTTGGCGTATCAACTTAATCTTTTCTTCCATATCCCTAATCATATCCTGTCCTCCGGCCGCTTTACTAGTCAAGTCCTCCCAATACAGCGGTGACCTACAGCGTCGACCATAAAGAGCTTCAAAAGGAGCCATTTGAATGCTCGCCTGATAGCTGTTATTATAGGAGAACTCTACCAGTGGTAATGAATCTTGCCACGGAGTATCAAACTCCAATACACATGCCCTCAGCATATCTTCAAGCGTCTGAATGGTACGCTCTGTCTGACCGTCTGTTTGAGGGTGATAAGCTGTACTCAGTCTCACCTCTGTGGAGACCCTCCCAGAAATGTGAAGTAAACCTTGGGTCTCTGTCAGACACAATCGAGACAGGAATTCCGTGCAATCTCACCACATCCCGTACATATAATTGGGCCATCTTTAAGTATGTGAAGGAGATACAATAAGGGATGAAATGAGCCATCTTCGTCAGCCTATCCACGATCACCCAGATCGCATCAAATCTTGAGGCCGTTCTTGGCAAGTGGGTCACGAAGTCCATAGATATGTGCTCCCACTTCCATTCAGGTACTTCTAAGCTCTTCAGCTCGCCACCAGGCCTCTGTCTCTCTGCCTTTACTTGCTGGCAGATTAAACATCTTTTGACAAAAGCGATCACGTCATGCTTCATCCGTGTAAGGCCCCCAACCCCTTAACTTGTCATTAGTGCATTTATGACGTCGTATGAGCATAAAAATTTTCATTTCTTTAAAGAATCATTACATGCTTCACATAATCCCCATGACTTTTATAAAAATTTGGGCAGAGTCTCCCCATAATTTGGGCTATCCGAAAAATATATCACATCACTAAAATAAATCACAGCCATGGAAACACACAATACTAAACAGATATAAAAAGGACTCCCAACGCCATTATTACAGTCCATATACACGACTCCAAGTGCTCACATACGAGCAACAAATAATGAATGCCCATCTAGTTGCATAAATAATGTATACCATTTACTCAATCTCACTCTACGCTTCAGGAAGCAATATTGTCCAACCAAGCTCGAGCTTGCTACGCCAAAATAACCTTGTATCTGTAATTCCTATTTCAACAGAAACAGCCCCCACACAGGGTGAGCATACCAACATCACACTACCCATAACATAACAATGCATAAAGATAATGATATCACGATTTAAGAGTATCGAAAATCTATAAAATGTACTCCCTGTGAAGTTCTGAATCGGTATAGCTCCCATACAATGTTCCTGTTCAAGCTTACACGCTTTCATAACATCAAGTTTAGTATCGTCACTGAAATTATGATACTCAACCACACAATGAATTCAATACAACAAGAATCTATTATTTATGCTCAGTCATAAATAATACCATGTCAATGCAGTTTTGTCTATCAATCTATCTTACTCAACACTTTCTCATACTGGTCATGCCAAAGGCATCCATACCCAACTCCATATCTGGACCACGTGCATTTACGTGTCCACCATACCACATTTATCAAACTCAACCCACATAATACCCAACTCCCAATCCGGACAACGTACATTTACGTGTGCCCATACCACATATATCAAACTCATTTCACATATTCATTCTCTTATATTCAGTCATCACAATTCAACAATATATGAATACTGAAATATGAGATAATTCATATTATACCTGCTCGTACGTCATCACGTACCTTATAGTCGACAACATGAGCAAGCTATCATCAACGTCCGAAGTCTCGTGTAGTGTCTATAACAAATATAAATTCACTATTAGCTCATATTCAAGCAATTTCAACTTCAATTCAATATAATTTCTTCAATAACTTTGTACTTGCACATCCAACAAAATACCATCTATCATATAAATTTGTCATACCCCCCATTATAGCAATCATATATATACTCAGTATAATTTCACCATTATAATCAACCTCATTTATCATTCCGCGTATACTACACAAACAATCCATTTATCCTTCATTCATTCGAGTTATTACTAACTCAAATATGTCGTATTTACATTTCTAAGGTTTAAATAACAATAATTCATTGTTCAAGAATTCCTCAAAATATTATAAGATGTAATTCTTCCCTCAAAACAACAATAACAATTCGATCAATAAGTAGACTAATTCGATTCCTTCATGCAATTTAAATTGATCCACTTCACCAGCCTATTTTAATTCATTTCAAGTAGCATGATTTCAGCCTCAAACCAACACAAATTTCAACCCAAGAGCAATATAACTTTCAGTCCCAACCCAGTACAAATTTCGACCACATACAGCAGGCAAAAGGATCGAACCAGCTGGCCTCAAGCATAACAATGCATTCTTTTCTTACAGCATTACACAGACAAACACAAAGCAAAACCATCTATGGTACACGCTATCACTCACGCACCAGCACACACAGAACACACACACACGCATACAGCAGCAGGGAATGGATCGAAAAAATGCAAAATTCCCAATTAAAGATTTAGCTCATGATAGAACACAACCCATGGAATAAAAATCATTTAACAAAATCAAACACCCCTTCCCTTATGCAGTAGCAGAGCACGACCGAACCCATCACTTGAACCTCAAGAAAATTCGAACCAACCTAAACAAATGCACAATAAGAAGAACGATTAGGGTGTAAGAAGGGTATCCTCATACGGACCAGAACGAAAATTGCGACTAGAACGAGGCTGGAATCGGCTCTTGCAACCATCAGGGAAACGGCGTGAAGGAGGAGGGAAAATGGGGAAGAAAGAATCGATTTTTTGGTGAGGGAGAATGAAGGAGAGATGTATGTCTTATTTAATCCACCCTAAAATAATTTACACCACACAAATCCATTTCTATCCCTTACTAATTTCATTTTTAAATTCCCAACTTCAAATAATAAAACTCTTATTAATACTAGTCTCCTTGAGTTTAATTAGAATTATAAATTCAATCACGAAATCAGTTATCCCAACTCCGTTTCAAAATCCGATACCCAAGAATTAAATCCCGACATAACATATAAACATCATAATTAAATCCAATAAAAATTATTTACGGGCATCACAATTCTCCCCAACAATTAAAACATCTCAAGTTTTGCATTTAAAGTCTCCAGCTCAAATAATAAATTAATATGAGTCCCCCAAGCATTTAAATTATGCTAAAGTTCCATCTATGCCCAAATAATTCGGCCCGACCCAATACACGAGGCCCAAAATTTAAATCACGTAAATTATCCCATAATTTACCATTTACACAATTAAATATAAGCAGAATAAACTGGGCATTACAGTTCTCCCCTACTAAAAAAATTTCGACCCCGAAATTAGAATTACGCTTACCAGAAAAGCCACAGTAAATATTTACATACCAGCAAATAGCTCAGGGTAGTGTAGTAACTGTAAGTAATCCTTAGAGCATACAACGCAGCGGAATAAAATTTTTAGGATTACAAACCAGCAGATCTATACATAGGTTATCATATCGGATTAAGGTATACGAAGGTCTCACCCTTGTAGCGTGTTTGAAGCAGAATCCTCGGAGCAGCACCACGTCCTACGCCTTCTCCGAGTCAATAGAAAAACTCAATGAGTTTTGCCTCAACGGTATCCACACGATCAAATCGGGTTAAGGGATAGTTTAATAACAAGTTGTTAGACAAGTTATTAAACCGGAACAAGAAACACAATCGATTCCAAATCGAAAGGCACGCCCAATATTTCACAAAATCCTCTTCGGCTATCAATGGAAGCCGAGAGCAATTTTTGAAGTTGGAGGCCGTGTGCTTCAAGTTTGGATGTAGGTTTAATGATATGAAGTTGTCTTACTAATTAAACACCTTGCAATCATATTATATATGATTAATTAAAGGCTTTCATAAAGCCTCATGGGCTTAAGCCCATGATTTAATTAATCATTATGATTATTAATTAAGACTCCTCTTAATTATTTAATTCATTCCATGAATTTAATTTCCTTTCTCGATTTAATCTTTTGTGCGACCCGATAGGATCTTGTAATGTTGGCAGTGACATAAAATCTCATTTTACGTCTCAAGCATTGAGCGGTATCTAGCAACACATCAATGCTACCCAAATTACGAGAATGTCAATGACTCGACATAACCTTTAGAACTTGTGATAATATTAATCATGTAACTTAATCCCTTTGTCCTTTGTGTTTAGATTGAACACGAGTCATGGAATAGTCATACTCGTATATCCAATCTTTATTTCTTGATCCCCAAGTAGAACTAGAATAAACGAATAAGCTCGATATCTCATATCGACTCATTCGAGCATGGCCATGCATTTTAGTTCTCACTTGATCAGGGGCCTAACACATCTCCTGTTATATAGGAGGGACAAATCCTATCTCGATCAGTCAACATCCCTCTACATAATTCGTAGTGTATCCAATAGTCGACTTTATAGTATACCCTGTTACGGGTAACGTTTGACGATATCAAGATACATAACTCCTTATGTTGGGATCTCTGATGATCACAAGTCGTAAGGATTACATACATTATTATCACTATGAGAATTGCATATGACGATCATATAACTATCCATGTTGCATTCTCATGGTGGGTCTGTCCAGTACATCGTTCTCTAACATGTACCCATGTATTGATTTGATATCTCATATCAATGAACAATTCATCGATCAACACATACTAGTCTCTACGTATTATCATTATCCCTTTCATGATAATACTTGACTAGGGACATCTTTAAGAATAATACAATATTATTCTAAGGACATTAACATATATATTAATTCACAATGCACAGTTAAAAGAATAATATATAATAATGAATTGCCATTCATAAACCATAAACATTGTATGTCTTAAACAATCATCTAATGACTTGTCTTAGGGCATATCCCAACAAATCTCCCACTTGCACTAAGACCACTCAGACATATACCTAATGCCTAGAGATCTAGTATGACGATCATGCTTCTGCTGTGACAGCGGCTTCGTCAATGGGTCAGATACATTATCATCTGTTGGTACTTTGCATATTTTAACATCTCCCCTTTCAACGATTTCTCGAATGAAATGGAACCGCCTAAGTATGTGTTTGGATCTTTGGTGAGATCTTGGTTCCTTAGCCAATGCGATCGCTCCATTGTTGTCACAATAGAGTTCTATCGGATCTTTAATGCTAGGCACCACTCCAAGTTCAGAAATGAACTTCCTCATCCAAACAGCTTCATTTGCTGCATCCGAGGCAGCAATATACTCAGCTTTCGTTGTAGAATCGGCTACTGTTTCTTGCTTTGAACTCTTCCAGCCCACAACACCTCCATTCAGGCAATACACATATCCAGATTGCGATCGAAAATCATCTTTTTCGGTTTGGAAGCTTGCATCAGTGTAACCCATTACATTGAGCTCTTCCTCACCTCCATAAATCAAGAATGTATCCTTAGTTCTTCTCAAGTACTTTAGGATATTCTTGACAGCAATCCAGTGACCTTCACCTGGATCAACTTGATATCTGCTCGTCATTCTCAAAGCATACGATACATCGGGACGAGTACATATCATGGCATACATGATAGATCCAATAGCTGACGCGTATGAAATCTTACTCATGCGTTGTCTCTCATCTGGTGTTGAAGGACACTGTTCCTTCGAGAGATAAATACCATGTGTCATAGGCACGAATCCTTTCTTGGATTCTTGCATGCTAAACCTTTTAAGCACCTTGTCTGTGTATGTACTTTGACTTAGACCAAGAAGCCTTCTCGATCTATCTCTATAGATCTTGATTCCTAATACATAGGTGGCTTCTCCCAAGTCTTTCATCGAAAAGCAATTCCCTAGCCAAATCTTTACAGATTGCAAGGCAGGGATATCATTTCCAATAAGAAGTATGTCATCTACATACAACACTAGGAAAATGATTACGCTCCCACTGACCTTCTTGTAGACACAAGGTTCATCTTCATTTTTGATAAAACCAAACTCTTTGATTGCATCATCAAAACGAAGATTCCAACTCCGAGAAGCTTGCTTCAATCCATAAATGGATCGTTGTAGCTTGCATATCTTTCCAGCATCCTTTGGATCGACAAAACCCTCGGGCTGTGTCATGTACACATCCTCGAGCAGATTTCCATTAAGGAAAGCTGTTTTGACATCCATCTGCCAGATTTCATAATCATGAAATGCAGCTATTGCAAGTAAGATCCTTATGGATTTAACCATGGCCACTGGTGAAAAGGTTTCATCATAGTCAATACCATGAATTTGTTTGAATCCTTTTCCAACCTGCCAACCTTTATAGGTTTGTACGTTACCATCCATATCGGTCTTTTTCTTGAAAATCCATTTGCACCCTATAGGTCGTACCCCTTCAGGTGGATCAACCAAAGTCCATACTTGGTTTGCATACATGGATTCCATCTCAGATTTCATGGCCTCTTGCCATTTCTCAGAATCATTGCCCATTATAGCTTTGATAAGATGACGGCTCATCCTCATCAATAAGTAGTAAGTCACCTTGTTGAGTCACAAGAAATCCATATCTCTGTGGCTCCCGGTGCACTCTTACAGACCTACGCTGGGCTTGTGTCTCTTGAGCAGGTGCTTCTTCCACAACAGCTTGCGATGCCTGCTCTGTTTCCATCTCAATCTCAGGTTCAGTGTTTTCTTGTGGTTGAACTTCACTAAGTTCTATTTTTCTCCCACTGGTTTTTCTAGAAATAAATTCTCTTTCAAAAAATACACCAGTCCGAGCAACAACTACTTTGTTCTCGGTGGGATAATAGAAATAGTATCCTTTCGTTTCCTTAGGATACCCCACAAATAAACACTTATCAGATTTGGGTCCAAGTTTGTTAGTGGCGTGACGTCTAACGAAAGCCTCACAACCCCAAATCTTCATAAAAGACATACTAGGACGCTTCCCAGTCCATATCTCATATGGTGTCTTTTCCACTGATTTAGATGGAACACGGTTCAGTAAGAAAATCGTTATTTCAAGAGCGTGTCCCCAAAATGATATCGGAAGATCTGCATGACTCATCATTGATCTAACCATGTCTAACAAGGTTCGATTTCTCCTCTCGGATACACCATTCCATTGTGGAGTATACGGAGGAGTGAGTTGTGGGACTATCCCACACTCTTTTAGATAGTCATGAAACTCTTGGCTTAAGTATTCACCTCCTCGATCTGATCGAAGGATTTTGATACTTTTGCCAAGTTGGTTTTGTACTTCATTCTTGAAATCTTTGAACTTTTCAAAGGTTTCATGTTTATGTTTCATTAGGTACACATACCCATATCTACTGAGGTCATCAGTAAATGTAACGTAGTATTGAAAACCACATCTAGCTTGTGTACTTATTGGCCCACATACATCACTATGTATTAGTCCCAATAAAACATTTGCCCTTTCAATTTGTCCCTTGAAAGGGGCTTTAGTCATCTTGCCCATTAAACAAGATTCACATGTTTCATATGATTCAAAATCAAATGAATCTAATACTCCATCCTTATGAAGTTTAGATATGCGGTTCTCGTTTATGTGGCCCAAGCGACAGTGCCAGAGATAAGTCGGATTACAATCATTATTTTTAATCCTTTTAGTATTTATGTTATAGATAGGCATATCAAGATTTAATATATAAAGACCATTCACCATTTGTGCACTAGCATAAAACATATCATTTAAATAAATAGAACAACAATTGTCCTTTATTATAAATGAAAAACCATACTTGTCCAAACAAGAAATAGATATTATGTTTTTAGTAATAGAAGGCACAAAATAACAATCTTTCAAAATCAGTGATAAACCAGAAGGTAAAGCTAAATGATAATCTCCTATAGCTAATGCAGCAACTCTTGCTCCATTTCCAACTCGGAGATCAACTTCACCTTTCGCCAACGTCCTACTCCTTTTGAGATCCTGCACATTTACACAAATGTGAGATCCACATCCAGTATCTAATACCCATGATGAAGAAGTAGATAAATTGACTTCTATAACAAAAATACCTGAAGCGGAAGTCACACTTCCTTTCTTTAGATCCTCCAGATATACTTTGCAGTTTCTTTTCCAATGGCCGGTCTCACCGCAATGGAAACAGTTCCCTTCCTTTGCTATCCCTCCCTTTGGCTTCAGTGCAGAAGACTTTGGCTTAGATTTAGCAAAGACCTTCTTTGCTTTCTTGTTGCCTTTAGCTTTGGCCCTTCCTTTGCCCTTATTGACAATAAGGACATTTGTGGCCTTAGACTTCTTAGTATTTGCTTCATATGTTCTCAACATACCAAGCAATTGTGGTAGAGTCTTTTCCATGTCAGTCATATTGTAATTTACTACAAATTGACTGAAGCTCTCAGGCAACGATTGCAAGATCACATCGGTGGCCAACTCTTGGTCCAATGGAAAACCTAGCTTGTCCAGATTCTCAATGTACCCAATCATCTTGAGCACATGAGTTCCAACTAAGCTTCTTTCTACCATCCTGCACTGAAATAACGCTTTAGAGACGTCATACCTCTCTTGTCTAGCTTGCTGTTGGTACAACTGCTTTAAGTGTTCGATCATATCGAACGCCTCCATTTCCTCATGTTGCTTCTGAAGCTCAGAGTTCATGGTGGCAAGCATGAGGCACCCAACATCAAGTGCGTCACTCTGATGCTTCTTGTAAGCATCTTTTTCAGCTCTTGTAGCTGTTAGGGGAGGTTCCTCAGCGGGCAATGGTTCCTCTAGGACATATTGTTTCTTTTCTTGTTTGAGGACTATCCTCAAGTTCCTATGCCAGTCTAGGAAATTCGTCCCATTTAATTTGTCCTTCTCAAGGACCGATCGCAGTGATAAAGTGCTAGTAACGTTGTTAGTTGCCATGGATATCTACAATATAAATGTGCAAAATAAGTTTATGATTTAAATCATTTAACATTGTAAGGACCCCAAGCCCTTAACCCTTGATTAGTGTATTAACCACTATGTGTGGTACATGCTTCTATACAAATCAATCGGGAAACTCAGATGATGCTTACAAAATTCCCTTAACATTCAACGTTATAAGATCATCTCTACTAACATATAGACCCATAGAATTGCCCATTACCATCCCCATTTTGCCACTTTTCACATTGTGGACTTTTATAAAAATTTGGGCAGAGTCTCCCCATAAATAGGGCTATCCCGAAATAAAAGCACAACACAATATATAGTTCCCGGCCAGGGAAACCACATACTCAACAGAACACAGCAACGCTAAGTAAATTCCCAGCCAGGGAAGACACCACACATAAGACAACATAGATGGGTTTCAACACCCACACAATACACTAACGACTCTCATATCATTAGCAATTCTACCACAATTGCATGCAACATATAATGAAAGAGAGAAAGGCTCATGCCTTTATATACAACCCATATACAAGAATATCCGTGCTCACATGCGAGCATCATAAATATGAATATAAACCTCGGGTGTATATAGTACTCTATACGATACCGTGCTCCATCAAGCCCTGGTACCACGATCCTGTGAGTACATCCAATCAACAGCTCGAGCCCAGCTCCATAGCCATCGATGCACCTGTTCACCTGCCCCAACAGAGACAGCCCCCCAACGGGGTGAGCATACCAATACACAAAATCCCATAATCACAATAATGAAATTCATAATTTACAACAAAAGTAAATACTAATGAATTTAAATGATACTCCCTGGATGGCAACATCCTCATCCGGGATTCCGTGTACTGTCCCTGTTCTCACAATCATAAAACTCATCAAATCTCATAAATCAGTAAATCAACACATTGATTTAACTCATAGCATGCCTGATTCTCAAGTATCAATAATCAATGATTTCCAAGTTCATTATACATACAAATATAGATATCTCAATATCTAGTACTGATTTCTCAATTTCGCTATCAATCACAGATAGCTCAAATGCCTAGACATCTCACATGTCTTATAATGAGTACATGATCCCACGATCATTCTCAGGCATCTCAAATGCCGTACGATAGTCATATAGACTCAGTACCCCATATATATCAACATATATATGCATATAGCCATACCCACAACCATCTAATGCAATTACAACACATTATGCATTTCACAATTTCTATCACATAAAGTAATGCTCGTACGTCGCACGTACCTTAAATCTCCGAAGTCCGAGCCAACCCTTGCTCGAGTTCCATGCTCCGAGGAACGATGTGCTAACACGATAAATTAATTCACAATTAATTACGATCATGCAACCCATGCTCAAGCACACCCATAACCCTCAAAAATATTGTCAACACAAGACAATAAACCATTATCGAAAATTGCTCAAGAATACCCCACAAATTCTCGAACCTTCACAACACAAATTGAACCCAATATAAACACCATAATTCATCTAAAATATGAATTAAGCTATCCAAGCAAGAATCAACACCCCTTGCCAAAAACCCCCAATTTTCGAAATCCAAACCCTAATTTCGAATCCAATTCTTCAATTCCGAACACAATCAAGCATCATAATGCATCTACAACATAAATAAATCAATTGCTAACCAGAATCATGACTCCTTATCAAAAAAATCCCCAATTTCGAACATAAACCCCACAAATTCGAACTGAAATTCGAACCAATTGCAACCAAAAATTCGAACCACAAAAGTCTGAAATAATCGACTCAAAACCAGCTTAAAAACGCCCCAAAAACATCAGGAAAATCGTACCAAAAACATACCAAAATCGCGTCCCAAAATCGGACAGAAATCCAAATCTGAACCGTACGCTTTCTGCAGAAATCCGAGCTCAATCCTCGACGAAACTTCGAATTGGTGGTATGGATAGGACCGCCTGGAAGAGACGAACACGGCGGCGGGTCGGACGCGCCGAACGGCGGCCGGACGGCGGCGGGCGAAGGCTTTTTCTGTGCGGTGGTCGAAAGGGGATCGGGTTCTACGCGGGGGAAGAGAGAGAGTGACGGGAAAATGTGGGGAAAAAATGGCTCCGATAATTAAAATTTCGGGTTTAACTGGTATTTATAGCAAAAATACCCCGAGATACTAATAGCCCCACAAATACATCATGATTCATTAAAAATCATCTGTTACCAAAAATTCTCTCTCTAACTCAAAAACCCCCTACCGGTGCCCATACACAGCACCCGAGATTCTGAGTCACACTATAAACCCAACTCACAGGTTTTCACCGAAATGAGAATACGATCTCAACCTCGGGATCCAACGATCCCAACTACCCAAATAGACGAGCCCAGAAGGCCCAACACTTCGATTAAACTCCAATTGCCACGTAAAACAACTTTACGGGTTATTAACACTCCGGGATTAACATCCCTAATCTCAGGTCATCACAATATTCCCCACTAAAAGAATTTCGTCCTCGAAATTAGCACCGGTGTATCACATAACACCCAGGCTACACAACAATCATGAAGCCATAACCTCGATTCCTGACCACAACAGAATCGTCTTAAAACCGCGAGGATACTTACCTCTCTTCAAACTCTGAAACAGAGCGACTTACCAACACCAACATATCACCCAAGAGGCAAAACGTACCTCGATGCGGGTCATCCCAAAAGTCAGTCCCTCATGACTGCAAAACAACCAATACTTACGACCGTAGATCGGACAGTCATCCTTCGTTCTAATACCACTAGTAAGAACGCATCATGAATGACACCTCAACCGTGAGAACGTTGACCTCGTGTCAAACTCTGGAGTGGAATAGACTCCCAAATCCATCATAACGTCAAAGATCGTCAGCACAACTCAACGCTAACAGTCCAAAAGCAGTTAGTCGACTGAAACTGCAAGGATTCAAATCGCTCCCGATTCTGTCGTAGATATCATCCAATGACATCTCTATCAAGACTCACGATGTCTAACATACATCGTTACGAGGGAAACACTAGCATACCACGGTGTACACATACCAAACCTGGTTTCCACTTTCAAACCTTTTCCATCGAAGGAGCAGTCGCATCATTGCAACTCAATTTGGGCAACTCACGGCCACATATTCACACAAAAGACATCTCACAAGATGTCCACCTCCGAATATTCCAAGGATCACATCCTGATCACAAATAAACCACCGAGACTCCACAGAGTTCAAATTCTGAAAGGACATGCAATAAACCCATTGCATCCTCAACGCTTGTGTCGACAGCGACACCCAACAAATCCGAATCCCTGCCATTCCTTGATAATCCTAGGATTTAACAATCCAAACTTAGGAAGGCTATCGTATAACTCGGAGGAAAACACCAATAAGGAAATACCTTAACCCACACAAGATAATCCCTCTTCAAGGAAGTCAACTAACTTCACGATTGTTCCTCATAATTGTCGTGCCATGGAGATTCCCAATCTCAAGGTGTTCCATATCTCTCACCAGAGATTTAACCACCAAAAATAGCATAACTCTATGCTTAACAGAAAAAAAATCAATAACTGGCATCTGTATACTCACCAGTATACCTGCCTAAGCACTGACATCGCATGCATACTCAATGCACTCGGCTTGGGTATCTACAACCTACCCCTAAGCCCCAAACACAACCGTCAATTCTGAGTCATTCCCTATCCAGTGGAGAACGATAATCGACGATTAACAACACGGTGTGATTCCCAAAATCAACACCACACGTACCAACTCCCCGAATCTTTCAAAGATTCCCAAATAGGTATAATACTACCTCCTTCCCCACAAGGGAAGTGCCATCGAACTCGAGATCCACAAGTCTCGAACCACTGTTCGGAAAAACTGAATACAATAACACCCATTGCATCCCAAGTGCACGGGTTCCCTCAGATCGAGTCAATAACGACCTGATGACTCTCTCGTTGGTACTCCAACATCATGAGCTGTCTCAGACAAGTCCCTAAAACATTGACGTAAACACGTCTCCTCGAGGTATTCCCTGCCTCAATTATCAAGCCACAAAGAGACTACAAAAGTCTACCAACGTCTCAAACGTTTCACCCGGTATACAATACCGTAACATCCATTTAGAGTAGTGGGTCATCACCCAAAACCTCTCTAAAACCAAAGCATAATGGACATCCCGGTGTCCTTGCTCAACCACGGAGCCATCTTAATTCATTAGGACATATCCCACACCTTCAGGGTGGGTGTGACCACGCCTACCGTAGATCACAACAACAAACGAGTAGTTTCCTCAATGACTACTCTTACCACCAATCACTTGGCCCTAGCCAATCCAACGAGCATACCCAAGGGTATCATTGCTCGACAAAAGGTCTCGTCAACTAGTGACCCAGACTCTACCATGTGCTCATCAAGGCACTCAAATCATATAACCAAGTACATAACATAAATGTATTAATCATCAAAACGACGCCACACGTCTACATAGAACATCAACTATGTCATCGTCATCCCGTGACGGCATATGTCAACATATGACATCCAACTAACATCGTCAAACATATGACGTTACCTGTCAATACACGACATCTATAATCTCATCATCAAACACATGGCATATATATAGCAACACATAGTATCCACAATAATGCTAACACAAGTAATATGCCATACCTCATCGCTATCAATATAGCGCCATACCCGTCTCCGTCGCTCGATAATAGTACGTAGTCAGCACTCATCGCTCGAAGGCGGCAAAATCATGTGCTGAGTACATAGCGGCACAATCCATCGCTATAGAATCGACGGCATGATACCTCGTCATATAATAAGTGGTATGAAACCTCGCTATACACCTGAGCATGAATCATCGTCCACATAATAGCGGAAAGAGGCATCGCTATCAATACACATGGCGGCAAGAACCATCGTCAATCAATATAGCGGAATGAACCATCGCTATCAATATCCATGGCGGCAAGAACCATCGCCAGTCAATATAGCGGCATGAACCCTCGCTATCAATATCCATGGCGGCAAGAATCATCGCCAGTCAATATAGCGGCATAAACCATCGCTATCAATATACATGGCGGCAAGAATCATCGCCAGTCAATATAGCGGCATAAACCATCGCTATCAATATACATGGCGGCAAGAATCATCGCCAGTCAATATAGCGGCATGAACCATCGCTATCAATATCCATGGCGGCAAGAATCATCGCCAGTCAATATAGCGGCATAAACCATCGCTATCAATATACATGGCGGCAAGAATCATCGCCAGTCAATATAGCGGCATGAACCATCGCTATCAATATCCATGGCGGCAAGAATCATCGCCAGTCAATATAGCGGCATAAACCATCGCTATCAATATACATGGCGGCAAGAATCATCGCCAGTCAATATAGCGGCATGAACCATCGCTATCAATATCCATGGCGGCAAGAATCATCGCCAGTCAATATAGCGGCATAAACCATCGCTATCAATATACATGGCGGCAAGAATCATCGCCAGTCAATATAGCGGCATAAACCATCGCTATCAATATACATGGCGGCAAGAATCATCGCCAGTCAATATAGCGGCACGAACCATCGCTATCAATATACATGGCGGCAAGAATCATCGCCAGTCAATATAGCTGATCCCTAGTCATTGTCACGGTAGTGTATTTTAATGCCCCTCGCTCAAGTAAAAACATGCGGTACTCCCACCCCTCGCTTCACATATAGGCGGCATAGAATAACCTCGCTTAAATGGACATGCGGTACTCCCACCCCTCGCCTCACATTTTAGCGGCAAATATTCTTTCCTCGCCTCATATGCTAACCACGCTTCAATGTGACATGCGGCGCTCCCACCCCTCGCTTCACATTTAGCGGCACTAAATAATAAATAGCGGCAAGCATTTAAAATCATCACTCATCCATAACAATGACTCATGGGATATTCACCAAGTATTCCATTTACACCTGCAATCACAAAGCATATGCCATATCCAATATACATCAACATGAGTGTATTTTAATGCACCTCGCACAAATGTGACATGCGGCGCTCCCACCCCTCGCTTCAACAAATGGCGGCAAAGCATTAAAATCATCACTACATGTACACATGCAACAACAATGCATAAATCCATGATGTATATAAAATGCAGGTTACCGTTTCGTGTCTTTCAACCATGGCCTTAGCCTTTCGCATCATAGTGTTCCTACAGGAACAATCACAACCCATGAGCATACAATAATCCATATTCCCACAATATGATTATAATGAGTAAATGCATAAACTATGAGTACAAAGTACTTCCTGTATCCCAATGCATTTCGATATGCTCCACCTGGTTGTCCCTGTGTTACAACTCACAATCATAATCAACAGGTTATATTATGATTCTATAGATGTCATGACATATAATCGTTTCACTATGATCACATATCACAAATGCACATAAGCAAAACAGTTGTGTCACACAACACTAGCTACTATCATGCATAAATATGTGCTACTCATCCCTATCAGCATGTTCCAGGCCCTCAACAGCCCCAAGGAGCTAACCACTGCTCTGATACCACTAATGTAAGGACCCCAAGCCCTTAACCCTTGATTAGTGTATTAACCACTATGTGTGGTACATGCTTCTATACAAATCAATCGGGAAACTCAGATGATGCTTACAAAATTCCCTTAACATTCAACGTTATAAGATCATCTCTACTAACATATAGACCCATAGAATTGCCCATTACCATCCCCATTTTGCCACTTTTCACATTGTGGACTTTTATAAAAATTTGGGCAGAGTCTCCCCATAAATAGGGCTATCCCGAAATAAAAGCACAACACAATATATAGTTCCCGGCCAGGGAAACCACATACTCAACAGAACACAGCAACGCTAAGTAAATTCCCAGCCAGGGAAGACACCACACATAAGACAACATAGATGGGTTTCAACACCCACACAATACACTAACGACTCTCATATCATTAGCAATTCTACCACAATTGCATGCAACATATAATGAAAGAGAGAAAGGCTCATGCCTTTATATACAACCCATATACAAGAATATCCGTGCTCACATGCGAGCATCATAAATATGAATATAAACCTCGGGTGTATATAGTACTCTATACGATACCGTGCTCCATCAAGCCCTGGTACCACGATCCTGTGAGTACATCCAATCAACAGCTCGAGCCCAGCTCCATAGCCATCGATGCACCTGTTCACCTGCCCCAACAGAGACAGCCCCCCAACGGGGTGAGCATACCAATACACAAAATCCCATATTCACAATAATGAAATTCATAATTTACAACAAAAGTAAATACTAATGAATTTAAATGATACTCCCTGGATGGCAACATCCTCATCCGGGATTCCGTGTACTGTCCCTGTTCTCACAATCATAAAACTCATCAAATCTCATAAATCAGTAAATCAACACATTGATTTAACTCATAGCATGCCTGATTCTCAAGTATCAATAATCAATGATTTCCAAGTTCATTATACATACAAATATAGATATCTCAATATCTAGTACTGATTTCTCAATTTCGCTATCAATCACAGATAGCTCAAATGCCTAGACATCTCACATGTCTTATAATGAGTACATGATCCCACGATCATTCTCAGGCATCTCAAATGCCGTACGATAGTCATATAGACTCAGTACCCCATATATATCAACATATATATGCATATAGCCATACCCACAACCATCTAATGCAATTACAACACATTATGCATTTCACAATTTCTATCACATAAAGTAATGCTCGTACGTCGCACGTACCTTAAATCTCCGAAGTCCGAGCCAACCCTTGCTCGAGTTCCATGCTCCGAGGAACGATGTGCTAACACGATAAATTAATTCACAATTAATTACGATCATGCAACCCATGCTCAAGCACACCCATAACCCTCAAAAATATTGTCAACACAAGACAATAAACCATTATCGAAAATTGCTCAAGAATACCCCACAAATTCTCGAACCTTCACAACACAAATTGAACCCAATATAAACACCATAATTCATCTAAAATATGAATTAAGCTATCCAAGCAAGAATCAACACCCCTTGCCAAAAACCCCCAATTTTCGAAATCCAAACCCTAATTTCGAATCCAATTCTTCAATTCCGAACACAATCAAGCATCATAATGCATCTACAACATAAATAAATCAATTGCTAACCAGAATCATGACTCCTTATCAAAAAAATCCCCAATTTCGAACATAAACCCCACAAATTCGAACTGAAATTCGAACCAATTGCAACCAAAAATTTGAACCACAAAAGTCTGAAATAATCGACTCAAAACCAGCTTAAAAACGCCCCAAAAACATCAGGAAAATCGTACCAAAAACATACCAAAATCGTGTCCCAAAATCGGACAGAAATCCAAATCTGAACCGTACGCTTTCTGCAGAAATCCGAGCTCAATCCTCGACGAAACTTCGAATTGGTGGTATGGATAGGACCGCCTGGAAGAGACGAACACGGCGGCGGGTCGGACGCGCCGAACGGCGGCCGGACGGCGGCGGGCGAAGGCTTTTTCTGTGCGGTGGTCGAAAGGGGATCGGGTTCTACGCGGGGGAAGAGAGAGAGTGACGGGAAAATGTGGGGAAAAAATGGCTCCGATAATTAAAATTTCGGGTTTAACTGGTATTTATAGCAAAAATACCCCGAAATACTAATAGCCCCACAAATACATCATGATTCATTAAAAATCATCTGTTACCAAAAATTCTCTCTCTAACTCAAAAACCCCCTACCGGTGCCCATACACAGCACCCGAGATTCTGAGTCACACTATAAACCCAACTCACAGGTTTTCACCGAAATGAGAATACGATCTCAACCTCGGGATCCAACGATCCCAACTACCCAAATAGACGAGCCCAGAAGGCCCAACACTTCGATTAAACTCCAATTGCCACGTAAAACAACTTTACGGGTTATTAACACTCCGGGATTAACATCCCTAATCTCAGGTCATCACAAACATGGTCTTATTAAATGATACTCCCACTATTTTGTTTGAAAAATATCAACCCTCGAAACCTTTAGTGGGCCAAGATCCATATTTCACCTAATCTTAAGTTAGCTTTGGCTAATCGCCCAAGACTCGGTTATTTAGGTAGACAACATTTTGTCAATTACATCACATATAATTCTTGGATAGTTGGACGAACAACACTTTGTTCAATTCATCAAATGAATTATAATCCAACCCATGCCTCTAAGTTCCCAATCCTATTGAGATAACCTAGTTAAGTCGTACCCAATTAAAATATAACGGATATCACTTTTATCCTTTCGCGCCTTACTAAGATTGCCACGGTGCTTTGCTTTGGCAAACCCACACATGTACAATCGAAGTTATTGACGAGTACTTTTATTTTGGAAGGCATCTAAAACTTAATATTTTAGAGGGATTTATTGATCTCATGATTAATTTGATAATTTAAAATATGTCCACTACATATAGTTGTATACATATCTACATATATGTGTAATACTATTATCAAACTAAAACATAAGATAAATCATGCATCAACATACATAATTAAACGTGACATGGTTATTGCCCCTACTAATGATTTTCTCAAGCCAATGAGAAAATCCTATGAGTAAACCTAAGGTAACTTCACAAGCACCTTCCTTTGGCTCCAATTTGTGAATGGCCTCCTCATCCCGGCACGATGCTCCATCTTCATTGATCACCATCAATAAAATAAACTACACTATTTACAAGATATAGAATTCCTCGATTCATATTCGAGGGGAACATAGGGGAGGGATTACATTTAGAATGAAATAGAGAAAGGCACGACACGCAGGTCGTATTATAAATTACAATCATTCACAAATCCTATCTAATAGGTCAAAGGGCTATAACCACGCACCATGCTCAAACAACACATAAAGCATGCATTAACATTTAATTAATTAAATTCTAAACATTTTAAATTTAATTCTAATTAAAACTGTAAAATAATTTTTGAAAAATTATCGTACGCTCGGGACATCACATGTCACGAACTAAAGCGACTAAGACATGAACCACCATGGTTCGAACCATGAAGCACACGGCTTGACCAATCGTGGGCCTAGGGTTCGAAACCCTAGCCCATGGCCGAGCCATGGCTCGTGCGGCGGCGGCGCTAGGGTTCCAAACCCTAGCCGCCTCGCACCTTCATGCATTTTTATCGAGCCATCTTGTTTTAAACTCTGGAATTTGTTAGCCACGAGTCACGGTCATGCCATGCACAGGGTTCGCTCAACCATCTCGAGCTAAGGGTTCAAAAACCTTGCTCTCATGTGGTAAAGTTACTAATCCATGCATGCGTGAACCATTATCGAGTCAAAGAGTTCAAAACTCATCCACGTCTCAAAACTTTAGAAAATAAGGCGATGATGGCCGAGCCATGCACGGCTATTAGGGTTTGAAACCCTAGCCGTCATGAGCTAGCTGTCACGTCCAATGGGTTCTAAACCCTAATTAATTTTCGACATTTCCATGCACAATTATTAGCCACAACGATTAAGCCATCTCGAGCCAAGGGTTCGAAAACCCTAGCCCTCATGTGGCTAGCCGTGGTGACATTTGTGATGGTGATGGCCGAAAACTTTATGACATATGGTTCGATATTCGCCTAATTATATCAAATACAACTTTACGATGATTTTCAAAAAACTAAATATTTATTTCATATCATATATGAATTAAACAGTTTCAATTAGCATGCAATATTAATTCTAATATGATTAACACAATTTTATCACATAAATCCGATATGAGCCTTGAACCTGGCTCTGATACCACTGTAAGTAATCCTTAGAGCATACAACGCAGCGGAATAAAATTTTTAGGATTACAAACCAGCAGATCTATACATAGGTTATCATATCGGATTAAGGTATACGAAGGTCTCACCCTTGTAGCGTGTTTGAAGCAGAATCCTCGGAGCAGCACCACGTCCTACGCCTTCTCCGAGTCAATAGCAAAACTCAATGAGTTTTGCCTCAACGGTATCCACACGATCAAATCGGGTGAAGGGATAGTTTAATAACAAGTTGCTAGACAAGTTATTAAACCGGAACAAGAAACACAATCGATTCCAAATCGAAAGGCACGCCCAATATTTCACAAAATCCTCTTCGGCTATCAATGGAAGCCGAGAGCAATTTTTGAAGTTGGAGGCCGTGTGCTTCAAGTTTGGATGTAGGTTTAATGATATGAAGTTGTCTTACTAATTAAACACCTTGCAATCATATTATATATGATTAATTAAAGGCTTTCATAAAGCCTCATGGGCTTAAGCCCATGATTTAATTAATCATTATGATTATTAATTAAGACTCCTCTTAATTACTTAATGCATCCCATGAATTTAATTTCCCTTCTCGATTTAATCTTTTGTGCGACCCGATAGGATCTTGTAATGTTGGCAGTGACATAAAATCTCATTTTACGTCTCAAGCATTGAGCGGTATCTAGCAACACATCAATGCTACCCAAATTACAAGAATGTCAATGACTCGACATAACCTTTAGAACTTGTGATAATATTAATCATGTAACTTAATCCCTTTGTCCTTTGTGTTTAGATTGAACACGAGTCATGGAATAGTCATACTCGTATATCCAATCTTTATTTCTTGATCCCCAAGTAGAACTAGAATAAACGAATAAGCTCGATATCTCATATCGACTCATTCGAGCATGGCCATGCATTTTAGTTCTCACTTGATCAAGGGCCTAACACATCTCCTGTTATATAGGAGGGACAAATCCTATCTCGATCAGTCAACATCCCTCTACATAATTCGTAGTGTATCCAATAGTCGACTTTATAGTATACCCTGTTACGGGTAACGTTTGACGATATCAAGATACATAACTCCTTATGTTGGGATCTCTGATGATCACAAGTCGTAAGGATTACATACATTATTATCACTATGAGAATTGCATATGACGATCATATAACTATCCATGTTGCATTCTCATAGTGGGTCTGTCCAGTACATCGTTCTCTAACATGTACCCATGTATTGATTTGATATCTCATATCAATGAACAATTCATCGATCAACACATACTAGTGTCTACGTATTATCATTATCCCTTTCATGATAATACTTGACTAGGGACATCTTTAAGAATAATACAATATTATTCTAAGGACATTAACATATATATTAATTCACAATGCACAGTTAAAAGAATAATATATAATAATGAATTGCCATTCATAAAACCATAAACATTGTATGTCTTAAACAATCATCTAATGACTTGTCTTAGGGCATATCCCAACAGTAACGTGTGTTGCTGTGTTTCCCACATTGTCTCCTCGACACCCTGTCTCTCCCACTGAACTTTAACAATAGGAATTACTTTACTCTGAAGGCTGCAAATCACGTCAAGTGTTTAGAAATCAAGCACTTCTTCTCATACTTCCGTACCTGTGCACTCGCATCGGTATTCCTCGCACAAGGTCTAAATCCCTCACAGTTTACTTTCAAAGTACACAAATCACTAAATCATCAATCCATCCATATCATGCGTATATCATAATGTATGACAATACACCAACTTTTTATCATACAAAAACCTCATACCTGTGTGATTGCAATTGTATGCAACTTATACCAACATCACCACATCACCACCATTGTCCGTATGAAGTAGCGTACTCTAGAGTCCTTACACATCAACCTCTCATATATCATCTCCTGGCTATTATCTGGTGCAAAGTAATTACTAGAAAACCCATTAGTAATTCTCACATACATATATCCACATTATACGCACCAACAACCACATATCATCAATATCAAATCATGATGAATGGCCTAACATCAATATTCCTATGTCACGATTATACTCCATCTAAAACAAGGCGTCAACATCGATATCGAATAATTCGTATCATACCTTTGTAGATGGAATAATCTACAATACACAATAGCATCATAATATCATGCTCATCACAGTACTCACATGCTCTTAAGCATCACTTCCGCATTTCATCACCCAACTATCATCTGTCATGGGACAAATACAGAATAAACTCGTTAGCATTTCTCAAATACTCATAACATAACCACGTACCTCGTCATTTACGCAATATTGATATTCATAATGTTTCCGTCATCAAACATTAATATCCCTCCATCTAAAACAAGGCGTCAACATCGATATCGAATAATTCGTATCATACCTTTGTAGATGGAATAATCTACAATACACAATAGCATCATAATATCATGCTCATCACAGTACTCACATGCTCTTAAGCATCACTTCCGCATTTCATCACCCAACTATCATCTGTCATGGGACAAATACAGAATAAACTCGTTAGCATTTCTCAAATACTCATAACATAACCACGTACCTCGTCATTTACGCAATATTGATATTCATAATGTTTCCGTCATCAAACATTAATATCCCTACATCAAAAGTTTCACGCAATCCTGCACACATCATGCTACAACAACTATCACATATCTGGATGATTGAAATCCAACATAAGAATCAATTGCATGCCTCAATGACGCAATTCATTTCAATCTTTAACTCATCCTCGAAACATAATAATTCATTAATCATGAAGGTTCACAAAGATCATATGTCCAGACACGGCATTCATAGTGATCCCACGTTATCCCGCGACGTACCCGTTAACCTCATGTCAACATGATCATGTTCACCTACTACTCCTACAATATATCAATCTAGCATGCTTTTCACAGTAATAAATACCATCTCAAGTGATTATCATTTCTGTTATTCCATCTGTACAATCGATTCTCAAAATTAATATAACTCACTGAGATAATGCAATCAGCATCTATCAACATATATTAACATATGTTCACATGCCAAACCAAACGTAATAGTTTACCTCAACTCCTTGTTCCTCTGGAACATTTCAATATCCTCTTGGGCCTACATCTCATGTACCCAAGGAACGACAATAACACAATATCCACAGCTATCTGAAATGAACACATCATCAATAGACATCGCTAGCACAATAACAATACACTAATACTCATGCTGACATAATAGCAGCACATCAATATTCATCGCCCAATGACGGCACACTAGTATTCACTGCTAACACAATAGCAATATATCAATACGCATTGCCAACAATGGCATGCATAATCCCATCGTTACTACGAGCATGCACATGTCATTGCCACTACTGGCATACATAATCTCATCGCCACTACAGGCATGCACAATATCATCGCCACTACTAGCATACATAATCTCATCGCCACTACAGGCATGCACAATATCATCGCCACTACTGGCATACATATAATATCCATAATCACAATGCATAAAATTACATTCTTAAAACAATAAGATGTAATAACACTTACTGTACACAGTGGATCCACACTCGATTCTTTAAACTGTCCCTGTTCTCAACATAAATATGCCACAAAATATAATTTCATATCAATACACAATTGATATACTCATCATCAATAACATGACCGTCCAAAAATATTCATTGCCTCGACATATCAGCGGCATTCACAATATTTCCATTGCTTCGATATGATAGCGGTAAATATTATAAATCTCAAATATCACAATATAATCATACCATCATCTCACCAATAAATGTCATCAATATATCGGTATCAATCACACCCCGCTATTGCATCCACTGCAATAAAAATGAAAGAAAACAATATTGTCACTTCGTTCACTCTCTCCATGATCGCTTTCACCTGTACATTTGATTATCACAATACGTCAAATCAACAAGGTCAATTTAAATCGTATATTCATCATCCTCCCTCTATAGTGGAGGCACATAAAATACATTGCACACTCTCAATAGTGTCGATCCTGACAATAATCACATCGCATGCTCTCCCTAGCACCGACTCAATATCAATATACACGTCACATGCTCTCCCTAGCATTGACCCTGAAATATACACGTCGCTCGCTTGTCAGCGGCGACCACATCACTCACTTGTCAGTGGTGACCCGAATCACATCGCACACTCCTAAGTGGCGACCTCTAAATCATACTAACACATCGCACACTCGTCAGTAGTGACCACATAACTCACTTGTCAGTGGTGACCCAAATCACATCGCTCACTCCTAAGTGGCGACCTCTAAATCATACTAACACATCGCACACTCGTCAGTGGCGACCACATCACTCACTCGTCAGTGGTGACCCAAATCACATCGCTCACTCCTAAGTGGCGACTTTTAAATAAACACATCACTCGCCTCAGCGGTGACCCCACTGTATATCCAACACAACACAATCACATCGCACACAACTAGTAGCGACCTCTAATTAAACACATCACTCGCTACTAGGCGGTGACCCTTCAATATATTAATACGTCGCTTGTACCCACAGCGACCCACATATAATAATAACACGTCGCTCAGCACGAAGGCGACCAACACATAATAATAACACGTTGGTCAACCATAAAAGTGACCCTAAACCTAAGCGACACTTCGATTTTCAATAATATAGTGAAAAATATATTCATCCATGCTTGTACATCATTACGTACCTGTGCCATCATGTAAATGACATACACATACCCGATTGTCACATCATCTGTTGTCATACTCCAACAGCACAGTACTGCCTACCATTTCCTATCCTCAGATATCATATCTCATTTTCTAATTTCTCCTGCAAAATCAGATTTCTCAGCACTGCACATACATATACATAACATGTACACAAAACTCAACTCAATAAAACACATTTATCCCTCTACTAGTAACAACGTCCACTTATCATCCACATTAATTACCGTCAACGATGTCATTCATCACACCTTAAACGGCATTATCATTTTCACCATAAGTCAAGCTAATGATATAAATAAAACGAGTTACCATACTCGAGGCATTTCAACCATACCCCCTCATTGTGTATGTTCATCGTATCTCCTACGATCCTGCAATCACGATGGTTAGCAATAACACCAATTTTCATTGCTTCATATCATAAAATGCACATAGCAGGCGTCATGTCACAATGACAGAAAACTACGATCATGCATTAAAGTATGTGATATACATGTCTATCAACACATCCCTAGGCCATTAAACATCCCAAAGAGCTAACCTGGCTTTGATACCACTAATGTAAGGCCCCAACCACTTAACTTGTCATTAGTGCATTTATGACGTCGTATGAGCATAAAAATTTTCATTTCTTTAAAGAATCATTACATGCTTCACATAATCCCCATGACTTTTATAAAAATTTGGGCAGAGTCTCCCCATAATTTGGGCTATCCGAAAAATATATCACATCACTAAAATAAATCCCAGCCATGGAAACACACAATACTAAACAGATATAAAAA
Source organism: Haberlea rhodopensis (assembly GCA_907163345.1). Lineage (NCBI taxonomy): Eukaryota > Viridiplantae > Streptophyta > Magnoliopsida > Lamiales > Gesneriaceae > Haberlea > Haberlea rhodopensis. Next base: position 235,341 of record CAJQUN010000220.1, read on the forward strand.
GGACTCCCAACACCATTATTACAGGCCATATACACGACTCCAAGTGCTCACATACGAGCAACAAATAATGAATGCCCATCTAGTTGCATAAATAATGTATACCATTTACTCAATCTCACTCTACGCTTCAGGAAGCAATATTGTCCAACCAAGCTCGAGCTTGCTACGCCAAAATAACCTTGTATCTGTAATACCTGTTTCAACAGAAACAGCCCCCACACAGGGTGAGCATACCAACATCACACTACCCATAACATAACAATGCATAAAGATAATGATATCACGATTTAAGAGTATCGAAAATCTATAAAATGTACTCCCTGTGAAGTTCTGAATCTGTATAGCTCCCATACAATGTTCCTGTTCAAGCTTACACGCTTTCATAACATCAAGTTTAGTATCGTCACTGAAAATATGATACTCAACCACACAATGAATTCAATACAACAAGAATCTATTATTTATGCTCAGTCATAAATAATACCATGTCAATGCAGTTTTGTCTATCAATCTATCTTACTCAACACTTTCTCATACTGGTCATGCCAAAGGCATCCATACCCAACTCCATATCTGGACCACGTGCATTTACGTATCCACCATACCACATTTATCAAACTCAACCCACATAATACCCAACTCCCAATCCGGACAACGTACATTTACGTGTGCCCATACCACATATATCAAACTCATTTCACATATTCATTCTCTTATATTCAGTCATCACAATTCAACAATATATGAATACTGGAATATGAGATAATTCATATTATACCTGATCGTACGTCATCACGTACCTTATAGTCGACAACATGAGCAAGCTATCATCAACGTCCGAAGTCTCGTGTAGTGTCTATAACAAATATCAATTCACTATTAGCTCATATTCAAGCAATTTCAACTTCAATTCAATATAATTTCTTCAATAACTTTGTACTTGCACATCCAACAAAATACCATCTATCATATAGATTTGTCATACCCCCCATTATAGCAATCCTATATATACTCAGTATAATTTCACCATTATAATCAACCTCATTTATCATTCCGCGTATACTACACAAACAATCCATTTATCCTTCATTCATTCGAGTTATTACTAACTCAAGTATGTCGTATTTACATTTCTAAGGTTTAAATAACATTAATTCATTGTTCAAGAATTCCTCAAAATATTATAAGATGTAATTCTTCCCTCAAAACAACAATAACAATTCGATCAATAAGTAGACTAATTCAATTGCTTCATGCAATTTAAATTGATCCACTTCACCAGCCTATTTTAATTCATTTCAAGTAGCATGATTTCAGCCTCAAACCAACACAAATTTCAACCCAAGAGCAATATAACTTTCAGTCCCAACCTAGTACAAATTTCGACCACATACATCATGCAAAAGGATCGAACCAGCTGGCCTCAAGCATAACAATGCATTCTTTTCTTACAGCTTTACACAGACAAACACAAAGCAAAACCATCTATGGTACACGCTATCACTCACGCACAAGCACACACAGAACACACACACACGCATACAACAGCAGGGAATGGATCGAAAAAATGCAAAATTCCCAATTAAAGATTTAGCTCATGATAGAACACAACCCATGGAATAAAAATCATTTAACAAAATCAAACACCCCTTCCCTTATGCAGTAGCAAAGCACGACCGAACCCATCACTTGAACCTCAAGAAAATTCGAACCAACCTAAACAAATCCACAATAAGAAGAACGATTAGGGTGTAAGAAGGGTATCCTCATACGGACCTGAACGAGCGACTGGAACGTGGCTGGAATCGGCTCTTGCAACCAGCAGGGAAACGGCGTGAAGGAGGAGGGAAAATGGGGAAGAAAGAATCGATTTTTTGGTGAGGGAGAATGAAGGAGAGATGTATGTCTTATTTAATCCACCCTAAAATAATTTACACCACACAAATCAATTTCTATCCCTTACTAATTTCATTTTTAAATTCCCAACTTCAAATAATAAAACTCTTATTAATACTAGTCTCCTTGAGTTTAATTAGCATTATAAATTCAATCCCGAAATCAGTTATCCCAACTCCGTTTCAAAATCCGATACCCAAGAATTAAATCCCGACATAACATATAAACATCATAATTAAATCCAATAAAAATTATTTCCGGGCATCACAATTCTCCCCAATAATTAAAACATCTCAAGTTTTGCATTTAAAGTCTCCAGCTCAAATAATAAATTAATATGAGTCCCCTAAGCATTTAAATTATGCTAAAGTTCCATCTATGCCCAAATAATTCGGCCCGACCCAATACACGAGGCCCAAAATTTAAATCACGTACATTTACATTCTGTATTTGAATTGCAATGTTATGCTTATTGGATTGGTGGTATTGGTATGCTCACCCCGTGTGGGGGTTGTCTCTGTTGGGACAGGTAATACAGGTGCAGCTGCAGTAACTTTGGAGTTGAGCTCGGGCTGATGATAGAGGTGCTTCCAGGATCGAGGTACCAGAGCTGGTTGAATAAGTACATAAATCAGTGTTGAGATCGAGCTATGCTTGGGAGGTGCTTCCAGGATTGAAGTACCAGTAACGGTATCCGGTAGAGTGTTTTATACATCAGATACGCTCATTCATTGGGTGCTCTTATGTGAGTACATTATAAGTGTATATGGAATGTATAAATGGGCTACGGCTTTTCTCTGTTCATTTATGGGTTGCATGCAATTAAATGTGGAATTGCTAAATGAACTAAGAACATGTTAGTGTATTATGAGGGTGCATGTCATATATGTAATCTTGGTTGGGGGATTTGCATATTATGTGGGCTGAATGCAAGGAATTTTATGGATCACTAATATGGTGTAGCACTTGCACATGGCTTTTCCCCATGATTTTATGACTATGTGCACTAATGGTATGGGTTAATACACTAATAGCGGGTTAAGGGCACGGGGGTCCTTACATTAGTGGTATCAGAGCAGTGGTTAGCTCTTTGGGGCTGTTGAGGGCCTAGGAAAATGATAATGGGAATGAGAAGCACATATTTATGCATGATGGTTGTTAGTGTTGCGTGGCACAACTATATTGCTTATGTGTGTTTATGATATGTGTTCATAATTGGAATATGTTATTGCTAACCATGGTGGTTGCAGGGTCTTATGAGACATTGACTATGCATTACGGTTGCATAGATATACATCGGAGTGATGATTCTAATGCTTTGCCGCTAAATGTTGGAACGAGGTGCATTAAAATACACTCATGGCGATGTTTATGGGAATACGGGTTATGCATTACGGTTGCATGCACGTCGAAGCGATGATGCCGCTGTCGTGTCGAAGCGATGGTAAATGCCACTGTCACGTCGAACCGATGATGCCACTGTCGTGCCGAAACAATTATTGGAATATGGGATATGCATTACGGTTGCATGCATGGCGTAGCGATGTGAATACTTGCCGCTGTCATATTATAGCGATGAAGAATATTTGCCACAAATATGTCGAAGTGAAGGATAATGCCGCTGTCATATTACTATTGCGAGGGATATTATGCCGCTAATATGTCGAAGCGAGGGGTATTTCCGCTGTCATGCCGGAACGATGGTAAATGCCGCTGTCGTGTCGAAGCGATGGTAAATGCCGCTGTCACGTCGAAGCGATGGTATCACCGTCATGTCGAAGCGATGATGCCGCTGTCGTGTTGAAGCGATGATACATGCCGCTGTCACGTCGAAGCGATGATGCCGCTATCATGACGTAGCGATACGATCGGGAACAAAGTACTACATGAGTGTGAGTACCTCTTGAGTCCGCGATTATTCCGCTATTTTATTGGCGATGGTTCATGCCGCCGGGTATTCTATTGGCGATGGTTCATGCCGCCGAGTATTCTATTGGCGATGGTTCATGCCGCCGGGTATTCTATTGGCGATGGTTCATGCCCCCGGGTATTCTATTGGCGATGGTTCATGCCGCCGGGTATTCTATTGGCGATGGTTCTTGCCGCCGGGTATTCTATTGGCGATGGTTCATGCCGCCAGGTATTATATAGCGATGGTACATTCCGCTACATCTATGGCGATGGTTCATACCGCCGGATATCTATGGCGATGTCTTATGCCGCTGACTCTATGGCGGGGGATCATGCCGCTGATTCTATAGCGATGGGTTATAGCGCTATGTGCGTAGCACTAGATTATGCCGCCTACGGGCGATGGGTGCTGCTTGTGTACCGCTGGTGAACGATGGATACAGGTATTCCGCTATCTTGATAGCGATGAGGTATGGCATATTACTTTTGATATCATTATGTGAATTCCATGTGTTGTTTTATACCGTCATGTGTTTGACGATGAGATTATGGATGTCGTATATCGACATAAGCCGTCATGTGTTTGACGATGTTATTTGGGATGTCTATGTGGACGCGTGGCGTCGTTTTGGCGAATAATACATTCGTGTTTATGTATTTGGTTGTATGATTTGAGTGCCGATGGTGGGCACATGGTAGAGTCTGAGTCACTAGTTGACGAGACCCTTTTTGCCGAGCAGGTTTGCCCGATGGAGCATTGGATGCATTGTACCGGTGAGGGTACCGCATCATGTTATAGAGGTAAATATTTGTCGAGCAATGATACCCTTGGGTATGCTCGCTGGGATGGCTAAGGCCAAGTGATTGGTGGTAAGAGTAGTCATTGAGGAAACTACTCGCTTGTTATTGTGATGAGGAGTAAGCATGGTTACACCCACCCTGAAGGTGTGGAATAAGTCCTAATGGATTAGGATTGCATGGTAATTAAGCATGGACGCCGGGTTGTCCATTGTGCTTTGGTGTTTTAGAGATATGTTGGGCGATGACCCACAACTCTAATGGTTTGTGCGGTATGGTATACCGGGATGGAACGTGTGTCACGTTGATAGGTTGGTATGAGCCTATGGGGCCAGCGAATCGCTAGCCAGGTATTGTTGCAGTACTTTAGCGTGCCTGTGTTAGCCATTATAATGCTCGTTGGATTCGAGTTTGGTGAATCGTATGGTGATACGATGAGGGTTATGGTAGACTCTTGTAGTCTCTATGTGGCATGGTATTTGAGGTAGGGAATACCTCACGGAGACGTTTATACGTCAAATGTTTTGAGAGACTTGTTTTGGGGCAGCTCAATTCTGTTAGGAATGCCAACGTGAGTGTCGTCAAGTCGTGGTTAGCTCTGGTTGAGCATCCTTGCATGTGGAATGCAACGGGAGTCACAATTGTGATATCCCTGAAATGATTAATTGCAACTTGGTGCATTAATTGTGTTTATATGATTAATTATGATGGTAATTAATTATGTGTTGGAATTATTATGTGGAAATGCTTAGTCACATGTTAGAGTGACCCGGGATAGCATTTCAGGGTGCATGTTGGGTATGTTGGGAATTATGGTTGGAAGCATGATTTATTTGCCTTGGTTAGCAATTAATTAGAAATCATGTGTTTAATTGATATTTCGGTGCATTTGGTTTAATGCTTTGGAAAATATCATGTTGGGGTGTTTTATAAACCATGATTTGTGGATTGCATTTTAATTAAACTCAACACTTTTATTCCCCAACCCCACCTCATCCACTCTCACTTTAACTTTACCAAACAACACCCAAACCCTTCCGCTTTCTCTCCATTTTCGAGTTCAAGCTTTGGGGTGAAGATAAACCTTTCAAAAATCTTGATTTATGGAGTATATTGGGTGATTTGAGGTCCCCAAGAGGTATGGATACCTCATGGTTAATTTTTTTGTGTTTTATTTAAGTTTGGGTTGATTTTGAAGGGTTTTAAAATGGATTTGTGTTGGGTTGTTGTGGGTTTGGTTATATGTTGGATTTATACTTGTTTTGAAGTATATTTTGGTGGTTTATGTTGCATTTGATGTTGTTGGTTTGTTGGGTTAAGTGTTGGTATGGATTGGAAGGTTTTTGGGAGCAAAAATGGTGAAAATCGCATGTCTGTGCGAGGCGATCGATCGCCTGAAAAGAGGCGACCGATCGCCAAGGGACAGTAGCATTTTTGCGGGTTAGGCGATCGATCGCCTAAAATGAGGCGACCGATCGCCGAGAGGCAGTAGCCAAATCAAAGGATAGACGATCGATCGCCACGATGAAAATTTTGAGGCGACCGATCGCCTGGGTGAAGCGATCGATCGCCGCCAGTGAATTTTTGAGAAATGATTTCTTTTGTCAAATTTTTGGTATTTGGCTATTATTTGGCTTCTAATATGGGGTTGTGTGATTGTGTAGAACCATCCCAGGTAGCAACGCAACCGAGGAACTGAAGCCAGATCAATTCCACTTTTGGAAAGGTACGTAGTGGACGTACGGGCACCCAACGGTACATGTATCTTATATACTCATTGTTTATGCATTGTGGATGCGAGTATATATGTGGTATTGCATTGTGGATGCAAATACATGTTATGCATGATGTTTATAGATGCATATGATTATTGGTGCACATCCCATGAGTCGTGGTCATCCCTTGATGATTTTAATGCTTGCCGCTATTTGTTTTGGTTCCGCTAAATGTGAAGCGAGGGGTGGGAGCGCCGCATGTTACATTTGAGCGTGGTTATCATATAGGGCGTGGAAAGGGTATTTGCCGCTCAATGTGAGGCGAGGGGTGGGAGTCCCGCATGTCCATTGAAGCGAGGTTATCCTATGCCGCCTATATGTAAATAAGCGAGGGGCATTAAAATACATTGTGATGGACAGACTAGGGATTGGTGATCAGTATTTGGTATTGATGAGATGGTATATGTCATGACATGTTTAGACCATTAAAAATAATCTATTGATTATACTCATGAGTTATGGTACAGGGACAACCAAACGGGAAGCGTTTGAAATGCATGGGGAAAACAGGAAGTGTTTTATTATGATTATGCATTTACGCTTTATCTTCATATTGTGTTGAATATGAATGATTATTATTGCTCATGTTTGGGGGTTGTCCTTGTAGGTACACGTTTGGCATGATAGAAGGGCTAGATGGGTTGAGATGATGAGCTTGTTGAGGATGCTTTTGGGACTTGAAGGACAGGATTATTTTGGATAGTATCTACTCTAGGAGTAGTATAAAACTATAGTTGAACACATTCATTGATTGGAATGTAATTAATCCATTTGGTAGTCCTTATTTTTGGCATGTAATGCTTAAGCTCATAGACTCAACACGTTCTTTTACACTCTGATCTTTTATATTAGCTCTATTATGCCTTGATTCCGCACTTAAGGATTAGGGTCCTTACATTAGTGGTATCAGAGCAGTGGTTAGAGAACCCGGGAACGAGTGAAGGGTAGCCTTAGCATGATTGGCTAGGTGCTTACATTTGAAGCATGTTTATGCATGTTGTGCATATTAATGTATATCCTGTTATACTAACGTGCTTATTCTCATTCCTGTTATCTAACGGCACAACATATATATTGCTTTGGAATTGTTGTTAACATTTGTGTTACAGCATGGCTGCTAATGAGGAGGTTGGAGATGTTGGTAGTGTGAACGCAAGTATTGGACAGGCAAACCCCCTACCTCCACCGGCCGTAGGCATGGAACCCGTAGCTCAGTTATTACTACCGGGTGAGATCAGTTTGACGCAATTTCTGTCTTACCATCCGCCCCGGTTTGAGGGGACAGAGTCCGGAGAGGAGGCTGAAGAGTGGCTGGAAAGACTTGAACAAATCTTTGTATCGGCTCCTTGTGCTGTTACAGCTTGGCTGAGGCTGGCGGAGTTTCAGTTAGCTAAGAAACCTCTAATGTGGTGGAGGAGCACGGTGATGGAGCTAAGAGCACTAGGTGCTGTGATTGATTGGACACTCTTCAGGACTAGGTTTCTGAACCGGTACTTCTCCGCAGCGGCGAGACAGACGAAGGAGGATGAATTTACAAGTTTGAAACAGGGGAACATGACAGTGTCAGACTATGCCACGCGGTACTCTTCGTTGCTGAGGTATGTTCCCCATATTGCCACCAATGGGCACGCAAAGATGAGGAACTTTATGAAGGGGTTGCGACCGGAGCTCTATGACCGGGTTATCACCAATAACCCAACTTCTTTTGATGATGCTCTCACAAGGGCGGAGCTTGCCGAGCTTGGGGTGGGAGCTTATCCTATTGCTATGCCACCACCAGTACCGCAACAGAGGCAGACTAATGACAGCTTGAGGCCCCGAGGAGAGCCATTTAAACCTCGTGGTGCCTCTTCATCTTCGCGATTTGGTGGAAAGAAGTACTTTGGTCAGAAACAGGATGACAAGAAGAATTGGTCGGCCAATCGAGGGTCTTCACAAGGGAATAGGCCGGGAGAAACTAGGTGCGACAATTGTGGAGGGCCACATTCTTCGAACAAGTGTCCTGCCTGTTATATCTGTGGCAAGATGGGCCACATCGCTCGGTATTGCCCCACCCGGGGAGGACAGTCAGAGTTCCAGGGCAACAGGCCGAGGTTTGACGACAGGACTGTACACCAGAGGCAACAGTTTGGGCCTCGACCATCGGGAGGTCAGACAGTGGGACCGCCCCAGGGACAGGTGTATGCGCTGACTAGAGAGCAGGCCCAGGCAGCCCCAGAGGAGGTGATCGCCGGTACGTGTCATATATTTACGTACCCTGCTTTTATTTTGATCGATACAGGTGCCTCCCACTCTTTTGTATCGGTGGGTTTTGTGGAAAGACACCATATGCGCACGTCTTCTTTACCCACGCCTCTTTTGGTCTCGACACCCACTGGAAGAAATGTCGTTGCTGATCAGTTTTTGGCAGACTGCCTCATTTATTTTGAGGGCAACGAATTGAGGTCAGACTTGATTGTGTTGGGCATGTCAGACTTCGACTGCATCTTGGGTATTGATGTTCTGAACAGATATCAGGCAGTGGTAGATTGCCGGCAGAGGACAGTGAAGTTCAGACCTGAGTTGGGCAGTCAGTGGACCTTCTATGGCAACGGTTCTCGTGCGAAGATTCCGTTGATTTCAGCGATCAAGATGACTCAGTTGTTAGAACGTGGACACACGGGTTATCTCATCTATGCCGTGGACACGTCTGGGAAGAATAAAGAACTAAGAGTTGAGGATGTGCCAGTGGTAGCAGAGTTTGTTGATGTATTCCCAGAAGAGATCCCAGGATTCCCACCGGCTAGGGAAGTTGAGTTTGGGATCGAGCTGTTGCCAGGGACATCCGCTATCTCTCGTGCACCTTATAGGATGGCACCGGCTGAGTTGAGAGAATTGAAAGAACAGTTGCAGGATCTCCTTGACAAGGGATATATACGCCCGAGCGTGTCGCCATGGGGCGCACCAGTTCTCTTTGTGAAGAAGAAGGACGGTTTGATGCGGTTGTGTATCGATTACCGGCAACTGAATAAAGCCACAGTAAAGAACAAGTATCCTCTCCCAAGGATAGATGACTTGTTTGATCAGTTGCAAGGTACCAGGGTGTATAGCAAGATTGATTTGAGATCCGGGTATCATCAGATTCGGGTCATAGAGGAAGATGTGCAGAAGACAGCATTCCGGACCCGATATGGGCATTACGAGTTCTTAGTGATGCCGTTCGGCGTGACGAATGCTCCAGCGGTCTTTATGAGTCTGATGAACAGAGTGTTTCAGCCGTATCTTGATCAGTTCGTCATCGTGTTCATAGACGACATTCTCATCTACTCCCGGAGTGAGGAAGAGCATGTGAAACACTTGAGGACAGTGCTTCAGATTCTCAGAGAGCATCAGTTGTATGCCTAGCTCAGTAAGTGTGAATTTTGGCTGAGCAGTGTAGTGTTTCTGGGGCATGTCATATCGAGCAGCGGGATATCTGTAGATCCCAAGAAGATTGAGGCTGTGATGGAGTGGGCTGCCCCCACTTCTGTGCCTGAGATACGGAGTTTTCTGGGTTTGGCCGGCTATTATCGACGCTTTGTCGAGGGCTTTCGAAGATTGGCAAGCCGTTGACACAGTTGACTCAGAAGGGTGTACCTTTCTTTTGGTCAGAAGCTTGTGAGGAGAGCTTCCAGGAGTTAAAGCACCGGTTGACGACGGCGCCAGTGTTAGTGATCCCTACGGAGAACTCCAGATTTGTTTTGTATACTGACGCATCACTTCAGGGCCTTGGGTGTGTTCTGATGCAAGATAAGCATGTAGTAGCTTATGCATCGAGGCAGTTGAAGCCGCATGAGACCAGATATCCAGTTCATGACTTGGAATTGGCGGCTATCATCTTCGCCCTGAAGATTTGGAGGCATTATTTGTATTGTACGTCGTTTACCATATACACGGATCACAAAAGCTTCAAGTTTTTATTCACTCAGGCAGAGCTGAACATGAGGCAGAGGAGATGGATGGACCTACTCAAGGACTATGACTGTGAGATAGAGTACCATCCGGGGAAAGCCAATTTGACAGCAGACGCTTTGAGCCGGAAAGTGAGGAGTTCTGCTGAGGACGTCATCCATTTGTCAGCCATGATGACCTCCTATTGCCATCTGGGCTATGATTTTGACATAGATGCATCGCCTGTGTATGTATCGACTTTGCTAGCCGAGCCAGATATCTATGAGAATATCAGGAGAGCTCAGAGGTCAGACGATGAGGTTCAGAGGTGGTTATCTTTAGTACATCTTGGTCAGCCAACGAAGTTCAGAGTGGCCGATGACGGATCTTTGAGATTGGGGAACCGCTGGGTGGTTCCGAGTACGCCGGAGCTGCGTAAAGGGATCTTAGAGCGAGCTCATAGTAGCAGACTGAGCATCCACCCAGGCGGGAAGAAAATGTACAGAGATCTGCGTGGTCAGTTTTGGTGGAAAAGGATGAAGAGTGATGTCGTCGCTTTTGTAAAGAGGTGTTAGATCTACCAGCAGGTTAAGGCAGAGAGACAGAGACCTGGCGGCGAGTTGAGAAGCTTGGAGATACCGAAGTGGAAGTGGGAGCACATTTCCATGGACTTCGTGACTCATTTGCCGAGGAATGCTTCAGGCTTCGATGCTATTTGGGTGATCGTGGATCGATTGACCAACGTAGCTCATTTTATTCCCTATAGCATGACTTTCACCTTTTTGAGGATGGCGCAGTTGTATATTAGAGATGTGGTGAGATTGCATGGGATCCCCGTTTCCATAGTGTCAGATCGAGATCCGCGATTCACATCTCATTTCTGGGAAGGCCTTCAGTCAGCCTTGGGAGCTGAAGTCAGATTGAGCACTGCTTATCATCCTCAGACGGATGGCCAGACCGAGCGCACTATTCAGACGCTCGAGGACATGCTGAGAGCTTGTGTTTTGGAGTTCGATGCCTCTTGGCAGGATTCAGTGCCTTTGGTAGAGTTTTCTTATAACAATAGCTACCAGGCGAGTATTCAGATGGCTCCGTTTGAAGCTCTTTATGGCAGACGGTGTAGATCACCCTTGTGTTGGGATGATTTGGACCGCAGATCGGTCGGAGGACCGGAGTTGATTCGGGAGATGGAAGAAAAGATAAAGGCGATAAGGCAGAAAATGAAAGCAGCCCCAGGACAGACAGGCAGCTTATGCAAATAAACGGCGGAGACCGTTGGAATTTCAGTTGGGAGATAAGGTCTTTTTGAAGATCTCGCCTTTCAGAGGCGTTGTGCGATTTGGGATGCGCGGGAAACTGTCTCCGAGGTATGTTGGACCGTACGAGATTTTGCAGCGCATTGGCACCTTAGCTTACCGACTGGCCTTACCGCCTTCTTTATCTGGTATACATGATGTGTTTCATGTTTCGATGCTGCGGAAGTATGAGCAGGATCCGTCGCATGTTTTACAGCCTTCCGAAGTTCAGTTAGAGTCCGATGTGTCTTATGTGGAACGGCCTGTCAGAATTCTGGATCGAGCAGACCGCAGACTTCGGAACAAAGTGATACCTATGATCAAGGTTCAGTGGGATCGCAGGGGTGTCGAGGAGGCTACGTGGGAGACGGAGTGGCATATGGTGCAGCACTACCCGGAACTATTCTCTGGTATGTGTTTATGTTTAGTTTCCTTTTGGGGTAAGTGCATGTGATTTCGAGGACGAAATCTTATAAGTAGGGGAGTATTGTGATATCCCTGAAATGATTAATTGCAACTTGGTGCATTAATTGTGTTTATATGATTAATTATGATGGTAATTAATTATGTGTTGGAATTATTATGTGGAAATGCTTAGTCACATGTTAGAGTGACCCGGGATAGCATTTCAGGGTGCATGTTGGGTATGTTGGGAATTATGGTTGGAAGCATGATTTATTTGCCTTGGTTAGCAATTAATTAGAAATCATGTGTTTAATTGATATTTCGGTGCATTTGGTTTAATGCTTTGGAAAATATCATGTTGGGGTGTTTTATACATCATGATTTGTGGATTGCATTTTAATTAAACTCAGCACTTTTATTCCCCAACCCCACCTCATCCACTCTCACTTTACCTTTACCAAACAACACCCAAACCCTTCCCCTTTCTCTCCATTTTCGAGTTCAAGCTTTGGGGTGAAGAGAAACCTTTCAAAAATCTTGATTTGTGGAGTATATTGGGTGATTTGAGGTCCCCAAGAGGTATGGATACCTCATGGTTAATTTTTTTGTGTTTTATTTAAGTTTGGGTTGATTTTGAAGGGTTTTAAAATGGGTTTGTGTTGGGTTGTTGTGGGTTTGGTTATATGTTGGATTTATACTTGTTTTGAAGTATATTTTGGTGGTTTATGTTGCATTTGATGTTGTTGGTTTGTTGGGTTAAGTGTTGGTATGGATTGGAAGGTTTTTGGGAGCAAAAATGGTGAAAATCGCATGTCTGTGTGAGGCGATCGATCGCCTGAAAAGAGGCGACCGATCGCCAAGGGACAGTAGCATTTTTTCGGGTTAGGCGATCGATCGCCTAAAATGAGGCGACCGATCGCCGAGAGGCAGTAGCCAAATCAAAGGATAGGCGATCGATCGCCATGTTTGAGGCGACCGATCGCCGCGATGAAAATTTTGAGGCGACCGATCGCCTGGGTGAAGCGATCGATCGCCGCCAGTGGATTTTTGAGAAATGATTTCTTTTGTCAAATTTTTGGTATTTGGCTATTATTTGGCTTCTAATATGGGGTTGTGTGATTGTGTAGAACCATCCCAGGTAGCAACGCAACCGAGGAACTGAAGCCAGATCAATTCCACTTTTGGAAAGGTACGTAGTGGACGTACGGGCACCCAACGGTACATGTATCTTATATACTCATTGTTTATGCATTGTGGATGCGAGTATATATGTGGTATTGCATTGTGGATGCAAATACATGTTATGCATGATGTTTATAGATGCATATGATTATTGGTGCACATCCCATGAGTCGTGGTCATCCCTTGATGATTTTAATGCTTGCCGCTATTTGTTTTGGTTCCGTTAAATGTGAAGCGAGGGGTGGGAGCGCCGCATGTCACATTTGAGCGTGGTTATCATATAGGGCGAGGAAAGGGTATTTGCCGCTCAATGTGAGGCGAGGGGTGGGAGTCCCGCATGTCCATTGAAGCGAGGTTATCCTATGCCGCCTATATATAAATAAGCGAGGGGCATTAAAATACATTGTGATGGACAGACTAGGGATTGATGATCAGTATTTGGTATTGATGAGATGGTATATGTCATGACATGTTTAGACCATTAAAAATAATCTATTGATTATACTCATGAGTTATGGTACAAGGACAACCAAACGGGAAGCGTTTGAAATGCATGGGGAAAACAGGAAGTGTTTTATTATGATTATGCATTTACGCTTTATCTTCATATTGTGTTGAATATGAATGATTATTATTGCTCATGTTTGGGGGTTTTCCTTGTAGGTACATGTTTGGCATGATAGAAGGGCTAGACGGGTTGAGATGATGAGCTTGTTGAGGATGCTTTTGGGACTTGAAGGACAGGATTATTTTGGATAGTATCTACTCTAGGAGTAGTATAAAACTATAGTTGAACACATTCATTGATTGGAATGTAATTAATCCATTTGGTAGTCCTTATTTTTGGCATGTAATGCTTAAGCTCATAGACTCAACACGTTCTTTTACACTCTGATCTTTTATATTAGCTCTATTATGCCTTGATTCCGCACTTAAGGATTAGGGTCCTTACAACAATGGTTTGTGAGATATAGTTAGTGGAGTGACACTACTATATTGATTCTATCTCTTGGGGAGCTTTAGATTGCACTGTCATGGAGACGGCTGGCATTGGTTGAGGGTTGATGGTGAATCAACTGGGGTAAGCCCTACTAGTGTTGGACTATGTGATGGCTTCGTACTTCCGGTGAGACGTTTGAGGAGACGTCTCTGGGGTAATGCTCGAGATCGTGTAGTACTATGGTATTAGTACAAAGCATTACTAGGTTGGGTATACATGGCGTATACGGGTTTCATTTTGGCAATAGTTGCTTTGATGCACTATTTAAACCAATTGCGTACTTTTAGTTCCGCGATATATTTTGGTATAAATATACCCAGGCCTTCCGAACAGTGGTTCGAGGATTGGAGAATCATGGATTCACGACTTTTTCCTTGAGAGGAAGGCGGTATTATGATGCCTACCGGTTGAATCTTTCGGGGAGATTCGTTATTTTGGTTCGTGTAGTGGTGATGTTGAAATCACACCCTTGGTTTTGGTTTGTCAACCATCATTCTCCGTGGGGTGAGAATAATCGAGGTTTGACAGTTGGTTTTGGAATTTGGGTATGATTATAGATACCCGAGTCTATTGCATTGCGTATGCATGTTGTGATTAGTGTTGGGTATGTGTGCCGTGAGTGTATACGAATGCCAACGTTATTTTATTCATTGTTGAACGTCGAGTTTGTATGCTTGGTTTGGTGAATCTCTGGTGTGAGATTGTGGAACCTCGAGATCGGTAATCTCGATGGCACGATGCATTCTGATGAACGATCGTGATGGTTGTTTGACTTCCCCTTAGGAGGATCGACGTGTTTTGGAATCATGGTAGTTCTTGTTGAATAACTCGATAGCCTTCCTGTTTTAGGATTGTTGGATCCAAGGATAAATGAGGGATGGCCGGAATTCGGGTTTGTTTAGTGTCATGGTTGACACGTGTGTAGGAATGCAATTGATTGTCTTGCATGTCCCCTGTGGAACTTGACACTTGTGGAGTCTAGATAGTGTGTTTTGGACCAAGATGGGATTTCTTGGAACACCTTGTTTTATACTTCTGTGGTGATGTGTTTTGTGTGGATCAGTGACCGTGGGTAACCCGGTCCGGGTTGCAAGTGGTGCAACTTGTGACATCCCCGAAATGGTTAATTGCTATTTGGCTTTAATTGTGTTTACATGATTAATTATGTGGTAATTGATTATGTGTTGGAATTTATTTACCTTATGGAAAATGCATGGTCATGTGGATAGGGTGACCCGGGGTTGCATTTCAGGGTGCATGTGGTGCATGTTGGGTAAATATTATGGGAAGCATGATTTATTTGCATTGGTAGCAATTTATGAGGAATCATGTGTTAATTGATATTATGGTGCATTTTGAGTAAATGCTTTGGAAAATATCATATTGGGGTGTTTTATACACCATGGAATTATTTTGGTATCATTTTAAATTAACTCACCTTTTATTACCCAACCCACCTCACCATCCATCACTTTCTAACTTTACCAAACCAACTCCCACAAACCCTCTCCCTTCTTCATTTTCGAGTTCCAGCCTTTGGGTGGATAGAAGTCCTTGCAAAATATTGTTTTGTGGAGCATTTTGGGTGATTTGAGATCCCCAAGAGAACCAACCCAGGTGGCAACGCAGCCAAGGAATTGAGGTCCAATCACATTCCACATTTTGGAAAGGTACGTAGTGGACGTACGGGCACCCAACGGTAACATGTATTTTATATGCTCATTGTTTATGCATTGTGGATGCGAGTATATATGTGGTATTGCATAGTGGATGCATATACATGTTGATTTATGCCATATGAGGTATTGCATAGTGGATGCATATACATGGTAATTTATGCATATTGATGTTAGATGCATATTATGATTATTGGATGCACATCCCATGAGTCGTGGTCATCCTTTGATGATTTTAATGCTTGCCGCTTTTTGTATTGGTTCCGCCAAATGTGAAGCGAGGGGTGGGAGCGCCGCATGTCACATTTGAGCGTGGTTGTCATATGGGGCGAGGAAAGGATATTTGCCGCTCTCTGTGAAGCGAGGGGTGGGAGCGCCGCATGTCCATTGTAGCGAGGTTATCCTATGCCGCCCATATGAATATAAGCGAGGGGCATTAAAATACACTGTGATGGACAGACTAGGGAATGGTGACCAATATGTGGTACAGTTGAAATGGTATATTATGTCATGACATGTTTTGGCCATTAAAAATAATCTGTTGATTATACTCATGAGTTATGGTACAGGGACAACCAAACGGGAAGCGTTTGAAATGCATGGGAAAACAGGAAGTGTTTTATATTGATTATGCATTTACGCTTTATCTTCATATTGTGTTGAATATGAATGATTATTATTGCTCATGTTTGGGGGTTGTCATTGTAGGTACCTTTTTGGCATGATAGATGGGCTTGAACGGGTTGAGACAGTGAGCTTCTCGAGCATCTTTGGTAAATGAAAGGACAGGATTCTTTTGTATAGTTCCTACTCTAGGAGTAGCGTAAAACTATAGTGGACACATTCATTTGTTGGAATGTAATTAATCCTTTTTGGTAGTCCTTTATTTTGGCATGTAAATGCTTAAGCTCACAAACTCAACTTGTTTATTCTACTCTGATCATTTATTTAGCTCTATTATGCCTTTATTCCGCACTTAAGGATTAGGGTCCTTACATTAGTGGTATCAGAGCAGTGGTTAGAGAACCCGGGAACGAGTGAAGGGTAGCCTTAGCATGGTTGGCTAGGTGCTTACATTTGGAGCATGTTTATGCATGTGGTGCATATTATTGTATATCCTGTTATACTAACATGCTTATATCACTCCTGTTATCTAACGACATGTTATATATTGCTTTGGATTGTTGTTAACATTTGTGTTACAGCATGGCTGCTAATGAGGAAGTCGGAGATGTTGGGAGTGTAAATGCGAGTATTGGACAGGCTAATCCTCTACCTCCACCGGCTGTAGGAATGGAACCAGTAGTCCAGTTATTGCTACCGGGTGAGATTAGCTTGACGCAGTTTCTGTCTTATCATCCGCCCCGGTTTGAGGGGACAGAGTCCGGAGAAGAGGCTGAAGAGTGGTTAGAAAGACTTGAGCAGATCTTTGTATCGGCTCCTTGTGCTGTGACTGCTTGGCTGAGGCTGGCGGAGTTCCAGTTGGCTAAGAAACCATTGATGTGGTGGAGGAGCACAGTGATGGAGATGAGAGCACTAGGTGCTGTGATTGACTGGACACTCTTCAGGACCAGGTTCTTGAACCGATACTTCTCCGCGGCAGCGAGACAGACAAAGGAGGATGAATTTACCAATCTGAGGCAAGGGAACATGACAGTAGCAGATTATGCCACACAGTACTCATCACTACTGAGGTATGTCCCCCATATTGCCTCTGATGGACGTGCCAAGATGAGAAATTTCATGAAAGGACTGCGACCGGAGCTCTATGACCGGGTTATCATCAATAACCCAACTTCTTTTGATGATGCTCTCACAAGAGCGGAGCTTGCTGAGCTCGGAGTGGGAGCTTATGCCATGCCACCACCGGTACCGCCACAGAGGCAGACTACTGACAGTTTGAGACCTCGGGGTGAGTCATTTAAACCCCGTGGTGCCTCTTCCTCTTCACGGTATGGTGGGAAGAAACACTTTGGACAGAAGCAGGATAACAAGAAGGGAAATTGGTCGGCCAATCGAGGATCTTCACAAGGGGAGAGGCCGGGAGAGCTTAAGTGCAACAATTGTGGAGGGCCGCATTCTTCAAATAAGTGTCCTGCATGTTATGTATGTGGCAGGATGGGCCACATTGCTCGATATTGTCCCGCCAGGGGAGGCCAGTCAGAGTATCAGGGCAACAGGCCAAGGTTTGAGGACAGGACAGTGCAGCAGAGGCAACAGTTTGGGCCTCGTCCATCGGGAGGTCAGACAGTGGGACCACCCCAGGGACAGGTATATGCACTGACCAGGGAGCAGGCTCAGGCAGCTCCAGAGGAGGTGATTGCCGGTACGTGTCATTTATTTACGTAGCCTGCTTTTGTTTTGATAGATACAGGTGCCTCCCATTCCTTTGTGTCTGTGGGATTCGTGGAAAGACACCATATGCGCACGTCTCCTTTGCCCACGCCTCTATTTGTCTCGACACCCACTGGAAGAAACGTCGTTGCTGATCAGTTTTTGGCAGATAGCCTCATTTATTTTGAGGGCAATGAGTTGAGATCAGACTTGATTGTGCTGGGTATTTCAGACTTCGACTGCATCTTGGGTATTGATGTTCTGAACAGATACCAGGCAGTGGTAGATTGCCGGCAGAGAACAGTGAAGTTCAGACCTGAGTTGGGCAGTCAGTGGACTTTCTTTGGCAACGGGTCTCGTGCGAAGATTCCGTTGATTTCAGCGATCAAGATGTCTCAGTTGTTGGAACGTGGACACACGGGCTATCTTATATATGCCGTGGACACGTCTGGGAAGAGTAAAGAACTGAAGGTTGAGGATGTACCAATTGTGGCAGAATTTGCTGATGTATTTCCAGAAGAGATCCCAGGATTTCCACCGGCCAGGGAAGTTGAATTTGGGATCGAGTTGCTGCCAGGGACATCCGCTATCTCTCGTGCACCTTATAGGATGGCACCGGCAGAGTTGAGAGAGTTGAAAGAGCAGTTGCAGGATCTCTTGGACAAGGGGTATATACGCCCGAGCGTGTCGCCATGGGGCGCACCGGTCCTCTTTGTGAAGAAGAAGGACGGTTCGATGCGGTTGTGCATCGATTACCGGCAGCTGAATAAGGCTACAGTGAAGGACAAGTATCCTCTCCCAAGGATAGACGACTTGTTTGATCAGTTGCAAGGTACCAGGGTGTATAGCAAGATTGATTTGAGGTCCGGGTATCATCAGATTCGGGTCAGAGAGGAAGATGTGCAGAAGACAGCGTTCCGGACTCGATACGGGCATTATGAGTTCTTAGTAATGCCGTTCGGTGTGACGAATGCTCCAGCAGTCTTCATGAGTCTGATGAATAGAGTGTTTCAGCAGTATCTTGATCAGTTCGTCATCGTGTTCATTGACGATATTCTTATCTACTCCCGGAGTGAGGAGGAGCATGTGAAACACTTGAGGACAGTGCTTCAGATTCTCAGAGAGCATCAGTTGTATGCTAAGCTCAGTAAATGCGAGTTTTGGCTGAGCAGTGTGGTGTTTCTGGGGCATATCATTTCGAGCAGTGGGATATCAGTGGACCCGAAGAAGATTGAGGCTGTGATGGAGTGGGCTGCCCCCACTTCTGTGCCTGAGATCCGGAGTTTCCTTGGTTTGGCCGGGTATTATCGGCGCTTTGTCGAGGGCTTTTCGAAGATTGCCAAGCCGCTGACTCAGTTGACTCAGAAAGGAGTGCCTTTCTTTTGGTCAGAAGCTTGTGAGGAGAGCTTCCAGGAGTTGAAGCACCGGTTGACGACGGCGCCAGTGTTAGTGATCCCGACGGAGAACTCCAGATTTGTTCTGTATACGGATGCATCACTGCAGGGCCTTGGATGTGTTCTGATGCAAGATAAGCATGTGGTAGCTTATGCATCGAGGCAGTTGAAGCCGCATGAGACCAGATATCCAGTTCATGACTTGGAATTGGCGGCTATCATCTTCGCCCTGAAGATCTGGAGGCACTACTTATATGGCACTTCATTCACCATATATACGGATCACAAGAGCCTCAAGTTTCTATTCACTCAGGCGGAGCTGAACATGAGACAGAGGAGATGGATGGACCTACTCAAGGACTATGATTGCGAGATTGAGTACCATCCCGGGAAAGCCAATTTGACAGCGGACGCCTTGAGCCGGAAAGTGAGGAGTTCTGCTGAGGACGTCATCCATTTGTCGGCTATGATGACCTCCTATTGCCATCTCGGCTATGATTTTGATATAGATGCATCACCAGTGTATGTCTCTACCTTATTAGCTGAGCCAGATATTTATGAGAACATCAGGAGAGCTCAGAGATCAGATGCTGAGGTTCAGAGATGGTTGTCTATAGTGCATCTTGGTCAGCCGACGAAGTTCAGAGTGGCCGACGACGGATCTTTGAGATTGGGTAACCGCTGGGTAGTTCCGAGTACGCCGGAGTTGCGTAAGGGAATCTTGGAGCGAGCTCACAGTAGCAGACTTAGCATCCACCCAGGCGGGAAGAAGATGTACAGAGATCTGCGTGGTCAGTTTTGGTGGAAGAGAATGAAGTCCGATGTCGTCGCTTTTGTAAAGAGGTGTTTGATCTGCCAGCAGGTTAAGGCAGAGAGACAGAGACCTGGCGGCGAATTGAGAAGCTTGGAGATACCGAAGTGGAAGTGGGAGCACATTTCCATGGACTTCGTGACTCATTTGCCGAGGAGTGCTTCAGGCTTCGATGCTATTTGGGTGATTGTGGACAGATTGACCAAGGTAGCCCACTTTATCCCCTATAGCATGACATTTACATTTTTGAGGATGGCGCAGTTGTATATTAGAGATGTGGTGAGATTGCATGGGATCCCCGTTTCTATTGTGTCAGATCGAGATCCGCGATTCACATCTCATTTTTGGGAAGGCCTTCAGTCAGCTTTGGGAACTGAGGTCAGATTGAGCACTGCTTATCATCCTCAGACGGATGGCCAGACCGAGCGCACTATTCAGACGCTCGAGGACATGTTAAGAGCTTGTGTATTGGAGTTCGATGCCTCTTGGCAGGATTCAGTGCCTTTGGTAGAGTTTTCTTATAACAATAGCTACCAGGCGAGTATTCAGATGGCTCCGTTTGAAGCTCTTTATGGCAGACGATGTAGATCGCCCTTGTGTTGGGATGATTTGGACAGTAGATCAGTCGGAGGGCCTGAGTTGATCCGGGAAATGGAAGAGAAGATAAAGACTATAAGGCAGAAAATGAAAGCAGCTCAGGACAGACAGGCTGCTTATGCAAATAAACGGCGGAGACCGTTAGAGTTTCAGTTGGGAGATAAGGTCTTTTTGAAGATCTCGCCTTTCAGAGGCGTTGTGCGGTTTGGGATGCGCGGGAAACTGTCTCCGAGGTATGTTGGACCGTACGAGATTTTGCAGCGCATTGGCACATTGGCTTACCGACTGGCTTTGCCGCCTTCTTTATCTGGGATACATGATGTGTTTCATGTATCGATGCTACGAAAGTATGAGCCGGATCTGTCTCACGTGTTACAGCCTTCCGAAGTTCAGTTAGAGTCAGATATATCTTATGTGGAACGGCCTGTTAGAATTCTGGACAGAGCAGACCGTAGACTTCGGAACAAAGTGATACCGATGATCAAAGTTCAGTGGGATCGCAGGGGTGTCGAGGAGGCTACGTGGGAGACGGAGCAGCATATGGTGCAGCACTACCCGGAACTATTCTCTGGTATGAGTTTATGTTTAGTTTCTATTGGGGTAAGTGCATGTGATTTCGAGGACGAAATCTTATAAGTAGGGGAGTATTGTGACATCCCCGAAATGGTTAATTGCTATTTGGCTTTAATTGTGTTTACATGATTAATTATGTGGTAATTGATTATGTGTTGGAATTTATTTACCTTATGGAAAATGCATGGTCATGTGGATAGGGTGACCCGGGGTTGCATTTCAGGGTGCATGTGGTGCATGTTGGGTAAATATTATGGGAAGCATGATTTATTTGCATTGGTAGCAATTTATGAGGAATCATGTGTTAATTGATATTATGGTGCATTTTGAGTAAATGCTTTGGAAAATATCATATTGGGGTGTTTTATACACCATGGAATTATTTTGGTATCATTTTAAATTAACTCACCTTTTATTACCCAACCCACCTCACCATCCATCACTTTCTAACTTTACCAAACCAACTCCCACAAACCCTCTCCCTTCTTCATTTTCGAGTTCCAGCCTTTGGGTGGATAGAAGTCCTTGCAAAATATTGTTTTGTGGAGCATTTTGGGTGATTTGAGATCCCCAAGAGAACCAACCCAGGTGGCAACGCAGCCAAGGAATTGAGGTCCAATCACATTCCACATTTTGGAAAGGTACGTAGTGGACGTACGGGCACCCAACGGTAACATGTATTTTATATGCTCATTGTTTATGCATTGTGGATGCGAGTATATATGTGGTATTGCATAGTGGATGCATATACATGTTGATTTATGCCATATGAGGTATTGCATAGTGGATGCATATACATGGTAATTTATGCATATTGATGTTAGATGCATATTATGATTATTGGATGCACATCCCATGAGTCGTGGTCATCCTTTGATGATTTTAATGCTTGCCGCTTTTTGTATTGGTTCCGCCAAATGTGAAGCGAGGGGTGGGAGCGCCGCATGTCACATTTGAGCGTGGTTGTCATATGGGGCGAGGAAAGGATATTTGCCGCTCTCTGTGAAGCGAGGGGTGGGAGCGCCGCATGTCCATTGTAGCGAGGTTATCCTATGCCGCCCATATGAATATAAGCGAGGGGCATTAAAATACACTGTGATGGACAGACTAGGGAATGGTGACCAATATGTGGTACAGTTGAAATGGTATATTATGTCATGACATGTTTTGGCCATTAAAAATAATCTGTTGATTATACTCATGAGTTATGGTACAGGGACAACCAAACGGGAAGCGTTTGAAATGCATGGGAAAACAGGAAGTGTTTTATATTGATTATGCATTTACGCTTTATCTTCATATTGTGTTGAATATGAATGATTATTATTGCTCATGTTTGGGGGTTGTCATTGTAGGTACCTTTTTGGCATGATAGATGGGCTTGAACGGGTTGAGACAGTGAGCTTCTCGAGCATCTTTGGTAAATGAAAGGACATGATTCTTTTGTATAGTTCCTACTCTAGGAGTAGCGTAAAACTATAGTGGACACATTCATTTGTTGGAATGTAATTAATCCTTTTTGGTAGTCCTTTATTTTGGCATGTAAATGCTTAAGCTCACAAACTCAACTTGTTTATTCTACTCTGATCATTTATTTAGCTCTATTATGCCTTTATTCCGCACTTAAGGATTAGGGTCCTTACACAACTACTCCTTTGGAGGAGATGGACTGGGAAGCGAGAGCCGGATTTGCTGTGAGTATACTGTTGTATATTAGTGGTCCCCATCATGACGATGCGTGTCAAGCATCGTGGGCAAGTGATGGATGTCACGGGATGATATCTATGTCAGAACCAATGGAGATTTGGTTGGTTTGCAGTCGTGGTGTGACTTCTGGGACGTTTCACGTCGAGGTATGTTGCTATCATTCGGATTTGTATTGGTTTTAGCGTTTGCTCTATTTTAGAGCTTGGTGCGAGATGGGTGTTCTCGCGATTGTTAATCCGATTCTAATATGGTCCAGAATCGGGGTTGTGGCTTTGTTTTGTTGGTGTAGTCCTGGTGTTACGTGGAGTACACCGGTGCAATTTCGAGGACGAAATTTTATTAGTGGGGGATAATTGTGATGTCCGGGGATTAATGGTGTTAATCCCGGTGTGGTATTAATCCTTGATGGATTTTTAATTGTGGCAATTAGGAATTAATTGCTGTTTGGCATCTCCCAAGGTTGTTAAATCGGGCATTTGGGATCGTTGGATCCAAAGGATGAGATTGTATTCTCATTTTGGTGAAAAACCTTCGAGTTGGGTTTTAGTGGGACTTGGTGTCCGGGGTGCCTTATGTTGGGGCCAATCTGGGGATTTGCTGTTGGAGAGAGAGTTTTTGAAAACAGATGATTTTTAAAGAATCATGATGTATTTGTGGAGGTATTGGTATTTTGGGGCATTTTTGCTATATATACCAGTTGGACTCGGGATTCCGTCATTTGGAATCCATTTCTCTCCTCTCCTCTCCCTCTCTCTCGCCTCTCTCACCCCCAAACCCTTCCCCTTTCCCTTTTGATGGGAAAAATCGACGGAGGCTCATCCTAAGAGCCGGATTTCTCGAAGATAATAAGCTATTATTCATCCCCTCGCATTGGGCTTCGTTTTGATTGTGGTATGGTAGTTTTGAGTCGAGGTTTTGGTTGGTTATGGGTTTTGGGGATTTTTACTTAAAATCCAATGTGGAGTTTTTGGGAGTTTTTATCGGTTTTAAGTGTGTATTTGAGGTGTTGAAGGTGTATGGGTGTTGGATTTGAGTTTGGGTGTCAAAAACACCATAGAAACTCGAGTTTTCCGGA
The DNA here is from genome assembly GCA_907163345.1 of Haberlea rhodopensis. Classification (NCBI taxonomy): domain Eukaryota; kingdom Viridiplantae; phylum Streptophyta; class Magnoliopsida; order Lamiales; family Gesneriaceae; genus Haberlea; species Haberlea rhodopensis. The sequence continues at coordinate 259,679 of CAJQUN010000220.1, forward strand.
AAATTGCAGGTGGCGATCGATCTCCAAGGGGAGGCGATCGGTCGCGACGAGCTGCTCAGATTTTCGAAGACAATGAACAGTACAGGCGATCGATCGCATGTCTTAGGAGATCGATCGCGAGCTGGTTAGCAATCGATCGCATTGATGGGCGATCGATCGCCTCGAAGCTGGTTTGGCCACTGGAGTGTGGCGATCGATCGCGGTAAATGTGGCGATCGATCGCCACCCGAAGGAAAGTGTTTTTTTGGAATTTTTGGAAAATGTCGGGATTTTGGAATCGAGGTTTAAAGGGGCTGTTTCCGGAGCAATGTCTACATTCCAATGGGAATGCTATGCTTTTAAAATGGATTGGTTGAGGCCAAAGTTTAGTAAAACGGAATTCCCGGTTGAATTCTTGGTTATCTTTTAAACTTGTTAGATGGTAGGTATTATGCATGCTTAGCCGGGGGCTTTTATTTTGGTAATCGTCATGGATTGACGATATGAGTGGGAGCTATGAACGTGCTTGGGCACGTGGTTGCATGCTTATGTTTGATTATGAATTATTTGTGTTTTAGCACATATTTCTCGAGGCATGGAACTCAAGCAAGGTTTGGCTTGGACTACGGAGACTTAAGGTACGTATGACGTACGAGCATAGCCTATTTTAGTATTGCAACTGTAAAATGCATGGTGTGTGGAAATTGTACTAAATGGATATTGGAACACATGGTGTGTGATAATTGCGTTATATGGACAGTGAAATATGTGGCATGTGGTAGTTGCATCGGATAGGTATTGAAACGCATGGTGCATGAAATTTGCTATAAATGGATAACAATATGCATGGTAAATAGTATTTGCGTCAAATGGTTATACATTGGGAACCATACGGTGCCGCTATTGAGCGAGCAATGATTTCGGATGCGATCGCCGTTGAGCGACCATCGGTTATGATGCCGCTATTGTTGAGCGTGCGGGAGGTTTAGTATGCCGCCATTGTGGAGCGAGCAATGAAACGGGAATGTGGAATTATTGGTTAGATATATATGATATCTATGGTCTTCTACATTATGTTTTTACCATATTGATCATGGAACTGGCATAATAGAACGGTATTAGTTAATCTATGTGACGATTAACTTGTTTTGGGAATTTGATGAGTTTGGTTATTTTGAGAACAGGGACAATACAGGGGATCCCGGATGAGGGTGTTACCATCCAGGGAGTATCATTTAAATTATAGCATTTACATTCTGTATTTGAATTGCAATGTTATGCTTATTGGATTGGTGGTATTGGTATGCTCACCCCGTGTGGGGGCTGTCTCTGTTGGGACAGGTAATACAGGTGCAGCTGCAGTAACTTTGGAGTTGAGCTCGGGATGATGATAGAGGTGCTTCCAGGATCGAGGTACCACAGCTTGTTGAATAAGTACATAAATCCAGTGTTGAGATCGAGCTATGCTTGGGAGGTGCTTCCAGGATTGAAGTAACAGTAACGGTATCCGGTAGAGTGTTTTATACATCAGATACACGCTCATTCATTGGGTGCTCTTATGTGAGTACATTTTACGTGTATATGGAATGTATAAATGGGCTACGGCTTTTCTCTGTTCATTTATGGGTTGCATGCAATTAAATGTGGAATTGCTAAATGAACTAAGAGCATGTTAGTGTATTATGAGGGTGCATGTCATATATGTAATCTTGGTTGGGGGATTTGCATATTATGTGGGCTGAATGAAAGAAATTTTATGGATCACTAATATGGTGTAGCACTTGCACATGGCTTTTCCCCATGATTTTATGACTATGTGCACTAATGGTATGGATTAATACACTAATAGCGGGTTAAGGGCACGGGGGTCCTTACAGATGAAGTATTAGATTCATTTGATTTTGAATCATATGAAACATGCGAATCTTGTTTACTGGGCAAGATGACTAAAGCCCCTTTCAAGGGACCAACTTGGCAAAAGTATCAAAATCCTTCGACCAGATCGAGGAGGTGAATACTTAAGCCAAGAGTTTCATGACTATCTAAAGGAGTGTGGATAGTCCCACAACTCACTCCTCCGTATACTCCACAATGGAATGGTGTATCCGAGAGGAGAAATCGAACCTTGTTAGACATGGTTAGATCAATGATGAGTCATGCAGATCTTCCGATATCATTTTGGGGACACGCTCTAGAAACAACGATTTTCTTACTAAACCGTGTTCCATCTAAATCAGTGGAAAAGACCCCATATGAGATATGGACTGGGAAGCGTCCTAGTATGTCTTTTATGAAGATTTGGGGTTGTGAGGCTTTCGTTAGACGTCACGCCACTAACAAACTTGGACCCAAATCTGATAAGTGTTTATTTGTGGGGTATCTAAGGAAACGAAAGGATACTATTTCTATTATCCCACCGAGAACAAAGTAGTTGTTACTCGGACTGGTGTATTTCTTGAAAGAGAATTTATTTCTAGAAAAACCAGTGGGAGAAAAATTGAACTTAGTGAAGTTCAACCACAAGAAAACACTGAACCTGAGATTGAGATGGAAAGAGAGCAGGCACCGCAAGCTGTTGTGGAAGAAGTACCTGCTCAAGAGACACAAGCCCAGCGTAGGTCTGTAAGAGAACACCGGTAGCCACAGAGATATGGATTTCTTGTGACTCAACAAGGTGACTTACTACTTATTGATGAGGATGAGCCGTCATCTTATCAACAAGCTATAAAGGGCACTGATTCTGAGAAATGGCAAGAGGCCAAGAACTCTGAGATGGAATCCATGTATGCAAACCAAGTATGGACTTTGGTTGATCCACCTGAAGGGGTACGATCCATAGGGTGAAAATGGATTTTCAAGAAAAAGACCGATATGGATGGTAACGTACAAACCTATAAAGGTCGGCTGGTTGCAAAAGGATCAAACAAATTCATGGTATTGACTATGATGAAACCTTTTCACCAGTGGCCATGGTTAAATCCATAAGGATCTTACTTGCAATAGCTGCATTTCATGATTATGAAATCTGGCAGATGGATGTCAAAACAGCTTTCCTTAATGGAAATCTGCTCGAGGATGTGTACATGACACAGCCCGAGGGTTTTGTCGATCAAAGGATGCTGGAAAGATATGCAAGCTACAACGATCCATTTATGGATTGAAGCAAGCTTCTCGGAGTTGGAATCTTCGTTTTGATGATGCAATCAAAGTGTTTGGTTTTATCAAAAACGAGGATGAGAAGGTCAGTGGGAGCGTAATCATTTTCCTAGTGTTGTATGTAGATGACATACTTCTCATTGGAAATGATATCCCTGCCTTGCAATATGTAAAGATTTGGCTAGGGAACTGCTTTTCGATGAAATACTTGGGAGAAGCCACCTATGTATTAGGAATCAAGATCTATAGAGATAGATCGAGAAGGCTTCTTGGCCTAAGTCAAAGTACATACATAGACAAAGTGCTTAAAAGGTTTAGCATGCAAGAATCAAAGAAAGGATTCGTGCCTATGACACATGGTATATATCTCTCGAAGGAACAGTGTCCTTCAACACCAGATGAGAGACAACGCATGAGTAAGATTCCATATGCGTCAGCTATTGGATCTATCATGTATGCCATGATATGTACTCGTCCCGATGTATCATATGCTTTGAGCATGACGAGCAGATATCAAGTTGATCCAGGTGAAGGTCACTGGATTGCTGTCAAGAACATCCTGAAGTACTTGAGAAGGACTAAGGATACATTCTTGATTTATGGAGGTGAGGAAGAGCTCAATGTAATGGGTTACACTGATGCAAGCTTCCAAACTGACAAAGATGATTTTCGATCGCAATCTGGATATGTGTATTGCCTAAATGGAGGTGCTGTGAGCTGGAAGAATTCAAATCAAGAAACAGTAGCCGATTCTACAACGGAAGCTGAGTATATTGCTGCCTCGGATGCAGCAAAGGAAGCTGTTTGGATGAGGAAGTTCATTACTGAACTTGGAGTGGTGCCTAGCATTAAAGATCCGATAGAACTCTATTGTGACAACAATGGAGCGATTGCATTGGCTAAGGAACCAAGATCTCACCAAAGATCCAAGCACATACTTAGGCGTTTCCATTTCATTCGAGAAATCGTTGAAAGGGGAGATGTTAAAATATGCAAAGTACCAACAGATGATAATGTATCTGACCCATTGACGAAGCCACTGTCACAGCAGAAGCATGATCGTCATACTAGATCTCTAGGCATTAGGTATATGTCTGAGTGGTCTTAGTGCAAGTGGGAGATTTGTTGGGATATGCCCTAAGACAAATCATTAGATGATTGTTTTGACATACAATGTTTATGATTTTATGAATGGCAATTCATTATTATATATTATTCTTTTAACTGTGCAATGTGAATTAATATATATGTTAATGTCCTTAGAATAATATTGTATTATTCTTAAAGATGTCCCTAGTCAAGTATTATCATGAATAGGGATAATGATAATACGTAGAGACTAGTATGTGTTGATTGATGAATTGTTCATTGATATGAGATATCAAATCAATACATGGGTACATGTTAGAGAACGATGTACTGGACAGACCCACCATGAGAATGCAACATGGATAGTTATATGATCGTCATATGCAATTCTCATAGTGATAATAATGTATGTAATCCTTACGACTTGTGATCATCAGAGATCCCAACATAAGGAGTTATGTATCTTGATATCGTCAAACGTTACCCGTAACAGGGTAAACTATAAAGGCGACTATTGTATACACTACGAATTATGTAGAGGGATGTTGACTGATCGAGATAGGATTTGTCCCTCCTATATAACAGGAGATGTGTTTGACCCTTGATCAAGTGAGAACTAAAAAGCATGGCCATGCTCGAATGAGTCGATATGAGATATCGAGCTTATTCGTTTATTCTAGTTCTACTTGGGGATCAAGAAATAAAGATTGGATATACGAGTATGACTATTCCATGACTCGTGTTCAATCTAAACACAAAGGGCAAAGGGATTAAGTTACATGGTTAATATTATCACAAGTTCTAAAGGTTATGTCGAGTCATTGACATTCTTGTAATTTGGGTAGCCTCGATGTGTTGCTAGACACCGCTCCTTGCTTGCGACATAAAATGAGATTTTATGTCACTGCCAACATTACAAGATCCTATCGGGTCGCACAAAATATTAAATCGAGAAGGGAAATTAAATTCATGAGATGAATTAAATAATTAAGAGGAGTCTTAATTAATAATTATAAGGATTAAATTAATATCATGGGCTTGAGCCCATGAGGCTTTATGAAAGCCTTTAATTAATCATATATAATTTGTTAACAAGGTGTTTAATTTGATTAACACTTTGATATCATTCCAACCTAACACAACAAGGCACAAGGTCGGCCGCCTCTCACATTGCTCTCGGCTTTTAGAAAGTCGAAGGAGCTTTGGTGGATTCCGGCCATCCTTTCGATTGTGAATCGAGTGTGCTTCGTGTATTGGTTTAAGAACAAATCTAGCACTTTGTTCTTAAACTATCCCTTCACCCGATTTGATCGTGTGGATACCGTTGAGGCAAAACTTGACAAGTTTTGCTAGTGACTCAAAGGAGACGTTGGACGTGGTGCTGCTCCGAGGAATCTGCTCAAACACGCTACAAGGGTGAGACTTTTGTATTCCTTTATCCGATTGAAATCCTATGTATAGATCCGGTGTTTAGTAATCCATAAAATTTTATTCCGCTGCGTTGTATGCTCTAAGGATTACTTACAGACGCAACCAAGGAAGTGAAGCCATATCAAATTCCACTTTTGGAAAGGTACGTAGAGGACGTACGGGCACCCAACGGTACATGTATCTAATATACTCATTGTTTATGCATTGTGGATGCGAGTATATATGGAATTATGCATTGTGGATGCAAATACATGTTGAATTTGCATGATGATTGTATATGCATATGATGGTTATTGGTGCACATCCCATGAGTCGTGGTCATCCCTTGATGATTTTAATGGTTGCCGCTATTTGAGTTGTTGCCGCTAAATGTGAAGCGAGGGGTGGGAGCGCCGCATGTCACATTTAAGCGTGGTTATCATATGAGGCGAGGAAAGAATATTTGCCGCTCAATGTGAAGCGAGGGGTGGGAGCGCCGCATGTCCATTGAAGCGAGGTTATTCTATGCCGCCTATATGTGAAAAAGCGAGGGGCATTAAAATACATTGTGATGAACAGACTAGGGATTGGTGATTGGTAATTGGTGATGATGAAATGGTATTATGTCATGACATGTGTGGACCATTGAATAATCTATTTGATTATACTCATGAGTTATGGTACAGGGACAACCAAAAAGGGAGCGCTTAAAATGCATGGGAAAAACAGGAAGTGTTTTTTACGGTTTATGCATTTACGCCTTACATTCATATTGTGTTGTATATGAATCATTATATGCTCATGGTTGGGGGTTGTCCTTGTAGGTACACTTTTGGCATGATAAGAAGGGGCTAAGGCAGGTTGAGGCAGTGAGCTTGTCAAGAACACTTTTGGGAATTGAAGGACGGGATTGCTTTTCTATAGTGTCTACTCTAGGAGTAGTGTAAAACTATAGTTGATAACATTCATTAGATTGGGAATGTAATTAATCCATTGATAGTCCTTATTTTTGGCATGTAATTCTTAAAGCTCATAGCCTCAACACGATCATTTTACTCTGATAATTTATGTTAGCTCTAATTATGCCTTCAATCCGTACTTAAGGAACTAGGGTCCTTACATACACTAGGACGTATGTACCTCTTGTCCAATAAGTCTTGCAATTGAGTTTTCAATTCTTTCAATTCAGTCGGTGCCATCCGATAAGGAGCTCGTGAAATTGCAGAAGTACCAGGTATCAAATCAATACCAAATTCCACTTCTCGACTCGGTGGAAATCCAGGTATCTCATCCGGAAACACATCCGCATATTCTGCAACCACTGGTATCTCCTCCACTTTCCTTTCTATTTTTTGTTCAGTTACATCAAGGGCATAAATCAAATAACCCGCATGTCCACGTTCGAACAAACACGGCATTCGGATTGCTGATATCAAAGGAATCCTTGCCCTCGATCCCTAGCCATAGAAGAACCATTGATTTCCAGTATCAGACTGAAATCTCACTATCTTCTGACAACAATCCACAACAGATTTATGTTTACTTAACACATCGATTCCAAGAATGCAATCAAAATCTGTCATGTCTAACACAATCAAATCAGCATGTAGTCCATACTCAGTCTCAAACTGAATATCACAATCAGACACACTCTGACAAGCCATCACAGTAGTTCTCATGGGTGTCGAAACATAAAGAGGCATCAACAGTGGAGACGAGCATTTATGATACCGGTCAATAAAATTTTGTGCAACAAAAGAATGTGATGCACCAGTATCAATCAAAAGTAAAGCTGGATAAGTAAACAAAGTACACTTACCCGCTATCACATCATCAGGAGCTGCCTCTGCTTGCTCCCTATTCAATGCATATACCTGAACCTGAGGTGGTCCTGCCCTCTGTCCTCCACCAGATTGTGGTACACCCTGTGGTCTCTGCTGCACTGTATTCTCTGACATTGTTCCTCTCCTCTGTTGTCCACCCACTTGAGGACAATCACGGATCACATGTCCTGGGCTCCCACAACGGAAACAAACTACTGTATTCAATTGAGTACAATCTCGTTTCAAATGTGGTCCGCCACATTTAAAGCATTGCACACCACTGCCACTACTACTACCTTGGAACTGTCCCTTAGCTCTTTGGTCATCCCCTTTCCGTGGTCCAAAACGTTTCCCACTAAATCGAGAGGAAGAAGCACCTCCGTTGATGGTTTAAACGTTTCCCCCCGTGGTCTCATGCTCTCTGATGTAGGTATCTGAGAATGTCCCACATCTTGATAAACACCAATAGCAATCTCAGCCATTTCGGCTCTCATCAACGCTTCATCATATGAACAAGGGTTATTAGACATCACCCTATCAAATAACTCCGGCCTCAAGCCCTTTACAAATTGTCTAATCTTTACCTTGGTATTAGCAGCAATATGTGGTACATATCGTAACAACGATGAATATTGCACCGCATACTCAGACACAGTCATATTACCCTATTTCAAATTTTTAAACTCATCTTGTTTCCTCTGCCTTGCAGCCACAGAGAAGTAGTGAGCAAGAAAACGAGTTCTGAAAACATCCCAGTCCACAGTCTGACCTTGAGCTCTCAGCTCAATCAATGTAGTTTTCCACCACATCATTGCTTTCTTAGCCAACTGAAATTCAGCTAAGCGTAACCAAGCAGTCTTGGCACATGGTGCTGACACAAATATCTGTTCCACACGTTCCAGCCACTCCTCTTTCAGTTCCCCTGATTCAGTACCCTCAAACCTGGGTTGTTGATAACTCAGAAATTGCGTCAATGTTAACTCGCCAGGTAACAGTACATGTTCCACTGGCCCTTGCCCAATCAGCGGTGGTGGCACAGGCGCCATCCTCACACTAGCATTGCCACTCATGGCATCCCCAACATCCTAATGATACCCTCTGTCTGTCATAACTGTATATCAAGGGTTAACAATAACATTCACAATTATAAAACATGTTAGAAGAACATCATATTACAAATCCTAACATGATATTACCATCTCAACATGTTTTCAAGTGTTTAGGTAACTCCCTAATACACTTTCTCTACCCATGTTCACCCCGTTCTCGAACCACTGCTCCGATACCACCAATGTGGGGTCCTCATTACTTAATCCATTATGTATCAATTAATCATACATACGTGAGTCTGAATTAAGTAAAAAGATACACTGATTAGAAGTTTCTTACTAAGTAAGTTGTTACAACTTTATAAAAACCCTACCATATATACATCATATGGAATTCAAACAATGTGATGTCCGGAGATTAATAGTGTTAATCCCGGTGTGGTAATAATCCTTGATGGATTTTTAATTGTGGCAATTAGGAATTAATTGAGGTTTTGCGTCTCCCGAGGTTGTTAAATAGGGCATTTGGGATCGTTGGATCCAAAGGTTAAGATTGTATTCTCGTTTTGGTGGAAAACCTATGAGTTGGGTTTTTAGTGGGACTTGGTGTCCGGGGCGCTATATGTTGGGGCCAGTTTGGGTATTTGATTTTGGAGAGAGATTTTTTGAAAACAGATGATTTTTAATGAATCATGATGTATTTGTGGAGGTATTGGTATGTTGGGGCATTTTTGCTATATATACCAGTTGGACACGAGATGTCCGTCATTTGGCACGGAATCCCTCTCTCTCTTCCCTCTCTCATCGCTCAAACCCTCCTCCCCCTTTCCCCTCTTTGGTTCTTGGGAAGGAAATCGTTGGTAGCTTGGCTCGGGAGCCGGATTTCTCGAAGATAATCAGGTATTAACATTCCCATCACCATTGTCTTCGATTTGATAGTGGTATGGTGGGTTTTGGTTGAGTATTTAGTTGGGTTTGGTAATTGGAGATTTTTTTGATAAAAATCCAAAATGGTGTTTTTAGTGTTTTTATTGGTTACAAATGGTGTTTTGGATGTGTTTAGGAAGTTGGGGGTGTTGGTTTTGAGTTTGGGTGTGAAAAACACCATGGAAGGTCGAATTTTCGGAAAATTGCAGGTGGCGATCGATCGCCAAGGAGGGGCGATCGATCGCGACGGGCAGCTGCTAAAAATCGAAGAAGATGAATAGTGCGGGCGATCGATCACGAGCGGGTTGGCGATCGATCGTGAGGAATGGCGATCGATCGCGAATGAGCACTGGTTTGGCCTCTGGATGGAGGCGATCGATCGCAAAGTTATAGGCGATCGATCGCCGCTTGTAAAATTTTGTTTTTTTGAAATTTTTGGAAAATGTCGGGATTTTGGAATCGAGGTTTTAAGGGGCCGTTTCCGGGGCAATGTCTACATTCCAATGGGAATGCTATACTTTTAAAATTGATTAGTTGGAGCCAAAGTTTAATGAAACGGAATTCTCGGTTTAATCCTTGGCTATCTTTTAAAATTGTAAAAAGGAATATTTTGGGTATTATGCATACTTAGCCGGGGGGGCTTTTATTTTGGTAATCGTCATGGATTGACGATATGATTGGGAGTCATGAACGTGCTTGGACACGTGGTTGCATGCTTGTGTTTGATTGTGAATTATTTGTGTGTTAGCACATAATTCATCGGATCGTGGGACTCGGACGAAGTCGGACTCGAACTACGGAAAGTATAAGGTACGTATAACGTACGAGCATAGCCCTTTATTTTAAATACAATTGTTGAGTGCATGACACACTGTATTGCAATAAATGTATATGGAAATGCCTGATATATGGTTTTAGCAATAAACGGATATTAGCGGATATTGAAATACATGGTTAATGGTACTTGCTACAAATGGATGTATATGCATTGGGAATTGCATGGCGCCGCTTTTGAGCGAGCAATGATTAGATGTGGTCGACTTTGAGCGAACATCGGTTATGACGCCACTGCTGTTGAGCATGCGTGAGACTGAAATGCCGCTATTGTAGAGCGAGCAATTAAATAGAACTATGGAACCATAAAAGAGATATATGGGATATTTGTGATCATTTTTTAATGATTTGATATTATTGTTATAATATCGGTATGTGGCAAGTGAATTCGTTAATCAATGTAATGATTAACTGGCATTTGGGAATTTGATGATTTCAGTTATTTTGAGAACAGGGACAGTACAGGGGATCCCGGATGAGGATGATGCCATCCAGGGAGTATCTCTTATATTTCATAGCATTTACATATTGTAAATTATGAATTGTATTATTGTGATTATGGGATTTGGGATATTGGTATGCTCACCCCGCGTGGGGGCTGTCTCTGTTGGGGCAGGTTATTAGGTACATCGATGGCTTGGAATTGAGCTCGAGCGGTGGATTTGAGGTGCTCCCAGGATCGAGGTACCAGCGACGGTATTGAGCATGATACTTTATACATTAGATACATGCCTACTTATTCGACACTCGCATGTGAGCAGTATTATGTGTATATCGAATGTATAAAGAAGGCAATGACCTTTCTCTTTTCATTTATGTGTTGCATGCAATTAATTATGAATTGCAAAATGAATTGAGAGCATGTTAGTGTATGTTTAAAGGTGCATGACATGTTTTATTTAATATGTTGGGAAAGTATAGACATTATACAATTAATGTAAAGAAATTTTATGGATGGTATTCATGCTTGAGTTGCATGTAATCACTTCCCCCCTTAATAACATGATTGTATGCACTAAGTACAGGGGTTAATACACTAATATCGGGTTAAGGGCACGGGGGTCCTTACATTAGTGGTATCAGAGGCAGGTTAGCTCTTTGGGACTGTTGCAGGCCTGGAACATGCTGATAGGGATAGGTAGCACATATTTATGCATGATAGTAGCTAGTGTTGTGTGACACAACTATTTTGCTTATGTGCATTTGTGATATGTGATCATAGTGAAATGATTATATGTCACGACATCTATAGAATCATAATATAACCCGTTGATTATGATTGTGAGTTGTGACACAGGGACATCCAAATGGAGCATTTTGAAATGCATTGAGATACAGGAAGTACTTTGTACTCATAGTTTATGCATTTTATCATTATAATCATATTGTGGTGAATATGGATTATCGTATGCTCATGGTTTGGGATTGTTCCTGTAGGGACACTATGACGCGAAAGGCTAAGACCAGGGTTGAAAGACACGAACGGTAACCTGTGTTTTATATACATCATGGATTATGCATTGTGGTTGCATGTGTACAATGGAGTGATGATTTTAATGCTCTGCCGCCAAATGTTGAAGCGAGGGGTGGGAGTGCAGCATGTCGCATTTGAGCGAGGTGCACTAAAATACACTCATGATGATGTATGTTGGGATATGGAATATGCTTTGTGTTGCAGGTATAATGGAATACTTGATGAATATCCCATGAGTCATTGTTATGGAAGAGTGATGATTTTAAATGCTTGCCGCTATTTGTTTGTTTTGTGCCGCTAAAATGTGAAGCGAGGGGTGGGAGCGCAGCATGTCACATTGAAGCGTGGTTATCATATGAGGCGAGGAAAGAATATTTGCCGCTAAAATGTGAAGCGAGGGGTGGGAGCGACGCATGTCCATTTAAGCGAGGTTATTCTATGCCGCCTATATGTAAAGCGAGGGGTGGGAGTGCCGCATGTCGCATTTGAGCGAGGGGCATTAAAATACACTATCATAACAATGACTAGGGATCGGCTATTCTATTGGCGATGGTTTATGCCGCTGGGTATTCATAGCGATGGTCATTCCGCTATTCTATTGGCGATGGTTTATGCCGCCGGGTATTCATAGCGATGGTTCATTTCGCTATTCTATTGGTGATGGTTTATGCCACCGGGTATTCCTAGCGATGGTTCATTCCGCTATTCTATTGACGATGGTTTATGCCGCCGGGTATTCATAGCGATGGTTCATTCCGCTATTCTATTGGCGATGCTTTATGCCGCCGGGTATTCATAGCGATGGTTCATTCCGCTATTCTATTGGCGATGCTTTATGCCTCCAGGTATTCATAGCGATGGTTCATTCCGCTATTCTATTGGCGATGACTTATGCCGCCGGGTATTCATAGTGATGGTTCATTCCGCTATTCTATTGGCAATGGTTCATGCCGCCAGATATCTATAGCGATGTTTCATGCCGCTGACTCTATGACGAGGGATTATGCCGTTGATTCTATAGCGACGGGTTATACCGCTATGTACATGACACTGGATTACGCCACCTACGAGCGATGGGTGCTGATTGCATACCACTGTTGGATGACGGAGACAGGTATGCTGCTATATTGTTAGCAATGAGGTATGGCGTATTACTGTTTATTTAGCATTATTGTGGATATCATGCGTTGATTTACTTATGTTGTCATGTGTTTGATGATGAGACTATGGACGTCGTGTACCGACATATACCGTCACGGGTCGACGATGTTATTTCGAAGTCATATGTTGACAGGTACCGTCACGGGATGACGATGACATATAGCGTCGTTTTGATGATTAATACATTCATGTTTATGTATTTGGTTGTATGGTTTGAGTGCCTTTGGTGAGCACATGGTAGTGTCTGGGTCACTAGTTGACGAGACCATTATGCCGAGCAGGTTGCTCGAAGAATTATTGGGTGCGCCGTACAAGAATTGTACCGCAGCACACATTCGAAGTGTATATATTGTTTGAGTAATGATATCCTGTGGGTATACTCGCTGGTTTGGCTAAGGCCAAGTGATTGGGTGGTAAGAGTAGTCATTGAGGAAAACCACTCGCTTGTTGCTGTGATGTGTGTTAGGCGTGGACACACCCACCCTGAGGGTGTGGGATAAGTCCTAATGGATTAGGATTGTATCGTAGTTGAGCAAGGACACCGGATTGTCCATTGTGCTTTGGTGTTTAGAAATATGTTGGGTGACGACCCACAACTCCAATGGTTTGTACGGTATGGTATACCGGAATGGGACGCGTGTCACGTTGATAAGTTGGTATGAACCTATGGGGCCAGCGGATCGCTAGCCAGGTATTGTTGCAGTGCTTTAGCGTGCTTGTGATAGCCGTTATACTGCTCGTTGGATCCGAGTTCGGTGAATCGTACGATGATACGATGCGGACTTATGATAGACTCTTGTAGTCTCTATGTAGTTTGATGTTTGAGGTGGGGAATACCTCATGGGGACGTTTATACGTCTTATATTTCGAGGGACTTGTATCGGGACCACTCAGTTCCGTTGGGAGTACCAACGTGAGTGTCGACAAGTCGTTGTTAGCTCGGGTTAAGCATCCTTGCATATGGAATGCGACGTGAGTCACAATTGGAATTGCGAGATATAGTTAGTGGGGTGACACTACTATATAGACTTTATCTTTGGAGAGATTTGGATTGTACTGTCATGGAGACAGCTGGTATTGGTTGAGGGTTTATTATGAATCAACCAGGGTAAGCCCTCCTAGTGTTGGACTAGGTGATGGCTTCGTACTTCCAGTGAGACGTTCGAGGAGACGTCTTCGGGGTGACGCTCGAGTTTGTGGAGTACTATGGCAATAGTGCAGGGCATCGTTAGTTGAGTATACATGGCGTATACGAGCTTCGAATTGATAATAGTGACTTCGATGCACTATTATGAACCAGTTGCATATTTTGGTTCCGAGATATGTGTTGGTATGAATATATCCAGTTTTCCGAACGCTGGTTCGAGGTTGGAGGGTCATGGATTCATGACACTATCCTTATGGGAAAGGCGATATTGATATACCTACCGGTTGAATCTTTTGGGGAGGTTCGTTGCTTTTGTTGTGTGGTGTTGATGTTGAAATCACACCCTTTGGTTTTGGCTTGTCAACCATCATTCTCCGTGGAGTGAGAATAATCGAGGTTTGACAGTTGGTTTTGGGATTTGGGTATGATAGGAGATACCCGAGTCTATTGCTTTGAGTATGCATGTTGTGTTGGTGTTTGGACAGGTATGCCGGTGTGGGTATACGAATGAGCATTTTTTCTTGGTACTCGTCGGACATCGGATATAGATGCTTTGATGAATGAATCTCCGGTGAGAGATTGTGGCACTTTGAGATTGGTGATCTCGATGGCTCGATGTATTCCGATGAATAATCGGGGAGTCCGGTTGACTTCCCCTAAGGAGGAATTGTCGTGTTTTGGAACCATGGTAGTTCTTGTTGAATAATTCGATAGCCTTCCTGTTTTAGGATTGTTGAATCCCAAGATAAACGAGGGATGGCCAGGATTCGGATTTGTTAGTGTCGTGTTGACACGTGTATCGGGAATGCAATTGATTGTTCTTGCATGTCCTTTCGAGAACTTGAGACCTTGCGGAGTCTCGATTGTGTGTTAGGACCAAGATGTGATCTTCTTGGAACGCCCGGATGTGTACATCATTAGATGTGTGTTTGGTGTTGATCGGTAGCAATGGGTTGCCCGATCCGTGTTACAAAGGGTTGCAACTACTCCTTTGGAGAAATGGGGGTGAAAGCAGGAACCGGGTTTACTGTGAGCATACTGACGTGTGCTAGTAGTCCTCTTCATAACGATGCGTGTTAAGCTTCGTGAGCAAATGATGGAGATATCATGAGAAGATATCTATGTCAGGACCAAGGAAGATTTGGTTGATTTACAGTCGTGGTGGACTGACTTCTGGGACGATTCACATCGAGGTATGTTGTAATCTTTCGGGTTTGTATTGGTTTTGGCATTTGCTCTATTTTAGAGCTTGGTGCGAGATTGGTGTTCTCGCAGTTGATAATTCGATTCTAATGCGGTTGATGTGACTAGAAATAGACACATCTTTAGTACTTAATTGTCTACGATTTGGTAGGTTTTGATAGATAATTTGATACGTATGCTACCTAATCGTATATTTGTGTAATTGTAGGTACAATTGAAGAAAACGAGCTAAAAATTATGTGTAAAGACCAAGAAGAGACATGGATATGACAAGGACTCAAAGTTGATCAAGAAAAGGGCAAAAACGTAATTTTGGAGGTGGAAATCGATCGCCCGAAAGAGGAAATCGATCGCCTATTGTGACATCCCTGAAATGTAATTGCAATTTGGTGCATTAATTGTGTTTACAATGATTAATTATGTGGTAATTAATTATGTGTTGGAATTTATTTACCTTATGGAAATGCATGGTCATGTGGATAGGGTGACCCGGGGTTGCATTTCAGGGTGCATGTGGTGCATGTCGGGTAAATATTATTGGAAGCATGATTTATTTGCCATTGGTAGCAATTGATTAGAAATCATGTGTTTAATTGATATTTGGTGCTATGAGTAAATGCTTTGAAAAATATCATGTTGGGGTGTTTTATACACCATGGAATTATTTTGGTATGCTTTTAATTAAATAAACTCATTTTATTACCCCACACCTCTACCAATCCATTTCACTTTACCAAAATCAACTTCCCACAAACCCTTTCCCCCCCATTTTCGTTCTTGAGCTTTGGGGTAAAGAGAAGTCCTTGCAAAATCTTGTTTTGTGGAGTTTATTGGGTGATTTGAGGTCCCCAAGAGGTATGGATACCTCATTGTTAATTTTGTAAGGTTTTGTTTAAGTTTGGTTTGATTTTGAAGGGTTTTAAAATGGTTTGTGTTGGGTTGTTGTGGTTTTGGTATTATTTTGGTTGGATGTTGTATATTTGGGTTTATGTAGATGTTTATTGTTGGTTTTGAGTTGTTGGGTTTGGTTGATGTTGGTGTATGTGGGTATGTATGAGTTGGGGTTGAAGATGGGTGAATAGTGCCCAAACCCCGCATGCCCAGAGCTCGGCGATCGATCGGCGCCTTCTCGCGATCGATCGCGAGCAACAGAGCTGAGGCAGTGAGCTTCAGCGATCGATCGCGAGTTTGGCGCGATCGATCGGCGAGGCCGCGATCGATCGGCGCAAGCTCCGCGATCGATCGCGGATTGTTTAATTTTGTTGGGCGAGGCAGTGTGATCTCGCGATCGATCGGGGCTTGATGGCGATCGATCGCGAGACACCAAAAATGGTGTTTTTGGTTATTTTTGTAGGATTTTTGGTATTGGACTATTATTGGGTTCTAATATTGATTTGTGTGAATGTGTAGAACCATCCCAGGTGGCAACACAGCCAAGGCATTGAAGTCCTACCATATCCTACATTTTGGAAAGGTACGTAGTGGATGTACGGGCACCCCAACGGTACATGTATCTTATATACTTATTGTTTATGCATTGTGGATGCAAGTATATATGTGGTATTGCATAGTGGATGCAAATACATGTTATGCATGATGTTTATAGATGCATATGATTATTGGTGCACATCCCATGAGTCGTGGTCATCCCTTGATGATTTTAATGCTTGCCGCTATTTGGTTTGGTTCCGCTAAATGTGAAGCGAGGGGTGGGAGCGCCGCATGTCACATTTGAGCGTGGTTATCATATAGGGCGAGGAAAGGGTATTTGCCGCTCAATGAGAGGCGAGGGGTGGGAGTCCCGCAGTCCATTGAAGCGAGGTTATCCTGAAATTTAGCTAAGCGTAACCAAGCAGTCTTGGCACACGGTGCTGACACAAATATCTGTTCCACACGTTCCAGCCACTCCTCTGCCAGTTCCCCTGATTCAGTACCCTCAAACCCGGGTGGTTGATAACTCAGAAATCGAGTCAATGTTAACTCGCCAGGTAACAGTACTTGTTCCACTGGCCCTTGCCCAATCGGTGGTGGTGGCACAGGCGCCATTCTCACACTAGCATTGCCACTCATGGCATCCCCAACATCCTCATGATATCCTCTGTCTGTCATAACTGTATATCAAGAGTTAACAATAACATTCACAATTATAAAACATGTTAGAAGAACATCATATTACAAATCCTAACATGATATTACCATCTCAACATGTTTTCAAGTGTTTAGGTAACTCCCTATACACTTCCTCTACCCATGTTCACCCCGTTCTCGAGCCACTGCTCTGATACCACTAATGTGGGGTCCTCGTTACTTAATCCATTATGTATCAATTAAGCATACATACGTGAGTCTGAATTAAGTAAAAATATGCACTGATTAAGAGTTTCTGACTAGTTAGATTGTTACAAGGTTTATAAAAACCTAACCAACTATACATCACATGTACAAGCAACAACCTAATCCAAGATAACTCCTAGGCAGTGGTTCAGCTCGCAGCGGAAAATGACTCACATCCCGTCTTCCCACGTCTATGAGTCCCTATTGAAACATTCACACAACGTGAGTATAGATAACAACTATCTCAGTGCGATATCAAAACACAATATCAATGATAAAGCACAATAATAATCATCAATTATGAATGTTCTGTATCATGCATCAACAAATGCAACTATGTCATGACATGTCTCATCACACATCCTATTATCATGAGACTAAGATGATATGTCTATTTCCGCTCAATATGTCAGTGGAACTGTCTCACATCTTCATATTAGCAACACATATCATAGTACCGTCCTCACATGATAATAGCCAGAGCATATACCCAAAAACTGGCGTATATCTCTCATACCAAGTATATGTAGCATACCCGACTATATACCCAAACAAGGCGTATACCTCTAATTCTAACGTATATGTAGCATACCCGAGCATATACCCAAACCAGTCGTATATCTCTAATGCTAAAGCATAAACCTCATCCATCTCAAACACATGATATCCATGAATGTACATGCATATGATACTACCAATCATATGATACCAACACAACACAATTCATATGATATCAATCTCATAACATTATCACTATATCTATACTCCTTACGTCAACACGTACCTGTAAAGCGACACAAACGATATAAATCAGTCGTCACTGACTAAGTGCCTCGTTGCCCCATCCCCTGTGATGATGCAAGCAAGTATAAAATCCCTTCACTCAACTTCTTAGCTTGATTATCAAGTGAAATCCAAGCTCAAAATTCAACCTAAGGAAGAAATGAGAGAGGAGCTTGTGTAGGGATTTTGTAGGTGAAAATGGTGTATTGTGAGTTGCAAATCTGATTTTACTTATTTAATCAACTCTCCAAATGCAAACTCAAACTCACATCCACATGCTAATGGAAATTCAAATGAAACCAAAGGCATAGGAAATTCAAGTCAAATGCATACTAGTCCATGTTACTTGATTTAATTCAAGTCATTTCTATGCACTACATCTTGTGCATCATGTTTCATTCCTTGCCATATATCACATAGTCATGTCATGTATGTGAGTATTAACCCTCGGTTCAACCCGAACCCGACTCTACATCGTACCATAATTACGCCAGAATCATATGACACGTGTATAAAGCAAATCGAGGCATTACATAAAATCCCTCTACCCAAACATAATTTTAACATTCTTCCCTATGTCAAAGATTTTTTATTTAAACTCCATTCTATACTTCTTTTCTTTATTCCAACTCCTTACCAACCTCAAACGACATAAAACCCTTACTTTAATTGCATAAAACTCCTTAAACCTTTTAGAATTATTACAAAACCACCCAAAATCCAATTTTGCTAATAAACAACTCCTAATAAGGGTACATAAATGCAGGGGTCTTAATGAACATGAGATCCTTCAGTTTCTGTCATCTTGAGAGAACCCAAGAGCATACTTTTGCAAAGGACTCTCAATTCATTATGAATTATGTAGCCCTAAAATCTCCTTATACGAAGAACAAGTGGAAATAAATAACATACTCGTAATGCTTCCGTATTATAATCAATTTTAACAAAATGAAATACACCATTTTGACCATAATAGCACCGGGTGATGTGGGTTGCAAAACCACCATTCGAAAAATTACTGCCCCAGACTATTTTACGAATGGCTCCTTACCATCCAATCTCAGTCCCTCAGGCGAGGTTAGTCTGCAAGTTATCCGGCTCGTTCAGAAACCGCACATCACAGCCCTAATTTGTTTCCTACCTTAGGGCATAAGATATAATCAAGATATAAGAAGATCTGGGAGATAGATGGGCAACAACCTTAGTTTATTCTGAAAATACTTATCATATCTATAACATTAAAAAGTTTCCTTCGAGAGGAGACGGACTTGTTTAGCCTCTCATAAAGATGAGTCTTGACTCAAGAACACATAAACTAATAAAAACAGAACAATTTTACAAACGATTACAAAAGAAAGAAAGAAATGAAATATTACCAAGCTATGAAAGTCGAAAGATTACAAAGCTTGGAGACTACAATTTTTATTCTCAGAAAACTATGGAGAATGTTCGATGTCCATAGCTTCTTGAATGAGTATCTTTATATAGGCATGAATCCGGACTTGAACTTCGGATTCCAAATCTTTATAATTGTTGAGTGCAGATGTGAGTGTGCCTTAACTTTCACGTGGTCTGGCATCTTTCTCTGAGTGTGCCAACTTTTCTTGTGAGTGGTCCATTATTTTGTCCGAGTGCGTTTAACAGTTATCGCACTAATTTTTAATGGTCCATGCCTTTTCCTTTGTCGGGGAATCTTTATATTAATGGTTTTGTGGTCCCCAAGCTTTAGGAAAACGGGCTCTCTTATCAATGGGTCTTTTATCTTTTCCTGCCTCTAATCTGTCGGGTTTGAATCGGAGTCCTTTCCCGAATTCTGGTTCTTCCTACTCCGCGCATGCTTGGTAAATATGATTTATCCATCGGCCAATGTGTGCCATGTTGCAGAATTTTCGGTAAGTTTCTTTCCTGCCGGAATCTTATTTTCCCAAAGAATTCTCCTCTTTGTTTCGAAGAGTTCTTCAGCAAATCTCGTTGATGTTCCTGTCATGGAATTCAGCATGAAAGTACCGTTGACTGAATTCTGAAAGAACTTAAATGAGTATTTGACTTTGTCCATCTCGGTTAGAGAAACCCAAGGACCCCATGCGCGACTGGTTGAAACTTCATCTTCTGTGATAGTTCCAGCCAAAACTGGTATGACGTCTGGTAGCGCCATTCTTAAATTTTTAAGGCGTTCACATCTGGTCGTCTGAGCTTAATAAAATGAATAGATTCGATGAAACCCTTATTTGCTGGTTCTGAGCAGCACTGAAAAAATACAACTCCAAGATATTTCATCTAGACAAATGTGGATTATT
This sequence comes from Haberlea rhodopensis, assembly GCA_907163345.1. Lineage (NCBI taxonomy): Eukaryota > Viridiplantae > Streptophyta > Magnoliopsida > Lamiales > Gesneriaceae > Haberlea > Haberlea rhodopensis. Next base: position 280,345 of record CAJQUN010000220.1, read on the forward strand.
GGCCCATGTCTCGTGAACAGCTTCTCTGATCCATTTTGCTAATTTTGAAATTTCAGAGAATACTGGTGCAATAGTATAAAACGAAGCAAAAACTCCGAAATTATACAATTCCTGAACTTTCTTTTGGATGGCTTCCTGGCTTCATCCAAACTCTCGGATATTTTCTAGAGATATCAACAATAGTTTTATCTGAGTTGATACCCCGGCTGGTATTAGTTTCTCCAAGTGCGTTGGTAATCTTGTTGATCGCTATTATTTTAAACAGTATTTTCGAGTGTAGCGATTGCGTACCGCAAGTGCATGGTGTCAAGTTTTAGTATAATTATATGGAAAGTACGGATTGTCGATACCACAAGGACTAGGAAATAATTACCAAACTCCACTAGTTTTAACTATATTTTGCCTATGATAACTAGTTATGCTATGGCTTCCGCTGTTATTCATCATCTTGGTGAAATATTCCCGGTCTAGGATCTTGGCCCCTTTGACATATTTTCTCAGTATTGAGGACCTTCAGTTGTGAAGATCTTTTTTTTTTATCTCAACATAAATATATTTTAGACACTCTCCAACATGACAAGATGGATGGTGCCAAGCCGCTTGCCACTCCCATGGCCGGCAACCCATCATCTTCATCTCCAGTTGATGATATAGTGTTTTGTCTTACTATTGGTGCCCTCCGATACCTCACCCTTACATGGCCAGACATTGCATTCTCCGTAAATCACTTGGCCCAATGAAGGTCATCTCCTGATGATGCCCATGGGGTAGTTCCTACGCATGTTTTGCGGTATCTTAAGGGCACCATGTCTCACGGTCTATTACTGCGCCATACTAGCTCTTTTACTCTCCGTTCCTTCTCAGATGCAGATTATGCCGGTGATTCCTTAACTAGTGCATCCACTTTGGCCTATATTGTCTTTCTCGATGACAATCTGATCTCATGGAGTTCTCGTAGACAAAATGGTGTTTCTCATTCCTCTACAGAATCGAAATATATGGAGTTGTCTTGTACTTCGGTTGAAGTTCAATGGTTTCAAAATTTATTCCAGGAAATTACTCATACGTTACATGAAGTTCCTGACATTCATTTGGATAATGTCGGTGCAATTCGTCTCTCTTTCCATCCGGTTCAACATTCTCGCATGAAACACTTTCAGTTGATCTTCACTTTGTTCGTGATTTCGTTTCCTAAGGATTTATCAATGTTCATTATGTTAACATTGTTGATCAACTTGGTGATATCCTCACAAAACCGTTTTCCGCACTCATTCCAGCTAGTGGGTTCCAAACTCTCCGCTGCTGATGGCACGTAAATTTTACAGGGATGTATTAATTCTAGAGATGATTGCTCTAAATCTTCCCCTAGTTTTCCCGTAAATATTCCACACGACATCTTTTCCTTATTCTTTATATCTTGTACTCTAATTTGAAGGAAAATTACCTAGGGAAGTAAATCTCTCTCTCACAATATTATCTAATATTGACTATGGGTGTTAGACAAGAAATTCCCATATTATTTTATTATGGATTTGTTCGTAAATCCTGGAGCATGCGTTCTAATACATATGAATAGACTCATGATAGCTATATTTGATTAGTTTTGAACTTTTTTTTAGAGCTTTTTTGTTAATAAAACAAGCTATCTAGATATTATCTTCGTATTGGATATTATATAGCTGTAATGAGTTGAAGTATCCATTGTATCATATATTTTAAATTATTGGCTTAGAAATACATAAAAAAAAGTCGTGTATAAGATCATGTACAACACGAATTTATTTATGTCAAGTCTTGTAATGTTTGACTTCGGTGCCTGATTCCAACGTTACACGGCAACACACAACGCGCAACGAGGTTTGAAGATTCCTTGAATGAAGCACAATATTTATCCCTCAATCTATATTTATTTATTTATATAAAAGTAAGAATGATCAACGCGGCATGTTACAGTTAGAGAAGAAATTAAATAAATTAAAATTTAAAATAAAAAAGGAAATTGATGGGGAAGAGGTAACTTAAGATATTAGCTTACATTTAGATGAAAAAAATCTCGATTTAGGTGAAGGAATTTATCACAGTAAATTTAAATAAAAAATCGATAACTTCAAATTTCTCCTAATTTAAAGTAATTTAATCAGAAGAGTAAAACAAATTTAAAATCTTAAAGTTGAATTTTCTTCAACTATTAATAGGTTAGAATTCAACTAGGATGTAGATTTGAGGCTTCACTTTTTTAAGTCAACAATGGAGATTTGTTTACTAAAAATGTACCGTGTTTTATTTAGGATGATTTCAAGAGTAGAATTTCAGATCATGAGTAGGGTTTGGGTTCACATTAAAATAATTAACTTATATCTTATTAACACCAAATAAATAGTATAATAAAATCAGGGGCGGACTGAGAAATTTTTTTGATGGGACGAATTTTTTTTTGAAGAACTTAAGGATAAAAAAAATTGGTGGGTGGGGGAAATAAGTAGGGATGAGCAAAAGTTCGGTTAAACCGAACTAATTTAAAAAATCGGTTCGGTTATTTCGAAAATTTGGTTTTGATTTTTTTTAAAAACGGTTAATTCGGTTTCAATTTTCATTTTAAACATACCAGTTAACTGAATTAACAGAATAAATCAAAATTTTTAATTTTTTAATATTTATAAAAAAATAAAAAAAAATTAAGTTGTTTTTATTTTAAAAAAAAACAATAAAATCATTCTTTATTTAAATTTACTTTTCAAATTTTTAAAATCAAATTATCTATTTTTTTTATTTTTATAAATAAATTATCTAATTTTTAATTTTTTTTTTAAAATATAGGTTAATTCGGTTACCGACCGAAATAACCGATTTTTTATCGGTGCGGCTAGACGAAAAAAATTCGGTCTGTTTGTTTTTTAAAAATTCGGTTCGGTCGGTTTGGTTTTAACCGATTGGATACCCCTAGAAATAAGGATAACAATTTGTTTTTAAAAAAAATGCTTTTTTCATGAAATTATATATGTCGCCCGGTACATATATATCACCTTGAACTGTTAAAAGTTGTGGTAAATTTAAATTTGTATGGATGCCTTTAAAATGGAATGATCATGGTAAGAGGATCAATTAATAGCACACCATTCTTAATAATATTAAATAATCTAATCTAGGGCATACTGTTGATCTGATTTCATCATCTAACCTGTCAAAGTTGAGGTCTTACTGTAAAAACTTTGTTTTTAGTCATATTTTCCCGACTACTGACTTAACACGAAACATTGTTGGCGTATCCGGTGCCACTTCAGCACTCCAATAAAATATGACTAAAAAATATATAATTATTGCACTAAGACCAAATTTTAATAAGTTAGAAGACGGACATAAAAAAAAAGAACTTAGATGACTAAATTGGTTATTTTTTCTTCGAGATCATATTCAAATTAAGAAGTTTAAAAATAATTGTTTTGGTAATTGACTAAATAAAGGTTAATTTTTTTGGTAAAATTATAATAGTTTAACACTACGGGTGACTAAATCGGTTTGTGATCACTTCATGAAACCAGGGTGTACTCTACTTGGTCTATTCTATAATTTTTATTCTACTGATTAACCATTCATACTAATTTGAAAGATTCTAAAAAGTAGAGACACTAGCCATAAAGGAATATATATATATATATATATATATATATATATATATATATATATATATATATATATTAATGAATATTTGCGCTAAAGGGTTTTATACGATTACTTAGTGATGTCCTGCATGAGGTGCCTCATGGTAGATCTAACGACTGACATGTTGAGCTTCGAAATAGATTCAGTGGTGGAAATTTTTTAACCTGACCAATTTATTTTGTTTTGTCCTAAAGTTAATTCCCCCGTGGTATATCTACTGATCTGATTTACTTTGGTCATGTGGAGCCATTATATTTATTCAAAGGATACTACCATCATGATAGCATCTCAGTAGCGATTTGGAACGTGACTATACATTTGCCATGGCCTAACAATGTAGCATTTGGGGTATTGAAAGGTTAAATAAAAAAAATGTCCATATCGTGTTTGGAGGGGTCAACAGTTGACTAAATTGATTCAAATAAGATTAAGTTGACCCAACACCATTTATTACTAATTACTAATTCTAATTCTAAAAATAATAATTAAAAAATGGCTCGGTTTAATTTTAAAGTGGGTCAAACCCCTCTATTCTTTGGTCGCCCTCCTTTCTTCTTCATCCCTCGTGCCATTCCCTCTGTTTTCTCCATTCAAACCATAGTTTCTTCGTATATAATCAACCATTACTAGTTCTTTATTTTGCATACTTCAAATTTTCTAATAGTCTCTCATTATTTATGATCAAGAAATTTAAAAAGGCAAGAAATTCGTGCCCGTTGAGAGAATGGAGAATCTTCTGTCAGACATGGACCTGAAAAATCTAGTGCAAGAGTTAAGTCAAGGGAGAGAGCTGGCGGAGCATCTCCACATTCATCTGCTGCAATCTTCTTCACATGAAACTGGTGAAGTCTTGCTTAACGAAATCTTGAATTCGTTCGACCAAGTGCTGTTCTTGGTCAACCATAGCCACCGCAGCGCAGCGGCTATGGTACTGGCTGATCCTCAACAATCGCTCGCCGGAATTCTTCCCACTGATATTTCTGATCACGAGTCCAAGGATCAGGCTAACCGGAAAAGGTACCTATATATTTGACCACGGAGGAAATTAGTGTCGTTGGTCGTATATCTGATCAAATTTTGATTTACTTTTCTAATTAATAATATTGCAGCTCTAACTCTGATACAAATATTTTGTTTTTCTAAATTTTAATCTTTCTTTCTCCAAACTGCTGACTGATGTCACCTTAGCAATGATCAGTATCGTGTCAATAATATTCGCTACTACATCACAGGGAAAATAGTAAAGTTGATGTGGTAAACTAGCCAAATTTGATCTTGATCCACTAATTAGTCAAATTTCAATTTTAATGCAATAAGGTTGCTTCCTTTTCAATTTACTGTTCATGGAGTGCATGATTTATAAGCACCAACCAGTGACATATCAGCGATAATTTGGTTTATGACAATGATATCCTACACTACATCAGTAATCCCGTCAAAAAAATACTAAAATTAAAAAGGAAGCAAAGTTACTACACTAAAAAACAAAATTAGACTAAATATATAGGCCAACTTCCTCTACCAATTTATTGATTAAATTTTGATAACTGATATATGGTTATACAATATTATTTTGGTGCAGAAGGTGGAGGAGGAAAGTGGAAGTGTGTGGCGAGACAGGGATCGAAGGACAGCTAGATGACGGCTACGGCTGGAGGAAGTACGGGCAGAAGGACATTCTGGGAGCAAAATATCCCAGGTTTGTTTTTACTATCTTTTCTTCCCAATAGTAATAGAGGTGTAAAAATGTCATCTCTCGTCGGTCTGTTTCCTTTAAAAGGATAGCCATTGCTATGACTTGTGCTGTCCGGCACTTTTTACACCTCTAAATAGTAATAACTTTTTTTTCTAAAACTAAAAATATATAGGCACCACATTAAATGAATCTTGGTATAATATATTTTTTTTATAATAATGCCATACGTAAATATGATATTAAAAGTTATTAATTAGACGAAATAAATATTTTAAAAAAATTAGAGAAAATCAAAATATTGAAGGTGTTATTTATATAGGAGTATTTTAGAAAAACACGTTAACAAGCCAAGAGACTAAGATACTTTTTTCTAGTATGGCATTATAAAAAAATATTTACGTATGGCATTATTATAAAAATATATCAAAAATTTAAATATAAAAATTACACCCACACAATACTCTATATAAAAAAAATCAAATATATTTTATATTAAATTTTATACATATGTTCATGTATATTTATTATTATTACAACATAACATAACAAAATTCATCCTTTTCCAAAATTTTAAATTATATATATATATATATATATAACATATTGGACACTTTTGTTATTTAGCAACACATGTGAGGATATTGATAAGTTCACTTTATGACATACAACTAACACCCTCACATATTATATATACTAGCTGCCGAAGCACACACATTCCGTGTGTAATGAAATTTTAAATTAAATATATTGTATATGTATACTAAATTTTTATATTTGAAATATCTGATTTAAATATGATATTTTATGGGAAGAGAAAAAACTGCCGCACATATTTGTGTGTGTGATACTTTATATATTTTCTTCCCATCCTAAAGAGAACCAACAAAATTATTATTATTATTTTAAAGAAATTAAGTTGTGCATGATAATAGAATATTTTAAAAAAATATATAATTTTTAAAATAATTTACAGGGGTTATTACAGATGCGCGCATAGGTATGGACGAGGCTGTTTGGCAACAAAACAAATTCAAAGATCCGACGATGATCCAAATACATTAGATATCACATACTGTGGGATGCACACGTGCGACCCGTTCGGGAATCCAAGTCTCAATGACCCACTAATCCCAATTATTAATCCACAAAATCAATTGGAGGCACTATCATTGATCCAAAATAATCACCATTTCCTAGCCCAATCCCAACCACCATTTTTCGATATCCAAACAAGCCTTAAGGGTATATCACAAGATATACAAACTTCTAGGATCCCTTCTTCATCAAATATCCAACCCCAAAACTTTACAAGCCCTGATCATGGAAAAATATTCTATAATTTGCATGGTTTGGAATCTGAGGCCGGTGGGGTTGTTCCGACCTCGACGACTTCTGTTGCTAATTCCTCTGCTCTTCATTTAGATTTTCCACTTGGTATGTCGTATGAATTTGGGTTGAATTTCAGCTTCGAAGATCATAGAGAATAGAGAGATTAATAGAAACAATCATCTATTTACATTTGAAGAATTATTATTTGATCCATAGGCTTTTAAACTATTTAAGTTGTAATGTTTATGTAACAACTGTGAGATATTTTTTTTCTTTTCTTTTTTTTTTTTTTAAAACAAATTTCTATTATGATTTATTGTAATATGATTGCTACGTGATCTTATGCTTGTGATTAGAGGGAGATGGTTTGATGTATTTTGTCCCTATAATCATTTGACTTGATTTATTTTAGGGAAAATTTCAGGCTGGTACATCGTGAACAATAATTCATCGTAGTATAGCAAAAAAATATTAGTTCAGCTAGGTCCACTCTTGGTTGAAATGTCCTTAGTATCCCAATGTGGTCCATGTGGTCCAAGCGGTCCACGCGATCCAACCAACCTTTAATAAATTACATTCTTAACCCTCAGAAAATGTTTTAAGAACAAATATGCCACTATATATTATTCATTATTTTCTTCATCCAAATATTCACCAAACAGTAGCATTTTATGAATATGAGATCCTTTGGTTTCTGTCATCACGAGATAAACCCAAGAGCATACTTTTGCAAAGAACTCACAGTTCATATAACGTTCTTCTAATTATAATTCAAAACCCGATTTGAAGATTATGGTAAAAATAAATAACAGGCCCATCATGCTTTCATATTACAATAAAATTTTGTCAGAACAGTATATACCTTTTTTACCATAACGGCACTTGATGAGGCGGATTGCAAAGCCACCAGTCGAAAAATTACTGCCTCCATATTGTTTTACGAATGCCTCCTCACCAGCCAACCCCAGCCCCTCAGGCGAGGTTATTCTGCAAGTTATCCGACTCCTTCAGAAACCGCACAACACAGTCATAATTCGTTTCCTACCTTAGTGCGTAAGGTATAATCAAGATATAAGAAAAATTTAAAGAATCTAGGAGATAGATGGGCAACAGCCTTTATTTTATTCTGAAAATACTTATAATATCTATTACATTAAAACATCTCCTTTTGGGAAGAGACGGACTTGTTTAGCCTCTCATATAGATGAGGCTTGACTCAAGAACACATAAATGAAATACAGAACAATATTACAAACGATTACAAAAGAAAGAAAGAAAGGAATTATTACCAAGCTATGAAAGTTGAAAGAATACAAAGCTTGGAGACTACAAGTTTTATTCTCAGAAAACTGTGGAGAATTTTTCGATATCCTTATTTCCTGAATGAGTGCTTTTATATAGGCATGAATCTGGACTTCAACTTTGGATTCCAAATCTTGATAATTGTTGAGTGTGCGCCCGTGAGTGCACCTTAACTTTCAATTGGTCTGGCATCTTTGTCTGAGTTTGCCAACTTTTCTCGGGAGTGGTCCATTATCTTTGTCCGAGTGCGTTGAACAGTTACCGCATTATCATTTTTCTAAAGCTCGGGGACCACAAAAACCAATAATGTAAGATTCCCCGACAAAGAAAAAGGTGTGGACCATTAAAAGATAATGCAGTAACTGTTCAACGCACTCGGACAAAGATAATGGACCACTCACGAGAAAAGTTGGCACACTCAGACAAAGATGCAAGAACACGTGAAAGTTAAGGTGCACTCACGGGCGCACTCAACAATTATCAAGATTTGGAATCCGAAGTTGAACTCCGGATTCATGCCTATATAAAGGCACTCATTCAGGAAGCTAAGGACATCAAAATTCTCCATAGTTTTATGAGAATAAAAATTATAGTCTCCAAGCTTTGTAATCTTTCAACTTTCATAGCTTGATAATAATTTGTTTCTTTCTTTTGTAATATTGTTATGTATTTCAGTTTATGTGTTCTTGAGTCAAGCCTCATCTATATGAGAGGCTAAACAAGTACGTCTCCTCCCAAAAAGAGACGTTTTAATGTAATAGTTATTATAAGTATTTCCATAATAAAATAAAGACTGTTGCCCATCTATCTCTTAGATTTCTTTAAATCTTTGTTATATCTTGATTATACCTTACGCCCTAAGGTAGGAAACGATTTATGACTGTGCTGTGCGGTTTCTGAAGGAGTCGGATAACTTGTAGACTAACCTCGCCTGAGGGGCTGAGGTTGGCTAGTGAGAAACCATTCGTAAAACAATATGGAGGCAGTAATTTTTCGACTTGTGGCTTTGCAATCCACCTCACCCGGTGCCGTTATAGTCAAAATGGTATCTTTCAGTTTGGTAAAATTTTATTGTAATACGAAAGCATGATGTTCCTGTTATTTATTTTTAACATAATCTTCAAATCGGGTTTTGAATTGTAATTATAAGAACGTTATAGGAATTGTGAGTCCTTTGCAAAAGTATGCTCTTGGGTTCATTATCAGGATGGAGAAGATAATGAATAGTATATAGTTGCATATGTGTTCTTAAAACATTTTTCATGGGTTAAGAATGCAATTTTATTAAAGGTTGGTTTGACCGTGTGTACCGCTCGGACCACATGGACCACATGTTGTTATTAAAGTCATTTCAACCAAGAATGGACCTAGATGAACTAATATTTTTTACTAGACTACGATGAATTATTTTTTACGAAATGGTACTGGCCTGAAATTTTTTCTTATTTGATTCATAACAGTAGCCCAACATGATTTCTTCTTTCCACAAAGAAAAAATCAAGGCCCAAGGGGCCAATATATTATTCTTATGTTAAGTTGATGGAAACCTACTGTGCCACCACATATAGGGTGTGCATTCGATTAAATTTGTAATCTATCTAACCGGATTTTGAAAATCGAACTAATCGATTTTTTTTTCTGATGCTCGAACCGACCGAATTTTTTTGAGAACCTGAATAACCGAACCGAACAAAAATATCATTAGGTTTGCAATCGAATTAATTGATATTTTTTAAAAATAATAAATTGAAAATAGCATAATTTGATTTTAAATTTAAAAATATAAATAAATAAAGTATTAAATAAATTGATTTAATTTTTTTAAAAAAGTATTTTTTAAAAAAAATTATTTTTTTAAAAAACATATTTTAAAAATTTTAAAAATTCGGTTGTTTCAGTTAACCGATAGTTTTAAAATTAAAACACAATTAACCGATTTTTTTTAAAAAAATCAAAACAAATTAACCGAACCGTGTTTTCGAATTAATTCGGTTTAGGCTGTTAATATGGTTTGACCGAAATTTTGCTCACACTAACCACATGGAGACGTAGTGGTTTTGGACAAATTAAAAGCGCAACAATTTAAGTTTATACTCCATATAGGCTTTACCAATATTTTTTCATAAATTACATAATTAAACTATAATACCGATTATCCCTGAAATAACAAACATAAATTAAAAAAAAACATTCAATCATATTAGTAAAATAAAAATTATTTGAAGATACATTTATTTTAGATAAAGATTGTTAAGAACCAATATTGTGTTAGTGATTGCTTTATGATCTAACCACTTTGTTAGATCAAATGCGGAATAAAATGGATTAATAGTATACCTCCAGCCATTGCTCTTTTTGCTTTGGTTTATTAGGTCTTCTAAACCTTCACAATCTCCCTTAGATGGTGTATATGGTACTAAATGAGATTGATAGTTTAGGGACCCAATTTGTGTTATTTATAGGATATGCTTATACCATCAAAAGCCATTTTTTCATCGGTTATAACATGGGAAATCAAGTGAAATATTGAATGTGGGTTTTAATGGACCACTTAAATGAACATTAGATGAACACTAGATTCATCGGTTACTAACATTCTCCCACTTGGTCTATATATTCACCGTTCACCACAGTAAGAAACAAAAATACATGAATCATGGCGATAGATCCTCTTAATACGAGTATTATCTTCCATGTATCACAATGCATCATGTTTCTCAAATCCCAGTCCACATTTCTTAATGAATAAACCATATGTTTATTCAATGCCCAAACATCAATGATATTTCTCAAAATCAATGTGTACACAAGTCAAAATATGAGAAAATATCACAAACAGAGTTTCACAAACATTCGTTCTTATAACGAAATTTACATAGTGGAACCAAGTCCCATTCTTTCTACATGATCCTTAAATTTTAGTGGTGGCATGTCTTTTGTCAAAGGATCAACAATCATTAATTCGGTACTAACGTGTTCAATAACCACTGTTTTATCTTTAACACGTTCTCTTATGGCAAGATACTTGATGTCGATGTGCTTGCTTCGACTACCACTTTTATTATTCTTAGCCATAAAAACTGCAGCCGAATTATCACAATACATTTTCAAAGGCCTAGAGATCGAATCAACGACTCTAAGTCCAGAAATGAAACTCTTCATCCATACACCATGTGATGTAGCCTCAAAACAAGATACGAACTCAGCTTCCATAGTGGAAGTAGCAGTCAATGTCTGCTTTGCACTTCTCCAAGATACAGCTCCACCAGCAAACATAAAAATGTATCCTGATGTTGATTTACGTGAATCAACACAGCCAGCGAAGTCCGAATCAGAGTAGCCAATCACTTCCAGATTATCGGTCCGTCTATACATAAGCATGTAATCTTTGGTCCCCTTAAGGTACCTCATTACTTTCTTTGCAGCTCTCCAGTGGTCCATACCCGGATTACTCTGATATCTTCCTAACATCCCAACAATAAATGCAACGTCAGGTCTTGTGCAGACCTGAGCATACATTAGGCTTCCAACGGCAGAAGCATAAGGAATGTTCTTCATTTGTTTCCTCTCAAAATCATTTTTCGGGCACTGGTTCAAGTTGAAACTGTCACCCTTCACAAGGGGAGCTATACTTGGTGAACAATCTTTCATCCGAAATCTCTCTAAAACTTTGTTGATATAAGTCTCTTGAGATAGGCCAAGAATTCCTTGAATTCTGTCTCTATGTATCTTAATGCCTATGACATGAGAAGCATCACACTTATCTTTCATATCAAAGTTGTTAGAGAGAAATTGTTTCACGTCATGTAGCAAATCCTTATCATTGGTTGCAAGTAAAATGTCATCCACATACAGAATAAGGAAACAAATCTTACTCCCACTGACCTTCTGGTATATACATTGATCCATAATGTTCTCTACAAATCCAAATGAAGAGATAACATCATGAAATTTCAAATACCACTGACGGGAAGCTTGTTTCAATCCATATATAGATTTCTTGAGCTTACACACCGATTGCTCACTACTACTAGAGGAAAATCCTTCTGGTTGTTTCATGTAAACCTCTTCCTCTAGATCTCCATTTAGAAAAGCTGTTTTCACATCCATTTGTTGCAATTCCAAATCGAAATGTGCAACTAATGCCATGATGATACGAAGTGAATCTTTCTTTGATACAGGAGAGAAGGTCTCCTTGTAGTCGATTCCTTCCTTTTGAGTAAATCCTTCAGCGACAAGTCTTGCTTTATATCTTTTAATGTTGCCTTTTGAGTCTTTCTTTGTTTTATAGACTCATTTACATCCTATGGCTTTTACACCATCAGGCAACTCAACAAGATCCCAGACTCCATTAGATGCCATAGAATTCAACTCATCTTTCATGTCATCATACCATAAACTTGATTCTTTACAACTCATGTCTTGTGAAAACGTTTCAGGATCATTTTCGGCTCCAACATTATAGTCCGCTTCTTGTAAATACACAACATAATCACTAGGTATTGCTGATTTCCTTACCTAGCAGATCTCCTTAATGTTGTATCAACATTTTCCTCAGGATCATGTTGTTCAACTGGATGTTCAATAATTTCTGGCAATTCTTGAACATCTTGATCTATTGAAATCTTATCAGCAGCTTGTGGAACTTCAATGATTGGTTGTCCAACACCCGTTTGAACTTGAGGAGTGTTGCGAATGATAATCAATCTATCACTTGGAGTGGAAGTTTGAGCGTCAATATGATTTTCTTTCAGAAACAATGTCCTGAAATCGATCGCTCTCACTGATCAAGTCATTCTCAAGAAACTTCGCATTTCTTGATTCCACAATCCTAGTGCTATGAGATGGACAATAGAATCTATAACCCTTTGACCTTTCGGCATATCCAATGAAATATCCACTAATGGTCCTTGGGTCTAGTTTCTTCTCTTGTGGGTTATAAAATCTTACTTCAGACAGGCATCCCCAAATACGTATATGTCGCAAACTTGGGTTCCAACCTTTGAATAATTCAAATGGTGTCTTTGGGATAGCCTTAGTTGGAACTCGGTTTAATATATACACTGTCGTTTTAAGAGCATCAGTCCACAAGGATTCAGGAAGCTTGGAGTTACTTCGCATACTCCTCACCATGTCCATTAAAGTTCGGTTTCTTCTTTTTGCTACACCATTTTGGTCCGGAGAACCAGGCATAGTGTATTGAGCAACTATCCCATGCTCTTGAAGAAACTTCGCAAATGGACAAGGTGCTTGTCCATCCTCAGTGTATCTACCATAATATTCTCCACCTCTATCTGTTCTCCCCGATTTTAATTGGTTTTTCGCATTGTTTCTCTACTTCGGCCTTAAAAACTTTAAAGGCGTCTAGTGCTTCGTTCTTGTTATGAAGCAAGTAGATATACATATATCGTGAATAATCATCAATGAAAGAGATGAAATATCTCGGACCATGCAAGTCCGTTACTGGACTACAAATATCTGAATGTATTATCTCTAATATGTTTGTACTCCTCTTAGCACCTTTCTTGGACTTGTTGGTCTGCTTTCCTTTAATGCAGTCCACACAAGTACTGAAATCAGTAAAATCCAAATGACTAAGTACTCCATCATTCACTAATCTCTTAATCCTATCTATGGAGATATGACCCAATCTCCGATGCCACAAAATAGAGGAATCCTCATTCATAACACATCGTTTTATACCAGTGTAAACATGCATAGTATCATAGGTAGCATTATTTTGTAAATCAATAGAGAAAAAGCCCATCAGACAATGTACCATTCCCAACAAGATCAGATTTATAATATAAACTGAAAGATGTTTCTGAAAACTTAAAGGAATAACCAAACGGTACAAGTCTTGAAACTGAAATTAAATTCCTAGAAAAACTAGGAATATAAAATGTCTTTTCTAAATTCAAAATAAAACCACTGTTTAGAACTAGACTGCATGTTCCAACAGCTTCCACATGTGAGCGCATCTTATTTCCTGAATAAATGCATTGCTCACTTTCCACTGGTTTCCTTAGGTTTTGCATACCCTGCAAGGTATTCGAAATATGGATTGTAGAACCAGAATCAATCCACCATGTGTTATAAATAACATCAACCATATTAGATTCATAACAGACAAATGAGATTGGTTTACCTTTTGTCTCAAGCCATTTCTTGAATTTGGTGCAATCTTTCTTCATGTGTCCCTTCTTTTTACAGAAGAAACACTTAGATTCCTTTTTGATTCCACCTTGGGGCGGTATTTTACCTTTCCCTATCCATTTGGCTTGGTTTATGTCCTTTCTTTCCGTTGCCATAAACACACTTTCACTCTTTTCCATGGTCAATCTTCCCTCCTCTTGAACACACATGGTCATAAGTTCATTAATTGACCATTTATCCTTATGTGTGTTGTAGGATATCTTAAAGGGTTCATATTGACTTGGAAGAGTGTTCAAAATATAATGCACAAGGAAATATTCAGACATCTCAACCTCAAGAGTCTTTAGTTGAGCCGCAATTGTCCCTCATTTGCATGATATGCTCACGCACACCTTTCACAGTAGTGATCCTCATGGATGAAAATTTCATAATTAGGGTGCTGGCTAGTGCTTTATCTGAAGCCTCAAACTGCTCATCTATAGCCTTCAGTAGAGCCTTGACATTTTATGTTCTTCGACGGAACCTCGAATACCAGCAGAGATTTTAGTCTTTTGAACATTATGCAGAGACGATTAGATCGCACCCATTTTTCATAAATATCAACCTCATCAGGAATGCTGATTTCATTAATCGGAGGTGGTTCGTCTTTCCTTATGGCATAATCAATGTCCATCCACCCCAAATGAAGAAGAATTCTCTACTTCCAAACTTTATAGTTATCACCCTTTAGTTCGGGAATATCACACTTAACATCAGAAAAATTCACAGATTGCATAACTGCATAAAAATCATCTTACATGCTTAGAATCCAAAATTTGAGACTAATTAACATAATTCATATTTTACCAATGTAAAATCATGCTTAAAAATATATGAATCTAGTGACGTAAAACTTGCCTGTGGGCTTAAGGTCTTACTCAATTAGATTCATAATAACTATATGATAAAACTATCAAATTATGTTCATTTTCCTAATTTCCGTAAATAGAAAATATAATTTGATATTATATCTTAATTAATCATACAAATATAATAAAAATTCCTGTGGGAAAATCTATTATATTAAATATGACAAATTACAAGTAATGTTATAATGTGATCCCTAAACACTTAATATATAATTTTGCATAATTAAAGATGCCGTGTCTATTCCTTAATTAATTAAAATTATATAGATCACACAACATTAATCCACAAAAATATGTTCATATAAATTGCACAAAACCATAAGCAATATGAACATATAATTTGTTGTACTAAATTATTTAATTTAATATTGCATGTATAATAAAATAATAAAAATTATACATACAAAAACAACAAATAAATAATTTTAGCACATAAAAACTAAATCATAAAATCATATGCACATGCATACATATTTAAATACCTAAATTGAAACTTAATTATAACATTAAGTAATGTTATAAGAAATAATTGTCGGCCAATTAATAATTTATTTATTATTATTATTAATTTTATATAATTAAAGTCTTTATAGGAAATTGTTTGTCATCAACCTCTAGCCGACGAAACCCGAGAATTTCAGGATTTTTCGAACATGAAATTTTGTTTAAATTTCCAGAAATATCAGAAATCTCAATTCCTAATCTCTTTTCAACCTTATTTTTCAACCAAAAAACAAAGATTTGAAATTCCATAAAATAAAATTTCAAGTCACGGCAGAGAGAAAAAAAAACGTAGCAAGGCAGAGGTAATACATGCTCTGATACCAACTGTTAGTGATTGCTTTATGATCTAACCACTTTGTTAGATCAAATGCGGAATAAAATGGATTAATAGTATACCTCCAGCCATTGCACTTCTTGCTTTGGTTTATTAGGTCTTCTAAACCTTCACAATCTCCCTTAGATGGTGTATATGGTACTAAATGAGATTGATAGTTTAGGGACCCAATTTGTGTTATTTATAGGATATGCTTATACCATCAAAAAACCATTTTTTTCATCGGTTATAACATGAGAAATCAAGTGAAATATTGAATGTGGGTTTTAATGGACCACTTAAATGAACATTAGATGAACACTAGATTCGTCGGTTACTAACATATTGTACATATGGAAAGGGTGATCGAAGTGTGACACTTTGATATATGTATGTTTAGAAGATTTGAGCTATACCATTACTAAAAGCTATAACTTTTTGGTACAATGTCGAATTATCGATCTTATAAATATCTACTATATAGGAGAAAGTTCTCTAAATGCAAGTAACATGTCCTCCAGACCAGTACATGTATATGCACCATGATAGGTTTTGCATTATTTTATAAATTATTTTTATTTTATATATAGTGGAGGGAGTTTTGTAAAGAATTTTGAGCCACTGTCCAGATTTGAAATCGAGTCAATCCCAAAAGAAATATGAGACTTTACCACCCAGCTAAGATCATAGTCTTATTTATATAAATAATTGAATCAATAATTTTCATATTATTTTCTGTATATATCATCCATGGAAATATGACTAATTCCCGCAGTACATGTTGAAAATTCACTTTTAAAAATATATTGACCATTATCAGATGCAAAAAAATATTCAAATCTAACATGAAAGTTGAAACTAACCAACTCGAAATTTGGTTATTTTTCTAGAAAAGTCAAAAAATAATTAAAATGAAGGTTACATACAAGTTTTGAAAAGCCAAACCAAATCTGATTGAGACCTAAAGAAGAAACAAGATAGTGGTCCGTTGTGTTTCTATTCACGCGGCTTTCGCTTTAGAATTAAACAATGTGCATTATATATAATAATATTGGACCATTTCCCTACTTTCATATTAGCAAGTGGCCAAGGAGTAATAAATTTATAACACTCTGCGTAATAATATCTCAACCTCATTGTCCTGGACGTTAAATCAAATGGTTTACTTTCATATTAGCAAGTGGCCAAGGAGTAATAAATTAATAATAGGTCGAAAACTCCTTGGTCTCAAAAAACCAAGGATCCTGAATACAAGAATTCAATGTCCTGCATCCACTTGCCAACACAACCCGAAAGTTTTGTATTCATTCCTAAGAGGAATATAATGAATCTCATTCGATGCACGTGAACTGTTATATCTTGATGAGCTTATTGAAAAATATTGATGTATGAGAAAAAGAGAAAAAAAGAAAGAGCATTGAGAAAAGAATAATAAGACCAAAAGTGGTCAAGGCTAAAAAAAAGAAGAAGTGAAGCTCAATATGTACGCAAATATGAACTTTATATGATTATACTATCTTCTTTGTGATTATCCTACCTTTTATTTGAAGCCGACACCAAAGACCTAACATTACAAGCTTAAGAGACATTTTGCTCCAAATCTAGGAAGTGACTACATTAGTGGATAAGTTGTTTGAAAATATGCATATGTGGTGCTCAACTATAATCTTGACTTTTAGTTGATTAGAATGATTTGATCTTGAAAATATGCATGAAACTTTTGATTGACAATAGCACACACGGACGTTCCGATTTTGAGAAGTGTTGCTTGATTTAAGAGAAATCATGTCTTGTTCAACTTTTGAATGTGTGTAAGTGAGATTTTCTGATGATAATGCTAGTCATGATCTAATTTGTTTCAAGTATCAAGAATGAACTATACCTTTTGATTTTCATGCTTAATTGAGGACGATCAAGTGATAAGTTTGGGGGAGTAGATAAGTGTCGTTTTACATTTATTTTGCTGAGATTTTCTAGTGGTTTTCGTATTGATTCCTTTACGATTTTACACTTTTTGGTATATATTTGTTGATTTCAGGAGTCTACATCAAAGTTGTAAGAAGTGGATGAAATGAACTAAAAATGATGAAAAAATGACTCAAACGAGCGAACTGGTCGAAGAACAGACGAAATATCAAAGTTTGGAAAAAATCAAAGCTCGCGAACAATGGTGAAACAGACGCGATCGATCGCCAGAGGCCGTGCCTTGAAAAGTAAAAGTAGGAGTTACTAATCGATCGGTAGCTCGTACCGATCGATCAGTGGCAGGGAGATTTTGGAAAAAAAAATACCTTTTAGAGTTTGAATCCAACAAGGAAGCTTCATATTTTCTCCTCCTCTATAAATATTAGACAAAAATCACACCGTACTTCAGACTTTTAACCCTAGAAATAGCCTCCATATTCCATCTCACACTTTCACCATCATCCAACAACTTCAACAAGGAGATCAAGAGACGATCGAGAAGGAAGCAAGAGAAGGAGCGATGATCTACAACCAGAGTCGATGTTGGGAGTTTATTCTTGTATTTGGAAAATTTTAGTTTTGATTTATTTTGGATTATTCATGCTTAGGTTTGGTTTTTCGATTTAAATATGATGGACACAGTTTATTTATCAAGGCTAGACAATCCTTTGCGTTGAACCTATGATTTGATGATTTGTTATTTGATTGAATTCCTATAGTTCTTTGTGTATGTTTTATAATTTTAATGCTTTTGAGGATTGATCACATTTGAATGATTTAGTATTACAATTGACTTGACCATACGATATTGTGATACGGAACTAGTAATTCATACCGTGGGTTTTAGATTGAGACGTACCAAGTAAAATCTAGCACACGTGTGATAGCAATAGATTTACCAAAATCGAAGGCTAGAAGTTTTCAAAAAGCTTCTGTAATATTGAGTGTTAAATAAGTGCATGATCATTGCCTTGTTGTATCTTAATATTAGGTTCAATATAACTTGACCATAGTATATTGGATATTTAGGAAAACTCATCACCTTAGAAATATTTGAATATTCAATCGAGGGTCATACGAGAGCTGCATTGGTGAACTGAAGTCTTGATAATCTTTTCAAGTGGAATTTTCTCGTCATTTTTGATTGACTTGGTTGGAATATTAGTAGTAGTTTAATATAGTTATTAGTTTAATTATTAATTCATATATGTAGGTTAAATATAGTTGAAACGTCTTATTTTGTACTTATAGTTAGTCCATGTGGGTTCAACAACCTGTTCTTCATACTCTACACTAAAACTTGACAATTGTGCATTTGTGGCATAATCACGCTAAATTAGAATTTTATAGTTAAATAAATCACTATCATTGTGTGCGTGTCAAAATCTTCTTAAGAAGATAGTGTACAACACTAGCCTCTACTCAAAGTTGAGCATTTTCATCTACAAAGTTTCTTTCCAGCTACAAACAACGATACCAACGAGATCCTTGTGGAGTTGATGACGAACAAAGTACCCAACAATTTTTAACAACAATTAACAACTATAAATATGTCATTCCTATCTAGGGTTAAATTCATTCCAATCAATACACTCTCACAAAAAGGGCCGACATCAAACTTGCATTGGTGTTGGCTTGTAGATCTAGTCAGACTGATTGGACTCGAAGATCACCACCGACAGATTGATTTCGCTGTTTATCGATAATGCCTTTTCGTGCAATTAATATTCGATATTTACATTTTTGTATATATGAATCAGGCACAATCGATTGTCCATGTATTTAGATCTGTTTATGTTTATCTTTTCACTGCGTGTGAATCTTGTTGGTCAAAATTTTATGGGTGTGTATCTTAGAAAGGTAGCAAGCAAAAGCAACAAATGACTATGTAGTAGGAATGTCGAGGCGAGGTTTGGAATCTCCGCCCTTAAGACAATATTGCCCCGCTACGGTGCTAACAGTTCAATTGTCAATTTGTCTCCCAAGATACAACGACTATGATTTGTGATAGGAGAACTCCAAATCACAAATCTTTTAAATCACAAATGTTTAAAAGCGCTCAACAAAACAATGATGAAGATGCTCTAAATGCTCAAGTTTTATCACAAAAATTTGCATAGATTTTCAAAAATCTTATCTTAAACAAGTGATGGAATGTTATATTTGTAGTATACCAAGAGATATGTCCAAAAGAACACCATTTGGAGGCACCACATCGTGAAAAATTGCACCCGAACATGAATGGACACACCATTCCGTGCAACAGACACATGGCGCGATCAATCTTGGCTTGGGGCGAACTCGATCGCGCCTCTGTTTCCAAGAGACGAAATTTTTCTGCTTCGCTCGATAGATCGTGGCATAAGCCGCGATCGATCGCAAATTTTTTTTCTTTTTCCTTTAATTCAATTCAAATTTTCAACAATCCTCCACATGAATTAAATTAATCCATGTATGCAATTGAGCGCTTTTAACGGACTATTATGGTATCTGGAGAGATAGCTTGCGGCTTTGAATCTTCCGTATTAGTATTCAATCGGATTTACTTGACTTAATAGTGAACTTATAGTCTTGAACTATTTAGTCGTTGGTGTAAACCTAGACAATTGAACCCACACCATAATTCTTACGGTTGTGTCCATTCCGGCTTTGGACCGCGCTTGGTTTCATAAGTGATTTCCATCTTTGAAGCGGCCACACATCGCACTCACGTAATTGATCTCCTAGAAGAGTATCCCACTATACTCCAACATATTCTAATTCGTCTTAGGAATCATTAAAGGCCTTTTGCCTATCCTCGTACCCATTTTGCATGCTACACCTCTTATCGTAGGAATTGGGTTGGAGAGTGATCTCCAATGTGTTTATACAATCTCATAATTTAGTTGTCCCTTTTAAACCTATATCTTGAGATCTCCAGTCAATAAGGTTGGGTATCCACTATGAAATTTTGATTATAGAGTTTTAACCTCATTCCCCTAGATAAACTTGCACATGATGTCTCGGTTAACCAATTTATATGCGGATCCACGGTTTCACATAATCACTCATGATTATGCAACTAGAGATCGTTTTGTCATATACATTTAGCGCAACACATTTTAGTTGCATGTACATGATTTTTTTCTAACAACTTATAAAGACACTCGGTGGAAGAAGCTTTATATGTTTTGCATAGAGAATTTTTCATAACATTATATCTTCAGTTTTTAGTAATCACATTACCTCATTTGCATCATTTTCTCCTTTTATGATATTTTCATCATCGAATTTTTAAACGTTACTTGCAAATTCATGTTATAAGCATACTAGCTTATAAATTCAAAATGAACCAAATGAGATTACAATGCCTAGTCAAAATTTGTGGCTTCGATTCATCACTTGTGTTTTAAATGTACAAAACTTAGAAACTTGAATTCAAGATTTTATTGTCTTGCAAATTCAAGCTTAAGCCTCAAATTCTTAGACAACACAAGTATAATATACTCACAATTTCTCATAGCATACCTCATTTGCTAAATTTTATTGCAATCTCATACTTGAAGTGCTTAAACACCTCATTGACCTTGTTTTTGCTCATAACAAAGAAGTCACAACAATATCATGTGCAGATGTTGATAAAGTAACAAATTACTTTTCTCACATCTCTAGTTGCACCATCTTTCCATCACAAACATCATTGTGAGTTAACTCTAGAGACGTTACGATTCTTCTAACAATTGAATGACGATTTTGTTAACTTAGTGTCCACACAAGCAATAAATTTAACATTACGATTTGTGATGCGAACTACAGTTTAAATGATCCTAACAATCATGCTACAAACCATAAGATTCAATACAAGAAGTAATAACATAAATTTTATTGCTTTCAACAAATATTGTCATTACATTTATTTAGAATCACTCCATTCTTAGAGTTTACAACTTTCAAAGATACAAAATCTAATTAAGCGGTAAGCACTAGATCATCAAAATCATTTGAGAGACGATCTTCTTCGGTCACATTTACCTGGTCCATAGCCTTCCCACGATCGTCTTTATTGCCACAATCCTTCGCCATGTGATTGGGTTTTCCACATTTGTATCACTTGCCTTTGAACTTCTTCGCCTTTCCAGATTTGGAGGTCATGCCGTCAAACTTGCGCTTTGTTACGGCGTGGTTTTCCACTAAGTTCACTCGTGCTTCATGTTGGTGCCAATTTTTCTTCCTTTCAGAAATTTTGTTGTCCTCTATGATTCTCAAGCGAACCACAAGGTCTTTAAGATTCCTCTCTTTTTGTTTGTGCTTGAGATAATTCTTGAAGTCCTTCAATGACGGAGGCAACTTCTCAATCATTGCGGCCACTTGGAATGAATCACTTAGAACCATTCCCTCCGCATGAATTCCGCGCATGATTACTTGCAAATCTTGCACTTGTGCTATCACCGGCTTTGTGTCAATCATTTTGAAATCCAGGAATCGCCCAACGATGAATTTCTTCATGCCGGCATCCTCGGATCTATATTTTTTCTCCAAGGATTGCCACAATTCCTTGGTCGTCTTCACTAGACAATACACATTGTATAATGTGTTGTCTAGTCCATTGAGAATGTAATTCTTGCACAGGTAATCACTCTGATTCCACGCATCAACCGCAACCCTCTTTTGGTTGTCGATTTCACTCTCCATAATAGTAGGAGCATTCTCATTGAGGAATCTTGCCAACCCCAAGGTTGTCAAATAAAACAACATCTTTTGTTGTCATCACTTGAAATCGTTTCCATTGAACTTTTCAGGCCTTTCACCATTATGAAATGGAGTCATTGTTGCACTCGACTAAGTCATTTGTTGCTGATATTGTCTTAAGATTGTTGTTCAAAATTTTATGAGTGTGTATCTTAGGAAGGTAGTAAGAAAAAACAACAAATGACTATGTAGTAGGAATGTCGAGGTGAGTTTTGGAATCTCCGTTCTTAAGACAATATTGCCCCGCTACGGTGCTAAGGCTTTAATTGGCAATTTGTCTCCCAAGATACAACGACTATAATTTGTGATATGAGCACTCCAAATCACAAAATCCTTTAAACCACAAAGGTTTAAAAGCGCTCAACAAAATAATGATAAAGATGCTCTAAATGCTCAAGTTTTATCACAAAACTTTGCATAGATTTTCGAAAATCTTATCTTAAACAAATGAGGGAATGTTATATTTATAGTATACCAAGAGATATGTCCATAAGAACACCACTTGGAGGCATCACATCGTGAAAAATCGCACCCGAACATGAATGTACACACCATTCCTAGCAACAGACACAGGGCGCGATCGATCGCGCGCTTGGGACGCGATCGATCGCGCCCCTGTTTCCAAGAGACGAAATTTTTCTGCTTCGCTCGATCGATAGCAGCATAAGCCGCGATTGATAGCCCAATTTTTTTTTTTCTTTTTCCTTTAAGTCAATTCAAATTTCCAACAAATCTGACGCCGATGGCGAAACCCAAAGGCTCATTCATCCCATCAAATACTCGTGTACTTATTTCTTCCGCCAAAAGTAGGGAGACTCATATATGATTCATAAGGCTCTAAATGTGACACACCCATAGGCGAAAAAAACATGAGTGGACTTGGACTAAACGTAACACTATATTTATGGAGGTTGATAACTTGGCCAGAAACTCAAGCATAGGTGGGAAGAATATCGCCAATAGCCAGACATTTAGAAGTCATCATTGTCCCAAAGGCGAGTGTATCATCAACAAAAAAAGATAACTAATTTGTGGAGCAGACTGCAGACCTCGCACACTTGAAACAAATGAACTATTTTAGATATGAAGGTTCCTATTTTTCACCGCCATAATTAATTTCATAATTTGCAGGTGTCTTTTAGGAACGGTTACTTGACCGCTCCTACTGGTGATCTTTAAGAACAGTAATATAACAAGCACCACACCTATAGATGGGAGCCGTGTTTTCAAAATCGGATTGGACATAAAACCTGTGTCATTTCTGGTTACATGTTCTACCGGTTCGACCGGAGCATTGTGTAATATCTATTTTAATTTTTGTAAAAATATATATATCATATATTTGCTATAGTTTCAAGTTGTTCACGATAAAAAAATATTATTACACCAACATAACATCTCAAACATCAAAAATCAATTCAAACCAGATATCCAACATAAAAAAATAATAATAGAACATCTCAAAAAACAATAAACAATTCTAAAAAAGAACAATGTCCCAAAATCATAAGAAAATATTTTAAAAATTATGAAATGATTCACATATTTTATAATTTACGAGAAACTAAACATGTTTATATATAATATACAACACGTTTATAGAATTATAAGAATTTCTGATAAAGACTTACATAAAGAATTATTTTGTACTTTTTCAATAACAATAAATTACATATAATATATTTTTGTTCTAAAAACTTGATTGATAATTTTAACAAAAAAAAGTAAAATTTCAAAAAAGAAAGCAAAAATGAAGGAACTGGTCGGTTCAACTGTAGACTGGTTCAGTGGTTGAACGATTTTTAACCAGGGTTCCTACTGTTTTTTTTAGCTGGGTGGTTTTAGAAAGGGTTTTCAACAAATATAAGAAAACTAGTTAATGCCCGTCGAGCAATGCGCGAAAAATAATGCAAGTGAAAATACATAGTTACATTAAATAAATATTATTGTATAAGTTAAATACCACATATCATAATGATATGATTTTAATTCATTAAATAACAAAATAAGATATATCTTAATGCTTGAATTAATTAAATAATTAAATAAGTAATTTATCATTTGTAAACTCATAGCAGAGTCGATGCAATAGAAAAATGTGAACATAAGTAAAGATAGCTCCTTGTTTGTAAGTAGAGTCTGCTGCTGATGTTTGAACTATATAGATCTTTATTTCCTGTAAAGATACTTTCATGCTTATGCTCAAAGTTTATAAGCGAAGACAAAATCTTTTACCAACTATATAGAATATATTTCACATAGTTGGATAAAAAGGAATTTTTTTTTTTTGGTTATTCTCAAAATTTCAAATATAAATAAAATACTATGAATGAGCTTTTACTATATTTTCTAACCGTCAATAATATTCAACAAAAAACAAATATAATAACTCTTGTTTTCTAATTTTTGTATTTGTCGTAGTATCAACGCATTAGTGAACGTTTGGTGCTTAACCCTGGGGATCAACCTAATACAGGTCATGAATATTGTTTTAGTTTTCTTGGGATGATAGGAATATCGGGCAAAATGTCACGCTGACATACATAAAATCTATCTTAATTATATGGGCGTCAACCAATATCAAAAATAAATAAAATGGCAATAGCAGATTATGTAAAAAGGAAGAATTAGGTGATCAAAATTATGTTGCTGTTTTTTTTTTTCAATTACATCAATTCAATTTGTAAGGTGGTAGGGAAAAACATAAGATGATTCAAGATACACTTGCTGTCGAGCAAATCCGATGAACAAGTAATCACAATCTGGAACATCTACCTCAAAATCATTTCTAGCTTCAAAAGACAATGTAGAAAATTAGAATGCCAACAAACTCCTCAAAAGAGGAAGATAGGAAGAAAAACAGCAATTACAGAATTAAAATCCAGCAAATACCTCAATAGAAGACAAAAAATCTTAGATTGAATTTCCAAAATCATCAAATGAAAGAAGCATCAATAAGTACTAAAAACATAAACTTAGTTATTTGTTTCTCATTTTATTGCAACTGCTTTCAAGATTTTGTTAGATTAATAAGCACTTTATTCTTATAGTTGAATGAGGCTCCTGAAAAAACCTGTTCTCAAAATCTAGCTCATGAAAAAGCTCCATGTGTTGAAAATTCCACGTACATGTTAGGTCCAGCCAAAGTGATTAGTTAGGTTTCAAACTAAAAACTAATAAATTGGATAAAAAATTATACGAATCATTTTCTTCCCAACTTCACTGACTATAGAGAGTATGTTAGCATTAGATGCCCTACAAGCCAATGGGCCAATTGTTGGCCCGTTGGACCCTTATAAGCATAGCCCAAATAATTGACCATGACTCCTATAAATATATGTTCATCTCTAGGGTTAAGGTGATTTTTCCATTCTATACTCACTCTCATAGAAATGCCAACATCAAACTAGCACTGGTGTTGGCTTGTAGATCTGGTCAGGTTGATTGGACTCGAGGGACTACCGCTATCAGATTCACGTCGGTGAACGGTAATCTCTTTTCGTGCATTTATATTTGATATTTGCATGTTTATATATGAATCAGGCGCGATCGACCGTCCCCGGGTCAGATCTGTTTATTGTATTATTTCCGCTGCGTTTGGATCTGACGCCGGGGTACGGAAACCCAACAGTGGTATCAGAGCCAGGTTGCGCTTTGATTCATATATTCAATAATTAATGTTTATTAGATCGTTTCCAGTCGTAACTAATCGTGTTCGATTTTTCAAAAATTACTGAGTCCGGAAAATAGAAAATGAATTACCCAAATCATCGGAAACTGTTTCTTACACCCATCGCCGGAGAACTCCACGCACGTGGCGGCCGCTGGCGGGAGGCGGCGGACACGGCTGAGAAATTGTTCTCTACGCCGTCCGCGCGCCCAACTGGCGCGAACCCATGGACTTGCGTCGCACAGAAGGATCGCGAACAGACAGCTTGCGCAACCAAATTTTTTCGCTGTCTTCGCGACCTAACTCCAGGAAATCGAGCTAGCCTCTGCGATTTTAGTTGTGTGCGCGGTTATGGATGTCGACCGAGCGACGAGGGTGAGGAGGCGGCGCGCGCGGGCTGGCGGCGCACGAGTGGCTGCATAACCTAACCCTAGTTTTTGAAATGTGGGGGAAGATGAACAGTACTCGAATCTGATTTTTCGAAAAAAAAAAAAAAATAAAAAAAATAAAAATTTAAATCCGAAAATTAAGGATAATTTTTTGGGTTGAAATTGCATTTTTAATTTTGGATCCAAATTGTTTGGAGTCCATAAATTATTTGGGTCATTTTAGATGTTTTATCCGGATATCATTTTTGAAATAATAAATCATACTGCTTACTTTATTAAAAATGTGATTTTTAATTTATTAAGTGTAAAATAGAGATTTTACAATTAGTTAAAAATTTAATTAATTGAAAATTGAATGAAAATGTTTCATTTAATTTGTTAATTTTATTTTTGGCTAATATTATGATTTGGGGTAAAATAGTGTTTTTACCAAGTAATTGAAAATTTAATTAACTGAAAATTAAATGAAAGTGTTTCATTTAATTGTTAATTTATTTTCGATTATCATTATGATTAAAGGTAAAATAGTGATTTTACCAATTAATTGAAAAGTAATTAATTAGAAATTAAATAAAATGGTTTTATTTAATTTGTTAATTTCATTTTCAATTAATGATGCGATTAGTGGGGAAACGATAGAATAAATTAATTATTGTGCTCTAATTACATGTGATGTGATTAGTACAATTACATGTGATGTAATTGATTAGTTTAATGTTTAATTACATATGTTGTGATTGCATGATGGATGATTACGGGCCTTGACCAATGTGTTTAGGTGAATGTTTAAGTTTTTATTGTTTCATTATAATTGTGTTTTTGGTTATCGGGTCTGCGAGCCTGCTCTCTCTATTTTCTGATGTATCCCACCCCGGATTTGTATCCCTATTCTCTTGTTTGCACGATTTAAATGTAAAATCATTAGAATTAGTGGGAGATCGAGATTGAAGATGGAGCATCAAGAATCAAGACATGTATAATGGAAGCAAAAATGTAATAGGATTGCATTACATACCTGCATCACCTTAGACAGACTTGTGATCCACGTATGGCTCACGTGGATCAATTAGGAAAAGGCCGTAATCGTCTATATTTATTTTTATTATGCATATGATGTATGATAAATGTTTGTTTGTATGTTTTATTAGTACATATGACTGCATGAATAAAACATAGTTGCATGAATCCGGCAAACAAACAAACGAGTACTTGATGAGATTTGAAAATTATTAAATCCCTCTTTTGAATATGATTCAAAACTTTTAATATCAAACTGCTAAGGGAGCTCAAAAGGGTTTGTTGCTTCCTGTCTTCCATCAACAGTTAAGCCATGAGACGCTACTTGTGTCATATTGCCTTACTCACCCACGTGGGGGGCATCTGGCATGGGAAAACTGTGCGTTTAACTGCCACTTAATTAAGGGTGTGGTTATGTTAACCTTCTAGATTACTCACCCACGTGGGGTCTTTTGGGCGTGACATTTTCATCCGTGGGATGGGTTAGTTTGACGTGAGAAGGCATAATTGTCCTGCCCACGTAGGGTTATGCCAATCGCGAGACAAATATCTTGGGGGTTGCATATGATGCAATTGTGATCTACCTTTAGTATCATGAAGCCGGTGGGCCCACGTCCGGGGTTTTAATGAGCTAGTTGGACTCCAAGCCCACTAAGAAAATATGATTTTCCGTTCATTTGTCATGAGGGTGATGAATTCGAAAAATTTAGTGGGAGCATTCAATAACTAAAGTCCATAGTTTTTGAATTAATTAATAATCAAACGGTTTGCTTATATTTTTCTGTTTATTCTCAGTATTGTGATTGCCGTGAATCCGATTGCATCAATTCTCGATACAAACAAAGTAACTGCACCAAATTATTATGATTGACTATTAATTTTAAAATAGTGTTTGCTTCTAAAAGGTGGCTATATACCCTTGGTGGGAGCCTCCTGTTGAAGTGTCTCCCGGTTCGTCTCATGAAGAGATTGCCACACTTGAGAAGTGATGGGACGATGATCTCTAGACTATGTGCTATATGATAGCATCAATGTCATCAATGAGTTTCAACACAGATATGAGAAATTTGTTCACATTACTGATATTTTCCAACACCTACAAATGTTGTTTGGTGAACGGACGCGATTACTGAGACTCGCAATTTCAAAAGAGCTATTTTCATTTCACATGCGAGATGGGGCTTCGGTCTATGAGCATGGTGTAAGAAAAATATCTCTTGTTGAGAAATTGGCAAATCTGAATGTGACAAATCCTCATTAACTGGCTATAGATTTGATCTTATAGTCAAAATGTTGGAAACTCATGCGTCCTTGATTCAAAAGGAGAAACGTGTTCTTCTTGTCGAATCTTCTACCAATGGTAGGAAGAGTTCAAGGATAAAGAAGAGAAAGGGAAATGATTCCCAACCTCAAAAGACGAAAAATGATATAGTAGCAACTAAGAAAGGAGAGGCATCTATGTTTTCACTGCTGGTCACTAGCGCTAAATTGTAAGGAATACCTAGACTAGAAGCGTTCTAGAAAGGGTATGTTATATATTAAAATTAAATGTTTCTATTGGTTCTACTTCTTTGGTTTATGATGCCAGTTGTGCTCGCATTTTTGCAAAGAGTTGCATGTGATGTGAAGAAGTAGAGAGCCCTGGGAAGGTGAAATCTGCCTGAGGCTAAGCATTGTAGCAAGAGTTGTTGCAAAGGCTGTTTGAAACATTTATTTAATATAAAATCTTGAACTGGTTAGGAACTGGTTTGAGCAATTATTTATTTGTTCTAGATTTAATCATGAACATTGTTCCTATTTTGATAGAGAACGATACTCTTTTAAATATGCGAATGTGATTTGCATTATTTTTAAGAATGCATGTTTTATTGAATCTGGTGAACTTATGAATGATTAGTATGATTATATTCAAAGAATATAAAAAGAATGATAACTTAAATCCAACATAAATTTAGCATGTGCTGAATGTCCACTGAATTTGATTCATATGGACGTATGTGGAGCACTAAATGTTAGTGCAAGATGATGTTGAGTTATCTTAAAGAGAATGTGATTCTCTCTGAGTAACTCTCTAAAGTTACATATTTGTTGAATATAATTCATACCAATGTAGTGACCAAAACTCCATATACGATATGGACTGAAAAATAATCCAAATTTTTATTTTGAGATTGTTCTGCTTATGTGAAGCATCCAGTGGGAGATGAGTTGGATAGTTGATCCATCTTATGTTATTTTGTGGAAATTATATTATCAATTGCAGGCAAAGAGTTTGTTTCGCAAGTGCAATCTTTCTAGAGAAAATGTTTCTATTAGAAAAGATGACAAAATAATATAACTTGAAAGGGTTCAAGAACCACAAACCACTAGAAAAGTGAAAACGGTGAAATTAATTTAGTCAATCACAACCTTTGATTTACACACACCAAGGATATTTGAAAATGTTTCAAGAGCTCCTGATAGAATGAATCCACTCCTTGAAAGTAGTCAAGAAATAGACCATGGATATGATCCTTGGACTTTCAAGGAGGCGATGCCAGATATTGATTCGAGACATTGGCAAGAAGCCATGAAATCTGAAATGGACTCCATGTACTCCAATAAGGTATGGGCATTAGTAGATCATCTTTGGGAATTGTTCCCATTGGCTGCATGGATTTACAAGTGAAAGCTTGGAGTGGATGGGAAGGTAGTGACCTTCAAAGCTTGACTGGTGAAAAACGGTTATTCTCATAGGCAAAGAGTTGTTTATGAGAAAATTTTCATCGGTTATGATGCTATAGTCTATTTAGATTTTATTAGTTATATCTTTATATTATGAATATGAGATATGAGTAATGGATGTGAACACAACATTTCTCAGTGGTGGTATTGAGGTAGAAATGTAGCAGCCAAATGTGTTTACAACTTCTTGGAGTGAGAAAAATGTTTTCAAACTCCAGAGGTCCATTTATGGGACTAAGAAGGCATCTCGAAGTTTGAACTTCCGTTTTGATAACATCATCAAAGTGTTTGGTTTTGTTAAAAATCCGGAAGTGACACGTGTGTGCAAAAAGGTTAGTGGGAGCATGGTTATATTTGTGAAGCTTTAAGTCGATTATATCATGCCCATTGTGAATGGTATTGGATTTTAATCAATTAAAGCGTGATTATCTACTAATTTCTCCATGTAAGATTGGGAGAAGCGTCATACGTGCTTAGCATACGGATCTATAGGGATAGATCTAAAGGATGCTTGTGATCTCTCAATCTATGTACATAAACACTGTGCTAAAAGGGTTTAGCATAGAATAGTCGAAAAATGAGTTACTTCATAATATGTCATAGTATTCATCTCTCGAGTCAATGGGTCTTAAGATTGATGAGGAGAGAGAAAAGATGACATCGGTACCTTATATTTCTACTTTTAATAGCATACTATATGCTATGGTATGTACTTGGCCTGATGTATGTTCTTAGAGTAATGAGCAGACATCAGACAGATCCCGGTGAAGGTCACTGGAAAAACTGTGAAAATAATCCTCAAGTTCTTATGAAGAACATATGAAATGTTCATGGTTTTTTGGATCTGTAAGTGGAGAAATAAAAGTTGAAGACTAAGCTGATGCTGGTTTTTAAATTGGATGTAGATGATACCATATCGATGTTCGGATTTGTATTTAAGCTCAATGATGGTGATGTCTCTTGGAAACGTTCCAAGCAAGACACCACATTGGATTCCACCACTGAAGCTGAATACATTGCAGCATACGATGCAGCAAAGAGGCAGTTTGGATATGAAATTTCATCCAAGAGTTGGGTGTAATTTCTAGTGCGGTTGACACAGTCCCTGGTACTGTGACAACATTTGAGCTATTATGAATAGCCAAGATCTCATCAGTATCCAAACTTATATTGAGATAATACCATCTAATGAGAGAGATGGTAGACGCGCCATTATTATCGCGAGAATCGCTTCAACAGAAAAATATAGTGAATTCACTGACAAAGCATTTACAATGATTGGTGTCTGTTAGACATCTTGGGAAGATGGTCTTAAGACACATGAGTAGTTGGCTTTGGGAAAGTGAAAGGTGTTGTTGTCATACATGATTAAGTAAATCAATAGTTGATTGATTGTACCTGTAATCTTATTATGACAGATCTTTGTTTGAATATTAATATATATGGCACTTCTTCATCTGTTTACCCATGCATCTTGATGCATTGATGAAGTCCTTGAGATTGCTATAGTCCATAGAATGTGGTTACGCATATGATGGTGACCATGAAATACATTCTCGACTGTGATTTCTAAATGTTCCTGGTCGATGAGCCTTCGAGAATGGGATATCGATATATGCTCGTTAGAGACTGGTATTCATGATGTGTCTATTGTAGTGCGCCGCGTTTCATCGGCGTTGGCTTGGAGAAGTCAGCACACATGAATAGGTGCTCATTAGGAATGAGTTCACTGAACGACCCTACTCGGAATTCTATAAGTGGTTACCATTTGTCGAGTATAGAATTTCTAGTCATAGTTGTGCACCATTACTCCTCATGACCCGAGGCGTCATTGAGGTCTTGATAGATAGCTGTGTACTTTGATTTAATGACTGATCACATGTGGGTCATAAAGTTATTATTTTGGGTATTCAGTGATGCTGTCAGAGGCCAATGATTGTCGTTGGGGATTCACCACTGGTCTTGATGAACCAGGATGTCCTATGTGTTTTTCTATATATGATTCGAGGAATCTCTGGCCAGAGTGGGTAGTGCTTGTGAAAAAAGAGTTTTTCATATACGCACACAAAGAGTCATATAACGTGAAACAAATACATAGTTATTGAAATCATAAGGGGCCTCGACCGACCAATGCCCTAGATTCAATCGGGACATATTGAGTGAAAGGAATGTACTGCACGCTAACTATGGCTGACAGGTTCTCGTACGTTGCTAGTCATTTGTATCTAGGTCTTCGTGAAGCGCAGATGCTAGGCGCTACCCACGATCGGTAGGTTGTTGCTGGAATTATATTTCAGTAATTGTCTATTAAAGGAGTTTAATTGACAATGGGGCATTCAGGGTAAGCCCAAAGAAGTTGTTTGACTTCTAAAATCACAAAGGTTGTGATCATACTGCTATGATACACTTGAGCCTCGTTGGGTCACAATCAACCGGCCGCCGATATATTGATGAGAATTGAGACTTAAATGTTAAGTGCTCAAATTGAGCGATTTAGAAGAGATGAATTTAATTTCTGAAAGCTCCTCACTTTAGTGGAGTTTCTATATTTGAAAATGTTTCATCTATAGAAAGTTCTAAAATTAAAACAGTTGATATGTTTATGTTGCATAATTATGTACATTGGTAGTACGTCAAGTTATTCAATTTGATTGAATTACTTGGATTATGAGTTTGCAGTTTTGTGTTGGCTTTTGGGCAAGTGGGAGATTGTTAGCATTAGATGCCCTACAAGCCAATGGGCCAATTGTTGGCCCGTTGGACCCTTATAAGCATAGCCCAAATAATTGACCATGACTCCTATAAATATATGTTCATCTCTAGGGTTAAGGTGATTTTTCCATTCTATACTCACTCTCATAGAAATGCCAACATCAAACTAGCACTGGTGTTGGCTTGTAGATCTGGTCAGGTTGATTGGACTCGAGGGACTACCGCTATCAGATTCACGTCGGTGAACGGTAATCTCTTTTCGTGCATTTATATTTGATATTTGCATGTTTATATATGAATCAGGCGCGATCGACCGTCCCCGGGTCAGATCTGTTTATTGTATTATTTCCGCTGCGTTTGGATCTGACGCCGGGGTACGGAAACCCAACAGAGTATAGACGCATTGTTAATGCAACTTTCTTTTCTTTTTTTCTGCTAGGCTTTGACAAAAATGGCATAACAATAATTCATGCTGTTTTTCCTAAAGCTTCGAACTTCCATCAGAAATCAAAAAATGGATTCATGCACCAAACAACTGAAGCATAATATGTTGTGGGAAACAAAATAATAATGAGTTCGAAAAATAAAATAAATCGCCTTCTAACAAAGGGATCTGTCATTAGAAACAGGGGCGGCCTCACTTTCAAGTATTGAGTCTGGATCAGGAGTGAAATTCTGAGAATAGTAATCACTGGTATCAAAGTATGTAAGGTACTCCGCAAACATTATTAGAAGCTGATGTATTAGATTCAACAATATTGGAATCCAGAAATGGTTCGTCAAGTAAGCAACTCACATCCTCAGAATTCCCAGATTTGCTTGATTCACCAATGCGTTAACCCTTCAATAAGTTAACATTCATATCATAAGGAGTAGGCAAACCATACAAATTTGTATAATCTACCTGCTTGGGTCCACAATATAGTTGGTCAGCACACTCCAATAGCTTTTGGGTGTCACTGACCGAATTTTTTTGTTTCACTACCATGATTGCCATGAGCAGATTGGAAGTTCAACCGAGGATGAGTAATATTCGGAGAAACATACGATCCAAGAATATAGTAGAAAGAAATATTAACAAATAATTATCGTAAAATATGCATTATTATACATAAACATCTCCCAAGTAAACATTACATCATTTTTTCTCAATTTCCGTTGTGCAAGCAGAAGATAGAACAAGAGAGTATGAAAGAAAACCAATGAAAACCGTTTACATGCCATCCCAAAATTATTCACTACATTGAGGAAATATCTGATCTTTCAACAATGTTATTTATAGCTTTATTTTCAAGTCCTGACAGAACCTTTCAGATCCAACATCATAAATAGCAAAATGGTATAAAGATGAACCTCTTCAATGTAATTCCCCTCCAGATAGACACGATTAACTGGTATTAATTTGAGAAAACACAGTCATGGCGTAAGCACAGACATGAGCTAGGTAATTCCTTGAACCGCAAGATACTGGACTTTTTTAAACTGAATTCAATTCCAATTCAATTTTATACAAAACCCCGCACAAATTCACCTAGAACAACTCAATGTAGTTTAAACTGATCCCCACGAACTTCTATCTGACCTGGACTAATAATTCTGAGCTTTACTTGTGTTCTGGTATTAGAAGTAAATGCCAATCTCATCAACTACCACAAATCTAAGTTGCAAACAAACTATAAGCCACGTGATGATTCACATACTTTACAATAAATTGTGGGATTCATAATATATCAAGCGCACATAGTGAAGATACAGAACGCAAGGATGTGACTAACAAAAAGTACATTTTACTTATTAAACAAAAATAACTAAAACTTATAGAGAGATAACAGAAGATCATTAACAGATGTAATTCACAACAAGAACACTTTTCATATTAAACATAGACATACTAATCAACTAAACCAAACCAATTGCAAGCTTTAGACTTTGAGCCATAAAAAAACTGGACTTTTGCTTTAAGAATAATTTTAACAGCCACATCCAGTCCATTCATTGAAATCTACCTCATATAAAATCCTTCAACATCCGTACATCGTTTTCTTGACTGCTAATCGCCTCCAGCTTTTATCAAATACTTGGAGTTCATAAATTTGAATTACACCGAAAATTCATCATTCTCCACCATTCCGTCCAAAAATCCGCATGTGTCAGTGGCCCAACTGTCCACTTAGTCTTCCATGAATCGGAGGAGTATTCCATGGCTCATATCGCTGTGAAAAGAAGAGCAGAATAGGCAAAGCAACCACCAAACTCTGCGTTGAGTAGCCCAAATCGCTAAACCTCCATAGCTCGCACATCATAATTGCTTATTTAGATCAGATTTTTGCAAGTACCGGAGGACAATATTGGGACAGAAAGAAGAGTGCCAAGAAGAGGAAGAGAGAGAATAAAGGGTGAAGTTTTGGGGAGGAAGAGAAAAGAGGAAGTGAGTGCCAAAATAAGACACTGAATTTTCATCCGGTGGCAGTTTGGTAATTAAGTAGCAAAAATCAATTCAAATCACCGACCATAAATCACCGACCTTAGCGCTCTTATATATTGTTAATAATAAATCTGTTATATCTCTCTCTTATTTCCGCATATTTGACTCAACAATTATCAAATACTCTAGGCAGTTGAGATTTGAATACTTATAAACGTTATATCTTGAAAT
Source organism: Haberlea rhodopensis (assembly GCA_907163345.1). Lineage (NCBI taxonomy): Eukaryota > Viridiplantae > Streptophyta > Magnoliopsida > Lamiales > Gesneriaceae > Haberlea > Haberlea rhodopensis. The sequence goes on from CAJQUN010000220.1 coordinate 316,074, forward strand.
TTTTATATATGAGTTTGAATATCAGTTAATTATAATCACAACAAGATTTACGAATACAACACCTCTCTAATATACCTTCATTGTTTAGATAAATATAACTTTAATTTGTATTTATACACCTTAGTTTCCGAAATAATATTAGTTTCACATCAATTCAGACCTATATCTCTTAGGAGGAAAAGTTCCCATTTCTACACACAAAACTAAAACCTAGATCTTACTTACCAAACTTTTTAGCCGCTCATATCATTACCTAAATGTGGCCTTATGACACATGTTCAATAATTCAAGATAATTATTTCAAGAATCCATTTTTGACACTTCAAAGCTATATTGAGAGTGGATGTATCTATTTCATAGGCAGGTTTGGAGGAATGGGAAAACATTTGCAATGCCTTTAAATTAAGGGGCAATAAGTACACTACTATACATACAGGGGCAAATCAGAAAGTTTTAATCTGTTGGGCAAATTTATGTACTTGAGACACACATTTTCACACTTATACACATAATACAACGGAGATAACTAATACTACCTATTCTCTGTTTTTTAAACCATCTTCATCGATGCCTAAGTCACTGACTAGAGATGGAAACCCAAGTAACATTTTTCCAAATATTTATTGTACACCAAATCGAAATAACAATGCTATACAAATAGAAGCATACAATTTAGAACAAAAAAAAACAAAAACCATTAATGAGTTTAATATATAAAAGTCACACAATGAACACAAATGATCGTCTTCCAAAATTGAAAGGAATACATACCCAAAAAGATTTCTTCCAAAACAGTATAACTTTCTAAAAATATAAATAAACCTATTAACTGGCTCGTCCATTAGTATTTAAGGCTTCAAAATTATAAACTTCGTGATATTTACATTGAAAATTTTAAATTCTTAACTTAGCAAATTTTGAAAGCTAGAAAAAATTGATGTATAATCATATTCATTTTCATTTGAGGCATATAGTTTATTTAATTGGGAGTTCGGACTATTCCGTATACTTATAATATTAATGGGCCCATTAAGAATCCCGATAGAAAACAATAGAGAAAATTGCGGGCCAGTACCATTTTCTGAAACTTAATTAATCATAGTCTAGCTAAAAAGCATTAGTCCATCTAGGTCTATTCTTGGTTGAAATGACTATAATAACCCCATGTGGTCCACTCGGTCCAACCAACTCTTAATAAAATTACATTTTTAACCCTAAGAAAATGTTTAAAGAATAAATATGCATCTATATACTATTTATCATCTTCTTTATACTATATTCATCAAACAATAGCATTTATGAACATGAGATCCTTCAGTTTCTGTAATCTCAGGTGAACCCAAGATCATACTTTTACAAAGGACACAGTTCATATAACGTTCTTCTAATTATAATTCAAAACCCGATTTGAAGATCATGTTAAAACATAAATAACTTGCACATCATGCTTCTGTATTACAATAAAATTTTAACAAACTGAAATATACCATTTTGACCATAACGTCACCGGGTGATGTGGGTCACAAAGCCACAAGTCGAAAACTTATTGCCTCCAGACTGTTTTACGAATGGCTCCTCACCATCCAACCTCAGCTCACAGGCGAGGTTAGTCTGCCAGTTATCCGACTCCTTCAGAAACCGTAAGCACAGCCCTAATTCGTTTCCTACATTATGGCGTAAGGTATAATCAAGATATAAAAAATATTTAAAGAAATCTGAGAGATAGATGGGCAACAACCTTATTTTTATTCTGGAATACTTATAATATCTATTATATTAAAACATCTCCTTTTGGGAGGAGACAAACTTGTTTAGCCTCTCATATAGATGAGGTTTGACTCAAGAACACATAAACTAAAAACGAACAGAACAATATTACAAATGATTACAAAAGAAAGAAAATGAATATTACCAAGCTACAAAAGTGAAATATTACAAAGCTTGGAGACTCTAATTTTTATTCTCAGAAAACTATGGAGAATTTTTTGATGTCCTTAGCTTCCTGAATGCCTTGGTATGTATAGAAGTATGGCGGTGGATGTGAAATCCGGACTTCAAATCTTGTTGATCATCAGACGACATTGCATGCGTCGTCTTTCTTGTTTGGTATCTTGTGGTCCCTTCGACTTTCGGCCGAAGAAGCTGTCCTACCATTTTGTTTTCTTTTTATAATGGTACTGGTCCTCGTTAGAGTCACATGACTCTGGTCTCCATGTGGTCCCTAGAAATTTGGTTTTTGCAGTCCGCGTGAGAATCTTCTACATTGCCCTGTCCTGCTTTGTCATCTTTCTTCTGGTCCATTTTGACAGGGAATCCTTTCCCGAACAGTAGCTCTTTTTTATCCTGGCAGCTCGGGCAGATGTAGTCCTGCCATCTTCCCACATGAGCGATGTTGCAGAACTTCCGGCTAGTTTATTTGGTTGCCGGACTCTTGTTGTCCCATAATATTTGCCTTTTCTTTTCAAAGATGTCCTCGGCAAATTTTGTAATATGGCTTGTCATGAAGTTAACCATGAATGATCCGTTCGCTGTTTTCTGGAAGATTTTGAACGGATACTTGACTTTGTCCATTTCAGTGAGACAGACCCTTAATCCCCAAGCACTTCTAGTAGTAATGTCATCTTCTGTGAGCGGGGAAACTAGTGTTGTTCCTTCAGGCGATGGTTCTATTTGATCCATCGCCTTCCAGTTAGGCCTTTGTAACTTCACAAAATGAAAACTAGGGTGAAGGCCTTTTTCCTGTGATTTTTGGGGCTGCAGTTATGAATTTCAGTTCCAGAACATCTCCTCGTCCAAGTGTATGATTATTCTGCCGTGAGTTATAGACTCCTTTATAGATCCAATCCGGTAATTTTGTGATTTCCGGAAAACTTGGTGCTGTGGTAAAGACTGAAGCTTGGCAGCCAAAATCAAACAATTCACAAACACTTCCTGGTTTGACACCAAGATGCATCCACATTCTTGGGTATTTTTCTGACCAGTCGACTGTAATTTTTCCAGGAATTATACCCACTCTTGTACAAAGTTTCTCCCATGTTCTCTGATATTTCTGCAAAGGGGGAGTTGGGGAAACTTTATTCTCGTTAGTATTAACCTTAGATTTGGCCGCCGATGGCCTAAGATTAATCTCTCCCTCTTTAATCCCTGAGGTGCTGGGTTGGCTTAATTCTTCAGATATCCTAGATACCTGGGAATCAATTTTTCCTTCTGTATCTTCCCCGAAAGGATCAATACTAGGACTTGTAGTGGTGGTACTTGAATCCTCCACTCCGGTTGATGAGCCCGACTCTCTAAAACACGACTTTAGCTTTACCGCTGAAGCATCCCGTCGGAGGAGAATATAAAGACTGTCCCATAAATAGGTGTGAGCCTGCATGGTAGCCTTCATAGCCTGTTGGACCTTCGTGAGATCTAGTTCCTTTACTTGACCCGCAACATGGGAAATGATCACCAGGCTATTGATCTTCTTGTCTAGCTCCTCCAGATTTTCTCGGAGGTGCTTTGATCTCGTTATGATGGAATTAGCTTCACTCGCTTCCATCTCTTGTCAAAAAATCTGCAAGAATATTTTTTTATCAGATTTCACAATGACAATATCATAATTGACACTCGCATTATATATTTTCAAGATAAATTTCTTTGCTAGTAGAAAAAGTTGTCATTTCTTAAAAGCCTTTCGAGCTGCGAAGAAATCTTTCTCGTTGATGTGACATCTAATGACTTCGCTGCTGTCAAATAGACTGCTGCAATATCTGCATGGCACTTCCCCATCTGATGTGGCTTTCATAAGTACTGCAGCCCACCAATGATCACTGGCATATGTATATAATACCAGTTCATCCTCATCGTTTGGTATTGCAAGCTTTGGTAGTTGCTGATCGCTTTTATTTTAAACAGTTATTTCGAGCGATTCTACCGCAAGTGCACGGTGTCAAGTTTTAGTATAATGATCTAGAAGTAAGGATTGTCGAACCCACGAGAACTAGTAGTAATTACCAAATTTAACTAGCGTTCTATATTTAACCTACGAAATTGGTTGAAATATGAACTAATTCAATCAACTCCAATATTCAACCGCACCACAAAGAATTAAGATAATAAACAGTAGAGATAAATATCGAGACTTCGGTTCACTTGAGTAATCCCCCACAATTTACCTACTAGTTCTAATTAAAATTAATGCATCTAAGGTGACAAGTTTTCCGATTATATCCAATATACTCTCTCGAGCTATATTAAACCTAACACTGAATTGCAGTAAGTAACTCTCGTTCACTTATTTAACAATTCAATGTTGCATACGTTCTATGAAAACCCTTAGCCTTCGATTACTAGATATCTATAGCTATCACTCGTGTATTTGACGTCATCTCTCGATCTCGGTCTGAAATCCACGGTTTATATTATTGGTTCCGTTTTACAAAATCATCTCTCGATCTCAATTGCAAACTAACAACATTCAAAGAGTAGCTAATTCTTCAAAAGCATTAACAGCATAACATAAACTCAAAAATAACAACTCAATCAAAAACTAGAATTAAACTGTGGGTTCATACACAAGATCCCCTTGTCTCGATAACAAACTTAGCCTAGCATATTAACGGAAAAACAACGTTTTATAATATCTAACAACATTATAAACATTGGAATTCGAAAATAAAACTAAACAAAATTTCAGAAATACTAGTAAACACTCGATGTTGAATCGTGCGTCGATCTGTTGTTCCCGTCTCTAGCTGCGTTCCTTGAATCGTCTTGAATGAATCTTCTCTTCCAAAGGGTGGCTGCCTATCCAGAGGTGAAAGAACCCTTCTAATACCTAAAAACCTCTTTTTATATGTCTCCTCCCGAGCCCAAAGAATCTGGTACCAAAAATAGCCCCAAAACTTAATTAAGGAAGTTTTTAATTCTGGAACTCTGCACGCGATCAATCTCTTCGAAATAGGCGATCGATCGCCTTCAGCTTTTTCTCCTCGACGATCGGTCTCTCAAGATAGGCGATCGATCGCCTATATGTTCTGCCCCGAGGCGATCAATCGCCTGATTTCTTGCGATCGATCGCCTATCTCTTGAAAAATTCCACGAGCTCACTGGCTTCAGGCGATCGATCTCTTCGAAATAGGCGATCGATCGCCTGAAGCTTTTATCAATTTTTTAAGTCATTTTGACATCTTTTCCCACGGGTTGCCTCGTACTGTCATAGTTCCACCTCCTAGTCCATAAAACGGGGTTTTTCCAGTATTTCTTGCACTTCTACTGGATTCCTGGAAATACAACAAAACACAACCAAAAGTATAAAATCTTCCAAGAATCACTATAAAAATCGCAAGAAATATATGCAAATATAAGTGTAAAAATGACACTTATCAACTCCCCCAAACTTAGCTCTTGATCATCCTCGAGCAAGAATAAAATCAAAAACAGTGAATTCACAACAGATAAGTGACATGGATCATTTCTTGCTCGTATGTTTATCTCAGACTTTACTCATACTACAACAAAGAATCCTTCAAATTGTTGGACACAAAGTGTTTTCTCTTTAAGTCAAATAACAGTTTCAAATTCGGAACGTGTGTGTGTGTTGTTGTCAATCCCAAGTATCATACAATTATCATAGATCAAAACAGTGTTAATCAATAACAATCAAGATTTTTCATCGAGAATCTCATAAACCTAGTTTTCAAGCACTTCTCCACTAATGTAATCAATTCCTAGACTTGGATCAAAAGGACTTTTAAAGCTTATAATGTTAGGCCTTTTGGTGTCGGGTAAAAAGAAAAGATAGGATAAGCGCAAAGAAGAGAGTATAATCTTTTACAATTCAATTGTTTTGCACACATCGAGCTTCTCTTCTTTTTCTTTTATAGCCTTGGCCACTTTGAGTCTCATATGTTTATTTTTTATTTTTTCTTTTCAAGGCTCTTTGTCTATCCTTTTCTTTTTCTCATTCACAAGCTCTTTTCACAATAAGCTCATCAACTATAAACATCTATGTGCATCTAATGAAATCCATTATACTCCCTTGGGTGAGGATAAGATTTTTTTTCAATTTTTTTGGCTAAACAAGGTAGGTATAATGAGTTTATCAACAAATGTCGAATGGTGGCTAATTCCATTCTTATTCAATCAAGCTCAAAGTTGGACACTAGGGAGAGATGTAAATAAGGTAGGCTTGAAAGGCTCAAACGTTCCAAAGATCGCCTAAATCATATCCAAGTCTAGTTCATAATTATAAAAATTTCGCCTCAAAGTGCCATCATCAAATAAGTTCTATGATTACTCTAAGATGCTCAAGACATGTCATCAAGTTCACACCTATCATCACTACTTCAAAAGTAAACAACAAGTTTATGACTCAATGTGCTCAAATTATTCATCATTTTCAACATGTCAACTCGACTCAAAATATTCACAACATGTTTACAATCATCAAAATTCAAGTCATAAGTAGAGTAAACTAATATCATCATAGCATGGAGTCACTACTTTTAATCCAATTACACTAAAAACAACTTTCCAGGCTCTTCATCGGACTCATCAATATTATGCTAAAATCAAAGATTCCACAGCAGTAGACATGTTCAAACGCACAATTAAACAAATTCAACTCAGCATACACACCATTCACTCCTTAAACAAAAGCAAAAACAAAATTCCCATCTCCACATATCATATGATAGTTAACCAATTACCCCCCCCCCCCCCCCCAAACTTAAGTAATACATTGTCCTCAATGTAGTGAACAGGAAGAAATAATAGGACAACGTAATACATGTGGTGACAACCGTCAGTGGTCGTCACCCTCATCCGCATCGGCAGCGCCATCATCATCATCATCGTCATCAGAGGGTGGCGGGTATGGCTGGAGCGTGGGTGGCAGTGGAAACGCCAAGTCGGGATGGGCCTGGGCTGCGACTGTGTGCCAGTCGTATGAAAAACGTAGAAACTCACGAAGCTCAAGGCTCATGTCATCTTGATTGTGCAACATCTCCTCTTGATTGCGCCGGAGCTCGCGTTGCCCATCGCGAACCAATCGCTGTTGCAATTTGAGTGCCCTAAGCTCATCCTCTAAAGATTGAAATCGTTGAGCATTGGTGGTAGGATGAGCTATTGGAGAATGGCCACGAGAAGCTCGGTGATGTGAAGATTGGGGCTGGTCCGGATCATTGGAAGGCCCTGGTGCAGACTCGGGCTCTGACGGTGGTCTAGGAAGGCGAAGTGGCATAAATGGCACACTGGTTTCCTCATAAGCCTCCCAAGGGACTTGTTCCTGGCGGCACAATTCAGTGATTAAAGACGGAAAGGGGAGACCAATCGTGGTAGAGCCTTCCACCACTACTTTCATCGAAGAGTATTTGATGTTCCCAATATCCACCGAGCGGCGTGTCATGATAGCGAAAACCAACACCGCTCTCTCCTTAGTAACCACGGCAGTGTGAGTCGATGGAAGGACTCGATGGGAGATAAAGTAAACCAGATGTCTGCCTCTGGTTTCAAATGAGTTTTCTTACAATGTTTGATCTGCCCATCCGAATTTAGTATCCATTCTGCCCCTTCCCCACAGATTGTCTCTATCACTTCATTATAGTCAAGGTGGTGATGCAAATAAGCCGAGTATTCATCGTCTCCGATATCCGGCATCTCATATGTGCGATTGATGCGTTCGCTAAGAAAAAGAAACTTCTTCCGCCGAATAGTCAGATACGGACCGTTCGCTTCGGCTTTAAAGTTGGTATAGAACTCCTTGACTAAGGGGATGACTGCATGGCACGGGGGTGACACAAAGCGCAACCATCCGCGGCGTTCCGCCTCGCGGAGGATGGACGAATCGGGTGTGTCCATATCCATTCCCCTCTCCCTTACCAAAGGCCGAGCATGCCATTTTTCATAGAATTCCGATGCGGCATGAGTGGCAAAACGAGTAGTATCATATGTCGGGGTGGGGGCGGAAGAGGAAGCCCCTCGTCTTGGTTTCTTTGTAGGTGCCATGCTATGAGATATATTAACACGAACAAGCAATGCCTCAATAAATTCCTACGCAGTCCAACTGGCCGCACAACACTTCCAAGAAGTTGCTAAACACCACCAAGCCTCAACAATATCCATAGTAGCAAGCTTCTAACATAATTCCCCAATTTAACTTTCCTACCAACAAAGAATGCAAATCCTTTCCCACTTTCACCAAATATCTCGTAATTAAGCATGACCCGGTAATCCCAAACCAAGTTACCTCTGAATTTCGAAACTTTGAAGGAGTGTGGTCCTTGGCTTGGAGTAATCTCCCCTTGGTGCTTGAATGGGCACCCGAGCTTGAAATCTGTAGAAGAAAATTGCACCACTTAGCCAATAATAGTGGAGATGAAAGGACTTTGTGATTATATTAAGAATTGAGAAGAGATTGGGAAGGAAATTGGGGATTGGAGGATTTGGGGATTTAGGGATTAAGGATTTGAGAGGAGGAGGTGAGGTGAAATTTTGGTGATGAGTGAATCTGAGGTGTTTTAAAAACAACAAATCGCGACAGGCGATCGATCGCCTCAGAGTAGGCGATCGATCGCCTGTGTCCAGTAGCATTTTTAAAATTTTTTTCGTTGAGGCGATCGATCGCCTAAAAATAGGCGATCGATCGCCTACCTCCAGTAGCATTTTTGAAAAGTTTATGCTCACGGCGATCGATCGCCTTGTTTTAGGCAATCGATCGCCTCCCTCCAGAAAGTTTTTCTCGTTTTTTTTTTAAATCAAAACCTACAAAAATTTAAAAAGATAAACGAAATTCCAAACCAAAATCAATAAACTAATTACTAAATTCAAAAACGAAGGAGAAGGGAGAAAAATTAGTTCTTGATTTATAGTCCCAAGCTGGACTTTTTGCATCTGTCGCTTCATTCAACAAAATGGACAGTGGTGCACTCCGGTATACTGAAATCATGCCCGTGGTAGTGCTTCAATCGCTGTGCATTCACTGTGAACGTTCCCTTGGTTGGATCATAGAGTTCGATTGCACCCGAGGGAAACACCTTGGAAATACGGAATGGTCCGGACCAACGAGATTTAAGCTTGCCTGGAAACAACCTTAATTTGGAGTTAAATAATAACACCATATCTTCTTCCTTGAAATCACGTTGACTGATCCTTGCGTCATGCCATTTTTTTGTCTTTTCTTTATAGATCTTGGAATTCTCGTATGATTGGTTCCGAAACTCTTCCATTTCGTTCACTTGGAGGAGACAGTGATCACCTGCAGCAGTTAAATCAAAGTTTAGATTCTTTATTGCCCAATATGCTCTATGTTCCAGTTCAACCGGAAGATGACATGCTTTTCCAAAAACTAACCTATATGGTGTGGTGCCAATAGGTGTTTTATATGCAGTTCTATATGCCCATAAAGCGTCATCTAACCGTAAGGACCAGTCTTTTCGAGAAGTATTGACAGTTTTTTCTAAAATGCGTTTTACTTCCCTATTCGACACTTCTACTTGCCCACAAGTTTGTGGATGATAAGGTGTTGCAACTTTGTGGGTGACTCCATATTTGCTTAAGAGTTTGTCAAAAAGTTTGTTGCAAAAATGTGACCCACCGTCACTAATGATTGCCCGAGGCGTGCCAAATCGAGTAAAAATATGTTTTTTTCAAAAATTGCACCACCACTCTAGCATCATTAGTGCGAGACGCTGCAGCCTCAACCCACTTTGACACATAATCGACCGCAACTAGAATATAGTAGTGTGAACATGAAACTAGAAATGGTCCCATAAAATCGATGCCCCAAACATCGAACAATTCACATTCAAGAATGTTGTTCAAGGGCATCTCATGTCTCCTAGAAATGTTACCAGTTCGTTGACACCTATCACAAGCTGAAACATACCTGTATGCATCTTTAAATAATGTAGGCCAATAAAATCCAGATTCCAGTACCGTGGCAGCAGTTTTGGTTGGACCCATGTGTCCCCCTACCTCGCGATCATGACAATGGCTCAATATAGATGACATCTCCTCCTCTGGAACACACCTCCTGATCATGTTATCTGCACAAACTTTGAACAACAATGGTTCCTCCCACATGTAGTGTTTAACATCAGATAAAAATTTCTTTTTTTGATAAAATGTCATTTGTGGGAGGATACCACTAACCAAATAGTTTGCAAAATCGGCATACCAGGGTAGGGCAAGAACTTGAAAGAGCTGTTCATCGGGGAATTTTTCATTGATCTCTTCCACATCATTATCATGTTTCTCAATCTCAAAATCAATCCTAGATAAATGATCCGCCACTACGTTCTCTACACCCCTCTTATCCTTAATTTCTAAGTCAAATTCTTGCAATAAAAGAATCCATCGGATTAAACGTGGTTTAGCGTCTTTTTTAGCAAGAAGATACTTGAGTGCCGAGTGTACACAATGACTTTTGATAGACAAAGATAAGAGTGAAATTTATCGAGAAGTTCTTTCTCAGTGGTGGCATAGTTCTGTTGTGCCTCATTTAACGTTCTACTAGTATAGTAAATAGTGTGAAATACCTTATTCCTTCTTTGTCCCAATACTGCTTCCGACAGCTGTGTCACTTGCATCTCACATCAACTCAAATGGTATATCCCAGTCAGGTGCTATCAAAATAGGTGTTGTGACCAATCTCTCCTTTAGTGTCTCAAATGCCTGCAAGCAATCAGCATTAAAATCAAATGGTGCTTCTTTAGTCAACAAGTGAGATAAAGGTTTTGAAATTTGAGAAAAATCCTTTATAAATCGTCTATAGAACCCAGCATGGCCTAAGAAACTGCGAATTCCCTTCACTGATACTGGTGGAGGTAGTTCCTGTATCACTTGTACCTTTGCTCGATCCACTTCAATACCCTTTTGGGATATTTTATGGCCCAAGACTATTCCTTCTTTTACCATGAAGTGACACTTCTCCCAGTTTAGTACTAAGCTGTTCTCCTCACACCTTGTCAATACGAGATCAAGATTATGCAGACATGCATCAAATGAATTTCCAAACACAGAAAAATCATCCATGAATACTTCTAAAAACATTCCTACCATGTCATGGAATATCGACATCATGCATCTTTGAAATGTAGCCGGTGCATTACAGAACCCAAAAGGCATTCTCCTAAATGCAAATGTACCATAAGGACAAGTGAAGGTGGTCTTCTCTTGGTCCTCAGGTGCAATTGCTATCTGATTATATCCCGAATACCCATCTAGGAAGCAATAATAATCATACCCAGCTAGTCTCTCTATCATTTGATCAATGAAGGGGAGAGGGAAGTGATCCTTACGTGTAGCTTCATTAAGTTTTCTATAGTCCATACAGACTCTCCAACCAGTGACTGTTCAAGTAGGTATTAATTCATTCTTTTCATTAGTAATAACAGTCATACCTCCCTTCTTTGGTACACATTGCACCGGACTCACCCATGCACTATCTGAGATAGGATAGATAATACCTGCATCGAGTAGCTTAATCACTTCCGCATTGACTACTTCTTGCATCTTTAGATTCAAACGGCGTTGTGGTTGCACCAACGGCTTGTAAGTGTCTTCCATCAGAATTTTATGCATGCACATCGATGGGCTTATTCCTTTTATGTCCGCCACTTTCCATGCAAAGGCTTGCTTGTGCTCCCTCAAAATCCTAAGGAGATTCTCTTCGTCAATACCTGTCAAAGATGAAGACACAATTACTGGTAGAGAATTACTATTACCCAAATAAACATACTTGAGGTGAGTTGGTAGTGTCTTGAGTTCAAGATTGGGTGGTTCTTCAATTGAAGATTTCTGTGGCTTGATGTCCCTTTCTCCCAACTCTCCTAAATTATTGCTTTGACGTCTAATGTAAGGAGGGTTAGCTCGCATCTGAGCAACTATCTCTTGTTCTTCTTCATTCTCAAGCATGTCCTCATCATTAGTGAGATAAGCTTCCACGACATCCTTGCATTCTGTTTGAAATATCATGTCAGATAACACATCAACATGGTCAATACTAAAACACATATGCTCGTCATGAGGGTGTTTCATAGCTTTAAAAACATTAAAAGTAACTTGATCCTCCCCTACACGGAGGATCAACTTCCCTTGATGCACATCTATGAGTGCTTTGCCAGTGGCCAAGAATGGTCTTCCCAAGATCTAGGGCATTTCAGCATCTTCTTCCATATCTAACACGAGAAAATCCACCGGGAAAATGAATTTTTCCACCTTGACAAGTACATCCTCGATGAGTCCTCGTGGGTAGGTGATAGATCTATCCGCCAGTTGAAGTGACACTGTAGTGGGTTTAGGCTCGCCTAATCCCAACTTCCTGAAAATTGACAGTGGCATTAAATTAATACTAGCACCCAAATCACACAAAGATTTAGTGAATGAAATAGAGCCAATGGTGCAGGGTATAGAGAAACTCCCTGGATCTTTTAACTTAGGAGGCAATTTGTTTTGCACAATCGCTGAACACTCCTCTGTTAAACTTACCGTCTCATGCTCTCCTAATTTCCGCTTATTCGATAAAATTTCCTTCAAAAATTTAGCATAACTAGGCATTTGAAGTAAAGCATCAGCAAATGGTATATTGATATGTAATTTCTTAAAAATTTCAAGAAATTTTTAAGAACTTGCATCTACCTTAGCTCTTTTTAATGCAGCGGGAAAAGGAGGTGGGACTTGTACCTGCATTGGTGGTGTGATGGGTGTCTTGATAGAAGACTTACCTTTAGCTTCAACGTCTGCTTCAGTTTGTTCACTTTCCTCTATTTGTACTTCCTCAACTTCCTCTTTCTCCTCAGTGGGTGATCCGGTCTGCTTACCACTTCTCAATGATATAGCCTTTACTTGCTCCTTTGGATTTTTCTCGGTATCGCTAGGTAAGGTCCCTTGCATTCTTCCTGACAAAATATTCGCCAACTGTCCCACTTGAGTCTCCAATTTCTTTATTGATGCATCCTGGTTCTGCATTCTATTCTCCGTTGATGTAATAAACTTGGTCATCAACTCTTCCATACTCGGCTTTGATTGATAACCCGGTGGAGGTTGTGGATTCAAAACATTCTTTTGGTTAGACCAAGAGAAGTTTGGATGATTCCTCCACGGTTGGTTATAATTGTTGGAGTAAGAGTTACCCTGTTGTGGCCTGTTTCCTACAAAGTTAGCATTTTCAGTAGATTGCACAAAAGGATTACCTGCTTGGCATTCTGTACTCTGATGGTTGCCTCCACATAATTCACATATGACTACTTGAGCTTGCATCGCTGTCATGCTCAAGCTATCCATTTTCTTATGCAATGCCTCCAACTGAGCTTGTATAGATGTCACCTCATCAATTTGATGCATCCCAATCGGTCTTTTAGGCACATTCCTTTCGGACTGTCACTGGTAACTGTTGGATGCCATCTCTTCCAAAAGTGTGTAAGCTTCTTCAGGTGACTTCCTCATAATCGTACCTCCTGCTGCTGCATTAATCATGGATCCATTAGCAGAAAATAAACCATTGTAAAATGTTTGTACCTGAAGCCAAATCGGAAGGCCATGATGTGGGCATCTTCGAAGTAAATCCTTGAAGCGCTCCCAAGCTTCATATAGAGTTTCCGGATCATGTTGCATGAATGTGGTGATATCATTGCGCATCTTAGCTGTCTTGGAAGGGGGAAAGTATCTTGATAGGAAGGCTTGAGCCATCCCCTCCCAAGTAGTGATCGACCCTGCAGGCAATGAATTCAACCAGCTCTTAGCTTTGTCATTCAAAGAAAAGGGAAAGAGACGTAACCTGATGGCGTCGTCAGTGACGCCATTGTGCTTGAACGTGTCGCATATCTCCAAAAAGTTGGAGATATGAGCATTAGGATCATCAGCAGGATATCCTTCGAATTGCACAGAGTGTTGAATCATCTGAATTATGGCAGGCTTGATCTCGAAGTTATTAGCCTGAATCCTTGGTCTTGTGATGCTAGACATGGTGCCTTGAAAAGATGGTTGTGCATAGTCCATCATGGACCTTATAATTGGCACTTCATCATTATGTTGTTCACCATTCCCTCGATTGTTCTCAGCCATCTCTCTTGTGTCTTTTCGAAGTCTTCTGCAAGTTCGTTCACTCTCTAAGTCGAGTGGCTCTAATATAGGTCTGTCACTTCGTAGCATGCACTACAAAGACAACTCCCTGCAAAATTCAACACAACGAAGGAAGAACAGTAATGAAATCGTATAAATCGTAATAAAAATAATTATAAAAGAAAAAATGGCTAAATTATAGTCAACTAATCTCTTATGATATTACTTAAACTAGTCCCCGGCAACGGCGCCAAAAACTTGATCGCTTTTATTTTAAACAGTTATTTCGAGCGATTCTACTGCAAGTGCACGGTGTCAAGTTTTAGTATAATGATCTAGAAGTAAGGATTGTCGAACCCACGAGGACTAGTAGTAATTACCAAATTTAACTAGCGTTCTATATTTAACCTACGAAATTGGTTGAAATATGAACTAATTCAATCAACACCAATATTCAACCGCACCACAAAGAATTAAGATAATAAACAGTAGAGATAAATATCGAGACTTCGGTTCACTTGAGTAATCCCCCACAATTTACCTACTAGTTCTAATTAAAATTAATGCATCTAAGGTTACAAGTTTTCCGATTATATCCAATATACTCTCTCGAGCTATATTAAACCTAACACTGAATTGCAGTAAGTAACTCTCGTTCACTTATTTAACAATTCAATGTTGCATACGTTCTATGAAAACCCTTAGCCTTCGATTACTAGATATCTATAGCTATCACTCGTGTATTTGACGTCATCTCTCGATCTCGGTCTGAAATCCACGGTTTATGTTATTGTTTCCGTTTTACAAAATCATCTCTCGATCTCAATTGCAAACTAACAACATTCAAAGAGTAGCTAATTCTTCAAAAGCATTAACAGCATAACATAAACTCAAAAATAACAAAAACTCAATCAAAAACTAGAATTAAAACTGTGGGTTCATACACAAGATCCCCTTGTCTCGATAACAAACTTAGCCTAGCATATTAACGGAAAAACAACGTTTTATAATATCTAACAACATTATAAACATTGGAATTCAAAAATAAAATTAAACAAAAGTTCAGAAATACTAGTAAACACTCGATGTTGAATCGTGCGTCGATCCGTTGTTCCCGTCTCTAGCTGCGTTCCTTGAATCGTCTTGAATGAATCTTCTCTTCCAAAGGGTGGCTGCCTATCCAGAGGTGAAAGAACCCTTCTAATAACCTAAAAACCTCTTTTTATATGTCTCCTCCCGAGCCCAAAGAATCTGGTACCAAAAATAGCCCCAAAACTTAATTAAGGAAGTTTTTAATTCTGGAACTCTGCACGCGATCGATCTATTCAAAATAGGCGATCGATCGCCTTCAGCTTTTTCTCCTCGGCGATCGGTCTCTCAAGATAGGCGATCGATCGCCTATATGTTCTGCCCCGAGGCGATCGATCGCCTATATCTTGAAAAATTCCACGAGCTCACTGGCTTCAGGCGATCGATCTCTTCGAAATAGGCGATCGATCGCCTGAAGCTTTTATCAATTTTTTAAGTCATTTTGACATCTTTTCCCACGGGTTGCCTCGTACTGTCATAGTTCCACCTCCTAGTCCATAAAACGGGGTTTTTCCAGTATTTCTTGCACTTCTACTGGATTCCTGGAAATACAACAAAACACAACCAAAAGTATAAAATCTTCCAAGAATCACTATAAAAATCGCAAGAAATATATGCAAATATAAGTGTAAAAATGACACTTATCAGTTGCCTACAAACATCTTTAAGCTGTTTGACAGCTTTTTTGTGATCTTCATTCCATTCAAACTTATCATCTTTCTTGAGTAGTGGACTGAACACCTTACTGTGGTTTGCTAGATTGTTGATAAACATTCCAGCAAAATTAACAACTCCTAAAAAACTCTGAAGTTGCTTTAAATCCTTGAGATCATCCGGATATCCTTGTACTTTTTCAACAATATGATTCTGCAGAATGATTCCAGATTCGTCGATCTCGATTCCAAGGAACTCGATCTGTCTTGTAACAATCACAGCTTTCTTTTCGGAAAGCACTAACCATTCCTTGTAACAAACATCTGAAAAGATTTCCAAATGTGTAATATGTTCTTTCATGTTTTTTGACGCAATGAGTATATCGTCAATATACACGAACATGAAGCTGAAGTAATCCTTAAAAAGATTATCCATCTTCCTTTGAAATATCTTGGGAGCATTTGCCAATCCCATTGGCATGACATTCTAGGTATAATGTCCTTGTGGTGTGGAGAATGGTGTGAACTTTCTGCTAGCTTCCTCCATCTTAATCTGGTAAAACCCAGACTTACAATCAAACTTAGAAAACACTTTGGCATTCTTGATACTGTTAACCAAATGTTCTCTACTTGGGATAAAATATCCGTCAAAATCCAAGATGTCATTGATTCCTTGTAGTTGATAATAGATGTTCCTTAAGTATTATCTGCATATCCATCCGATCTTCCATGTTCACGGATGGGTCTGAATCTGACGAACTCATTTTCTTTTCCAGCTTTCACCTTCAAAGTGGCTATGAGCTCATTCTTATTCCATCATGCCAGTGGATCCTCGTTGTAGTTCCTATGAATTTTCCTTTTCACATCCTCTAGAGTAATTTGCTCTTCCAGGGTAGCTTCAGGTTGTGGAACTTTATCTTGTAATGCCTTTTTCAGTAGCAATAGGGTTTCTGGAGTAACTTCTTCCTCATACTATTCTCTAAAAGACATAATATTAACCCAGTCAAAAGTTTGAGAATCATTTTCACTAGGACCTTGTTGTCGGAACTGAAGAATTGATTCTCCAAATTTTTGCTGATTCTTCATCTTTGGGTGTCGAAGTTTTCCTTCATCACCACGGTTGCTGCGAAAATTAATAGGGAATTTTCTGTGAAATGCTTCCCGTAATCGCTGTACCACAATCTTATGATCACAAAGGGTTGTGAAAAATCTCATCGTCTCATTCTCTTGAGTGAACCTCTTGAATGTCTGTAGGAAATTGTTTCCTAGCAGAATATCAGCTCATGTATCATGGAAATAAATAGGTGGAGTTTTGACTTAGTACCACGGGGTACATCATGCTCCTCCGATAATTATTTCCGCTCCCCGGACTCCTTCATTAAGAATAAGGATCCGGTTGGAAAAGTCTTTTCCGCAATGGCTGGTAATTTCTCACCAACTTCTTTGGGGAAGATATCTCGCCTGACATTACATATTCCAGCGCCTGAATCAATGTAGGATGGAAAATATTTTGCGCGGTATTTCTCATATAACATCCCTACTGAGATGTATATCGAGAATGGACTGGTGGTCATCGAATTCTGTCTCTCTTTCCGTCCATCGTGAATCCCATTCCATCTTGTAATCTTTCCCAAGGTTTATGTTCCTCGAGAAATTCAATCCCAAGAATAAGCTGTTCTGGGCTCATTGCTGCTGTTCCTTCAATGGTTAGATCAACATCACCAATTTTTAGGTTTCCTTGATATCGGCCACTGTAGGTTGTGGTAGATAATATAAGACATCGCAGGGGAAGATATTGCTTTTTTCCGCAATGTCGAAGATTATTTGCATTTCGCGCCATCCTTCTGGACATTTTAGGACCCCTGTTGTTTTGAAGACATCGGGAGTCTTCTGGATCCTACTTGAGATGGCTTCTGTTTTTTTCCTTTGGATAGTTGCTGATTAACCTATCCTGTTGGAAAGACATCCTTCTTGGTCGATCATGATGCTTCTGCTTCTGTTTAGAATGGGTTGATCTTGTATCCTCATGTCAATCTCTCGTATTGTCGGAGTATCAATAATATCCGGCAATACCGCTTTGGCGAAGTCTTCGAAGATTCTGGGGACTTCAATGAGTTTCTTTCTCAAGAATACTTCTGAATGATGAGTATTCGAGAGCGCATATGACACCTTGAATGTGATCGAATAAGACATGTTCCCTTATTTCATTATATCACTTCTCTTAAAATCTTGATGAAGAGTTAGAACTTTGTTGAAATCTCGATCTCCCAAATTGTATGCAATTCTAGGATAGATGTTGAAAGCCATCTTTCCCGCATACAAATTTTCTACAACTGCTCCCAAACAGGAATCTTTGAGGTTCGGGATTCTCTTGTCGAAGATTGCCAGATTGAGTGGCGAATCAATTCATTCCTTGAAAGTTACCTTGATGATTACTCTAATGGCTCCAATATGAATCCATGAGAGCGTGTTAGCAACTTCTCTTTTGACCTTGTTCTTAATCTCCTGGATTTCTCTGTAGGGGATTAACTGCATCTCAATTTGGTTTCCTGTGAATTCCATTGGACTGGCAAATTCACCTGTTGTTACCCTATGGATAATCTGATGATTCCTGCTTCGTGGACCAATCATATCCATGGCTTTTTTCATTGCTCTAATTGTAAATCCATCATACATCTGAAGCTTTGGTTCCTCCTTCATGATCCTCATAAGAGTTTTATGAGAAACAGTCGTATGAGGGAAGAATCCTGACGGGTCTTCTCTGATCATGTGCTGAAGGAACTCTCATTCACTCTGATTCTGAGCTAGATTCTCCATCAGAATAGATCTCTTCTTCGTAGATGTTTTCATCTGAGGGAATATCCTCAAATTGATACACCTGTAGCAAATCCTGAAAATAGACAGCATACTCAAATTCTTTGGTACGCTCGAACTGTCTTACTCCACGACTTTGGTTTTCTGGATAATCTATAGAGATATTTCCTCTTGCTCCGCATGTCCAGTAGTTACAATCTTTGAAACTCTCATTTGCACGAGTATGTGTGCGTCTGAAAGTTCTCTTTGTTGGTGTTCTTCTAGAACTAGCTTGATTAGAACCTGTCGACGAGATTCTACTCCTTGTTGGTCCTGATCTTTGCCCCGATCTGTTCATGCTTTCTGTTTTTACCAGAACTTTCTAGGTCTCCATGAAGACCTACTTCTTCTTGAACTACTTCATCGGGCATATGGATGAGCTCTATGTTTTTTCATCTTTCTCCTCTGGGGGTAGTTTCCAATAATTGTCGGGATATCATTCCCTGTACAGCAAAGATGAGCTATTTTGTTGATTCCTCCGAGCTTCTTGAAATTCCTTTGGAGCTTTGCTTGGTAGCACCACTCCGCAAGCTTTACTTTAAGAAATGACATTCTCCTGGACACCGTCTTGATTGAATGAGGTGTATAACCCTTGATAAACATTTCTCTCCATGGGCTTGGTATTTTGGCAAAGAACAATTCTCCTGCATCCTTTTCTGTTATCTTTGCCTTCCATCTATACTCCGTAAAAAGTTTGATGTACTCGTCTACATAGCATATATCATGTAGTTCTGTCTATATTTTTTAGCCTTCTCTTCCTCCATCCCTTCGAAGTAGCTCACTCCAATGAAACAGATTTTAAAGAATTTTACCATCTTGTCCATAATTTCTTTCAAGGACTCTCCGGCTAAAACTTCTTCCTTGGTACCTGGGTCTCCCATATCTCAGGCAATCTTGACTGATCCTTCCAGACTCTTTTTAGAAGAAAATGAATCATTCTTTGCTTAAGTCAAGTGTTCCTGCTGCTATTCTCATTGCTGAAGCTCATTCATCAATAAGAACTTCTCTGTTTTTGAAATCCAAGATATCCATGTTGAGCATTAGTCCATATGGATGGATTGGATCTAGCTGCGATTTCCCGTAGGGTGTCTGATGAATATCTGGCCTGTGGGAACGGTTCTTTGTTCCTACTGGGGAATCCAAAGTGAAATCTTCCCTGTGTGGCATACTTTGATCACCTTCGGGTGGATTGTGTGACCCGGAACTCTCTTGTGGTGGAGGTCTTGATACAAGTTATCCTGTCTTGAATTCTACGAGATTTAATCCCGCAAAAGAATTAGCAAGATCACGTAGATCTTTCAGGTTGATTCTTTTCATTACTTTGTGGGAAGTATGGGCTCTCCTCGTAAGACTGCAATCATTTTTCCAGCCTCCGTCAAAGGTCTTCGGACCTCCTATGCTTTCCCTTTTTGGTGTAAAAGGGGTTCTGTTCCGTAGGATGGTGGTAACCATCCTCCTTTTCTCCTTCCTGTCGGACTTGATCTTGACTCCAACTCCTTAACACGAGTTTGAACATCTCGAAGGTTTTCAAGAATCTCCTCCTGATGTTTAATCATAATTTCCATCTGACTTTGAATCTGATGGATCTGTGCAGGGACATGGTATTGAAGGTAGCCATAACGCTGCACTGTCTTCTGAATCTCTCTAAGATCTTGGGATATCTTAGAAGAATCTGGATCGATTTCTCGGAAGGTTGGTTCTCCCATCCTAATCATCTGGTCCGGACCCTGTTGGATCATTGGGGTCTGGAACAACGTCCTCGTGTTCAGGATGATCGTCTTCCTGAAGTTCGGCTAACTGGAACTGTAGTTTGAGGTTCACTGATGAAGACTATTAGCCATCCTTTCCAATTTCTTGTAATGATTTATGCCTGGTGTGCATAAACCTGTTCCTCGTAATTGTTTCCACTTATGGTTGATGCGTTGAGCTTCTGCCATATGCTTCTGATTAAGTGCTTCCAATTTCTGGAAGTACCACCTGTATGAATGACACTTTGAACATTCGTTCAGGTCCATATTATCTTGACTTGTTTCTTCCGTATAGGTTACAAATTAATATTCAAGATATTATTATAGTATTTCCAGAATAAACCTAGGCTCTGATACCATTATGTGCCAATGATCGCAAAAACGTGGACTTGTAAAAAGAAGACATTAACTGCCACTTTTTTATAATTATAAGGAATAAAAGATAAGTAAATATTATATAGGGATTTCTTTGTAAACAAAACAAAAGCCTAGGAATAGAATGCAATCTCACCAAACCATTGAAGGGTAAAAGAGTCAACATAAAGCACCCAATTGATTTGAAATTGGACCTATTTGAATAAAAGAGTATCAAACTTGGATTTTCTTGCACTAAAGTTTTTTCCCAAGACTTAAGTGATTTAAGTTTCCAAAAAAAGTACTTCCTTGCAATTTCCCCAAAACAATATGTCCCATTATAACATATATAAATTGTCACATTACAGGAGATCCACGAGTGCACAATAGAATTGTTGGTACACTACTCCCTACAATCCTCCCAGAAATTGCGTCCTGGGGGGCTCGAACTCATGACCTCGCTATGATACAATTGTTAGGATAAAACCCTTGCCACTAGGCCAGAAGTTTTAGTTGTTAACATAATCAGAATTGTGGTAGTGATAGTGAGAGCCACATACTAAGTGACTGAAAGATATGAGGGGTTGCACTATGTGGGTGTCAATGAGTTAGAGGTGTTATACGTTGGAGGATACATTGCCTTCCACGACCGCAGGGAAGATTTGTTGGGTATAAATTCCCAATATCCGTAATTAAAATTTCAATCAATGTATAATCTTAAAAATATTTCAAATTGTGGCATTTGCATTAGTTTTGAAAATTTTGAACCAAGCTATTAAAAATTGTTCACTTGGTTAAATTAATATAAATTCTTTCAACAATTAATTTGTATCTTTTCACTTATTAACTTCTGATGATAGGTCCTTCAAAACAAATATCATTATACCAATTATTGGTATTATATATATTATGATTGTTAATTTCTACCTCGAATTACTTACTAACATATGTTAATCGGTGGCTAAGATTTCATCAAAGAGAAGCCGATTTGATCAATGGTAGAGTCCTAGTAGGAATTAGATGATAGAGTCATAGTAGGAATTATGTGCTAGAGTCATAGTTGGAAGTTAGATACAGTTCTAGTAGGTTCAATTTTGAGTTCTATAAATTGATGGTACTTGAAGCTTTGTAACTCATTCTTTACTCTCTGGACTAAAAGTTCTCTGATATTTCTTCTAAACAATATTCTTCTTCGTTTGATCATACAAATACATATTTTCTTATTTCTGTAATTAAGCGAGTTTGCAAGCATGTTCTGCAGCTAACAATTGGCATCAAGAGCCATGTTAATATGAGATATTTCATCAACAATAGCGGCTGTAAAATTTGATTGAAAAGTTCACAGGCAAGAATGATTTCGGGATATGACGACTCAAGATGAGATCACTGTCTTGTGCAATAAGGCCTTGAAGATGCTCTAGAAGGAGATAAAAATTTATCTGCAAGTAGGTCAGATTTTTATTTGGCTAAAATTGAAAAAACTTTACATGACCAAATCATTGGCGAACATGTTTTATTTGAAGCAAAAATTGTACACATTCAAGATGATGGAAGGGAGATCTTTGGAAGATCATCTGGATGATTTAATAAAATCATTTTAAATCTTGAAAACATTGATATCCAGGTCGATAAGATTGGACATTGCTTGTTCTTTAGATTATTGTCCAGTGAAATTGATAATATTTCAGACTCACTGATCTTTGGAAGTTAATCATTGACCCTTGAGGAGGTACAAACAACTCTTTTCTCCAAAAAAGAACGGTGGGAAGAAGTGGATGGCTCAAGAGCAGAAGTGTTGAATATCAGAGGGAGAATGAAGAAAAGAGAATCTAAATCAAGAAGCATTACTAGATCAAAATCCAAAGATAACAAGAAATGTTCTTGTGTAAGAGAAACACTTCAAGAAAGATTGCCCGGAACGTAAGAAACACAATCTTGACAAGCAAAGTGATCATGGAGATGTCGATGTAGCCTTTAAAGGGTATGAGACCTCTGAGGTTCTTTGTGTGATAGATGAAAAAAAGAGTCAAGAATGTGTTCTTTTTCTTGCTTGGGAATAACAAAGCTTGCAAGGCCATTGGCATTAGGACCATAAAACTTAGGCTTGCAGATGGGAGTGAGAAAGTTTTATGTGATGCGAGGCATGTTCCAGAACTGAAAGGAACCCGGTGTCATTGGGAATGTTAGATTCTCATGGTTTTTATTGTAAGGTTGAAGGTGGAGTTCTAGAAGTCTTGAGGGGCTCGGTGGTGATCATGAAAGAAAGGCTTGAAAATGGACTATACTTACTACAAGCAAAGGATGTTAACACCGATCAATCTATTGCAACAGACTCACTCACTCAATCATCTAAAGCTCAGACTTGGCAAATGAGTTTAGCCCAAAACAGTGAAAGAAGGGTTTCTTGGTGATTGTTACCTCGGATTTTGGTAGGGTGTCTTCCTCGGTTAACAATAACTTCTTCAACGAATGTAAGCTATCCTGAAAAGGAAAAGTTAGAAAGGGGGCCGGAGAGGGTTCTTTGGCGGGGCCCCTCCAACGATCAAGTCAGGATAGAGGATATGTGAATGAGAGCTTTAAGTTGTGCGAAGGTCGGGAAGAAGTAAAATAATCAATTCATTCAAACCTGATACCTCAGACGTATATATAGTGAGGGTGTGAGAAGGACAACATGCTACCGCCGGCGGATGTTTAGAGGGACCACTGCAGACATTCCTCTGCTTATTTTTGTTTCAGAGGATGGGACCACCGACAAATACTGTACACATCGTACGACATCCTACCGGCGAGATCTTGATAGTACTACAAAATATTCTCTGGGTACTGGTCACTTTCTGATTGGCTTATTTATGCGTAGTCCCTTGTTCTAGGACAAAATCAGTTATAGACAACTCGGACGAGGGACCACTCTAGTGCCCGCGATGGCACTGCCGACGCTGAACAGAACAGGGGCCAAGGGATCCGCCCTGAGTTGGCACTCCAGCTCGGTTACAGCGTGCGACTCATGTGAGGCAGCCGGGGTCGGATCGGTTGACTGAGGGTGGAAGTTCAGGGCTGAGCTAAGGTTTAGGTGACGCGCTGAGTTCATGAGGACAGGCTTGGATCTGGAGCACCAAGATATCCAACGAGGTGGCCCTGCGCAGTAACGAACGAGGCAGGGTCGGGTCATACCCATAAAATTAGGGTTGAGGCCGTACTGACCTCTCTTAGGGATATCATGAGTATCCCCCTCTAGTCGAGCTAGAGTAGCGCTGTCCTCGACTATTCGTGTCAGGCCGAGACTGTGATATCCCCGAAATGGTTAATTGCATTTGGGCATTAATTGCGATTATTATGATTAATTATGTGGTAATTAATTATGTGTTGGAATTTATTTACCTTATGGAAATGCATGGTCATGTGGATAGGATGACCCGGGGTTGCATTTCGGGATGCATGTGGTGCATGTTGGGTAAAAGTTATTGGAAGCATGATTTATTTGCCATTGGTAGCAATTGATTAGAAATCATGCGTTTAATTGATATTTTGGTGCATTTTGAATTAATGCTTTGGAAAATATCATGTTAGGGTGTTTTATACACCATGGAATATTATGGTATGCTTTTAATTAATTAAAACCAACACCTTTTATTACCCCAACCCCACCATACACTCTCACTCTTACTTTACCAAAATCACCACCCAAACCCTTCCCCCCTTTCCATTTTCGAGTTGGAGCAAAAAGGTGGGGAGAAAACCTTCCAAAAGTCTTGATTTGTGAAGATTATTGGGTGATTTGAGGTCCCCAAGAGGTATGGATGCCTCATTGTCATTTTTATTGTGTTTGGGTTAGTTTTGGAAGGGTTTTTAATGATTTTGAAATGGGTTTATGTTGGGTTGTTGTGGTTTTGGTTAAGGGTTAGATTTATACTTGTTTTGAAGTATGTTTTGGTGGTTTATGTTAATGTTTATGTTGTTGGTTGGTTGGTTTAAGTGTTGGAATGGATTGGAATGGTTTTGAGGTGCAAAAATGGAGTTTTTCGGGCAACAGAGGTGGGCGATTGATCGCCCCTTTCCAGGCGATCGATCGCGCCCAGGCAGTGGGCTTTTCAAGCAATTGGCGATCGATCGCCACTCTTGGGCGATCGATCGGCGGGTCTGGCGATCGATCGCGCCAGGGGTGGCGATCGATCGCCGAAGGGTGCAAAATTTTGATTCTCGGACAGTGAGGATTGTCGATCGATCGCCGTGAGGGGCGATCGATCGCGAAAGCCAAAATTTGGTTTTTTTTGGATTTTTTTGGTAGGATTTTTGGTATTGGACTATTATTGGGTTCTAATATTGATATTTGTGAATGTGTAGAACCAACCCAGGTGGCAACACAGCCAAGTGTCACGTACCAAATATCGTGACACGCAGACATGCGCGAGATGCTTGCTGGTTGGTTATAACGTGGGATTACGGGATTGCGGGACGGCTCATAAGAGTCGAGTACGTGTCTTAGATGTTCGTCCGTCCTGAGTTAGGCATGCCGACCCAATTGAGTTTGGGGAGCTTGTCGCTGGTCTTGGACCTGACTAGGACGGAAGGGCGAGCATTCTAGACACTAGACTGGTTGGGAGCTGTTCCCGCTTCCTTGATGAGCCCATGGGAGGGCGAAACCAGTAGGCATCGGAGATGGAATAAGGCTTAACCTCGGAGTTATGGGGATCCGGGGTCGCCGCACGGGTTGTCGTCTGCGCCAAAACTCTGAGCCCGTGACAAATGGTATCAGAGCCAGATCGTGTGCACACTGCATTGGTTGCCAAGCGCTCTCACTGCACTGGCGGGTCCAAGAGGAATGGACGAGCAAGTGGGTTGCTCGCACCCAAAGGGGGGGTGTTCGCAAGTCGGTCCGATGAGTAGGCAGGAAACATCAGTGATACTTTGCCAAGCGCTCTAATGGAGGACGAGTAAGCAGGAAAGTCGTACACGGATCCTGGTCAAAATTAAAGAGGGGAAGAGTACTCCCCCATGCACGAGGGCGTGCATGGATTGAGTGGGGGAGAATGTCACGTACCAAATATCGTGACACGCAGACATGCGCGAGATGCTTGCTGGTTGGTTATAACGTGGGATTACGGGATTGCGGGACGGCTCATAAGAGTCGAGTACGTGTCTTAGATGTTCGTCCGTCCTGAGTTAGGCATGCCGACCCAATTGAGTTTGGGGAGCTTGTCGCTGGTCTTGGACCTGACTAGGACGGAAGGGCGAGCATTCTAGACACTAGACTGGTTGGGAGCTGTTCCCGCTTCCCTGATGAGCCCATGGGAGGGCGAAACCAGTAGGCATCGGAGATGGAATAAGGCTTAACCTCGGAGTTATGGGGATCCGGGGTCGCCGCACGGGTTGTCGTCTGCGCCAAAACTCTGAGCCCGTGACACAAGGCATTGAAGTCCTACCATACCCTACATTTTGGAAAGGTACGTAGTGGACGTACGGGCACCCCAACGGTACATGTATCTTATATACTTATTGTTATGCATTGTGGATGCAAGTATATATGTGGTATTGCATTGTGGATGCAAATACATGTTATGCATGATGTTTATAGATGCATATGATTATTGGTGCATATCCCATGAGTCGTGGTCATCCCTTGATGATTTTAATGCTTGCCGCTATTTGGTTTGGTTCCGCTAAATGTGAAGCGAGGGGTGGGAGCGCCGCATGTCACATTTGAGCGTGGTTATCATATAGGGCGAGGAAAGGGTATTTGCCGCTCAATGAGAGGCGAGGGGTGGGAGTCCCGCAGTCCATTGAAGCGAGGTTATCCTATGCCGCCTATATGTAAATAAGCGAGGGGCATTAAAATACATTGTGATTGACAGACTAGGGATTGGTGATCAGTTTGGTATTGATGAAATGGTATATGTTCATGACATGTTTAGACCATTAAAAATAATCTATTGATTATACTCATGAGTTATGGTACAGGGACAACCAAACGGGAAGCGTTTGAAATGCATGGGAAAAACAGGAAGTGTTTTATTATGATTATGCATTTACGCTTTATCTTCATATTGTGTTGAATATGAATGATTATTATTGCTCATGTTTGGGGGTTGTCCTTGTAGGTACACGTTTGGCATGATAGAAGGGCTAGACGGGTTGAGATGGTGAGCTCTTGAGGATGCTTTTGAGACTTGAAGGACAGGATTTTTTGGATAGTATCTACTCTAGGAGTAGTATAAAACTATAATTGAACATTCATTGATTGGAATGTAATTAATCCTTTTGGTAGTCCTTATTTTTGGCATGTAATGCTTAAGCTCATAGACTCAACACGTTATTTCTCACTCTGATCATTTATATTAGCTCTATTATGCCTTGTTTCCGCACTTAAGGATTAGGGTCCTTACATTAGTGGTATCAGAGCAGTGGTTAGAGAACCCGGGAACGAGTGAAGGGTAGCCTTAGCATGGTTGGCTAGGTGCTTACATTTGAAGCATGTTTATGCATGTGGTGCATATTTTGTATATCCTGTTATACTAACATGCTTATATCACTCCTGTTATCTAACAGTATATCATGTATTGCTTTGGAATTGTTGTTAACATTTGTGTTACAGCATGGCTGCTAATGAGGAAGTCGGTGATATGGGGAGCATGAATGCTAGTGTTGGACAGACAAACCCTCTACCTCCACCGGCTGTGGGAATGGAACCAGTGGTTCAGTTATTGCTACCGGGTGAGATTAGCTTGACACAGTTTCTATCTTATCATCCGCCCCGGTTTGAGGGGACAGAGTCTGGGGAGGAGGCTGAAGAGTGGTTGGAAAGACTGGAGCAGATCTTTGTATCGGCTCCTTGTGCTGTGACAGCTTGGCTGAGGTTATCGGAATTTCAATTAGCCAAGAAACCTCTGATGTGGTGGAGGAGCACAGTAATGGAAATGAGAGCACTGGGTGCTGTGATTGATTGGACACTCTTCAGGACGAGGTTTTTGAACCGGTACTTCTCCGCAGCAGCAAGACAGACGAAGGAGGACGAGTTCACAAGTCTGAGGCAGGGGAACATGACAGTGGCAGACTATGCCACACGGTACTCTTCATTGCTGAGGTACGTTCCCCACATTGCCACCAGTGGGCACGCTAAGATGAGGAACTTTATGAAAGGGTTGCGACCGGAGCTCTATGACCGGGTTATCACTAATAACCCAACTTCTTTTGATGATGCTCTCACAAGAGCGGAGCTTGCTGAGCTAGGAGTGGGAGCTTACGCTATGCCACCACCAGTACCGCAGCAGAGGCAGACTAGTGACAGCTTGAGGCCTCGGGGTGAGCCATTTAAACCCCGTGGTGCCTCTTCATCTTCGCGGTATGGTGGAAAGAAACATTTTGGTCAGAAGCAGGATGGCAAGAAGGGCAATTGGACGGCCAATCGAGGATCTTCACAAGGGGATAGGCCGGGAGAGCCGAGGTGCAATAATTGTGGAGGGCCACATTCTTCAAACAAGTGTCCTGCATGTTATGTATGTGGCAAGATGGGCCACATCGCTCGGTATTGCCCCACACGGGGAGGACAGTCTGAGTTTCAGGGCAACAGGCCGAGGTTTGAGGATAGGACAGTGCAGCAGAGGCAGCAGTTTGGGCCTCGACCATCGGGAGGTCAGACAGTAGGACCGCCCCAAGGACAGGTGTATGCACTGACCAGGGAGCAGGCTCAGGCAGCCCCAGAGGAGGTGATCGCCGGTACGTGTCATTTATTTACGTACCCTGCTTTTATTTTGATCGATACAGGTGCCTCCCATTCTTTTGTATCGGTGGGTTTTGTGGAAAGACACCATATGCGCACGTCTTCTTTACCCACGCCTCTCCTTGTCTCGACACCCACTAGAAGGAATGTTGTTGCTGATCAGTTTATGGAAGACTGCCTCATTTATTTTGAGGGCAACGAGTTGAAGGCAGACTTGATCGTATTGGGTATGTCAGACTTCGACTGCATCTTGGGTATGATGTTCTGAACAGATATCAGGCAGTGGTAGATTGCCGACAGAGGACAGTGAAGTTCAGACCTGAGTTGGGCAGTCAGTGGACTTTCTATGGCAACGGTTCTCGTGCGAAGATTCCGTTGATTTCAGCGATCAAGATGACTCAATTGTTGGAACGTGGTCACACGGGCTATCTTATTTATGCCGTGGACACGTCTGGGAAGAGTAAGGAACTAAGAGTTGAGGATGTGCCAGTAGTGGCAGAGTTCGCTGATGTATTCCCAGAAGAGATCCCAGGATTCCCACCGGCTAGGGAAGTTGAGTTTGGGATCGAGCTGTTGCCAGGGACATCCGCTATCTCTCGTGCACCTTATAGGATGGCACCGACTGAGTTGAGAGAGTTGAAAGAACAGTTGCAGGATCTCTTGGACAAGGGATATATACGCCCGAGCGTGTCGCCATGGGGCGCACCAGTTCTCTTTGTGAAAAAGAAGGACGGTTCGATGCGGTTGTGTATCGATTACCGGCAACTGAATAAGGCTACAGTGAAGAACAAGTATCCTCTTCCAAGGATCGACGATCTGTTTGATCAGTTGCAAGGTACCAGGGTGTATAGCAAGATTGATTTGAGATCCGGGTATCATCAGATTCGGGTCAGAGAGGAAGATGTGCAGAAGACAGCGTTACGGACCCGATATGGACATTATGAGTTCCTAGTGATGCCGTTCGGCGTGACGAATGCTCCAGCAGCCTTTATGAGTCTGATGAACAGAGTGTTTCAGCAGTATCTTGATCAGTTCGTCATTGTGTTTATTGACGATATTCTTATCTACTCCCGGAGTGAGGAGGAGCATGTGAAACACTTGAGGACAGTGCTTCAGATTCTCAGAGAGCATCAGTTGTATGCTAAGCTCAGTAAGTGTGAATTTTGGCTGAGCAGTGTAGTGTTTCTGGGGCATGTCATATCGAGCAGCGGGATATCTGTAGATCCCAAGAAGATTGAAGCTGTAATGGAGTGGGCTGCCCCCACTTCTGTACCAGAGATTCGGAGTTTTCTTGGTTTGGCCGGGTATTATCGGCGCTCTGTCGAGGGCTTTTCGAAGATTGCCAAGCCGCTGACTCAGTTGACCCAGAAGGGAGTGCCTTTCTTTTGGTCAGAAGCTTGTGAGGAGAGCTTCCAGGAGTTGAAGCACCGGTTGACGACGGCGCCAGTGTTAGTGATCCCTACGGAGAACTCCAGATTTGTTCTGTATACTGATGCATCGCTGCAGGGCCTTGGGTGTGTTCTGATGCAAGATAAGCATGTGGTAGCTTATGCATCGAGGCAGTTGAAGCCGCATGAGACCAGATATCCAGTTCATGACTTGGAATTGGCGGCTATCATCTTTGCCCTGAAGATCTGGAGGCATTATTTGTATGGTACTTCGTTTACCATCTACACGGATCACAAGAGCCTCAAGTTTTTATTCACTCAGGCAGAGCTGAACATGAGGCAGAGGAGGTGGATGGACCTACTCAAGGACTATGATTGCGAGATAGAATACCATCCCGGAAAGCCAATTTGACAGCAGACGCTTTGAGCCGGAAAGTGAGGAGTTCTGCTGAGGACGTCATTCATTTGTCTGCTTTGATGACCTCCTATTGCCATCTGGGCTATGACTTTGACATTTATGCATCGCCTGTGTATGTGTCGACTTTGCTAGCCGAGCCAGATATCTATGAGGACATCAGGAGAGCTCAGAGGTCAGATGATGAGGTTCAGAGGTGGTTATCTTTAGTACATCTTGGTCAGCCAACGAAGTTCAGGGTGACAGATGACGGATCCTTGAGATTGGGGAACCGATGGGTGGTTCCGAGTACGCCGGAGTTGCGTAAAGGGATCTTGGAGCGAGCTCACAGTAGCAGACTTAGCATCCACCCAGGTGGGAAGAAGATGTACAGAGATTTGCGTGGTCATTTTTGGTGGAAAAGGATGAAATCAGATGTCGTCGCTTTTGTAAAGAGGTGTTTGATCTGCCAGCAGGTTAAGGCAGAGAGGCAGAGACCTGGCGGCGAGTTGAGAAGCTTGGAGATACCGAAGTGGAAGTGGGAGCACATTTCCATGGACTTCGTGACTCATTTGCCGAGGAGTGCTTCAGGCTTTGATGCTATTTGGGTGATTGTGGACAGATTGACTAAGGTAGCTCATTTTATCCCCTATAGCATGACATTCACCTTTTTGAGGATGGCGCAGTTGTATATTAGAGATGTGGTGAGATTGCATGGGATCCCCGTTTCCATAGTGTCAGATCGAGATCCGCGATTCACATCTCATTTCTGGGAAGGTCTTCAGTCAGCTTTGGGAACTGAAGTCAGATTGAGTACTGCTTATCATCCTCAGACGGATGGCCAGACCGAGCGCACTATTCAGACGCTCGAGGACATGCTGAGAGCTTGTGTTTTGGAGTTCGATGCCTCTTGGCAGGATTCAGTGCCTTTGGTAGAGTTTTCGTATAACAATAGCTACCAGGCGAGTATTCAGATGGCTCCGTTTGAAGCTCTTTATGGCAGACGGTGTAGATCACCCTTGTGTTGGGATGATTTGGACCGCAGATCGGTCGGAGGACCGGAGTTGATTCGAGAGATGGAAGAAAAGATAAAGACAATAAGGCAGAAAATGAAAGCGGCCCAGGACAGACAGGCATCTTATGCAAATAAACGGCGGAGACCGTTGGAATTTCAGTTGGGGGATAAGGTCTTTTTGAAGATCTCGCCTTTCAGGGGCGTTGTGCGATTTGGGATGCGCGGGAAACTGTCTCCGAGGTATGTTGGACCGTACGAGATCTTACAGCGTGATAGGCTTAGATTTTGAGTGATTTTAACTGTAATTTCTTCCCATTTTCCGTACTTTTTCCTGGATGATATTATGCTTTTTGGTGTTTACTCGTTTGTTTCAGGAAGTTTGATCGGAAGTGGAAGAAATGAGCTAATGAGAAGATAACGGGCGAAATCGAGGCATAAAAGATGATTAAAATATTGAAGATGGTTTCTTCAGATCTCGATCGATCGAGATTTATTCTCGATCGATCGAGCCAGCCAGAAGCAAGAGTCTGATTTTTCGAAGGCTCGATCGATCGGTGGAAATATCGATCGATCGAGCAAGGCAGTAACCTCGGAGCTGAAATTTTGAAATTCCCGATCGATCGAGCGAGGCAGTAAGTTCCAAAAGCTGGCGTGAACAGTGCACCGATCGATCGGTGAAATTCTCGATCGATCGAGACGCGAGATCTGAAGATTTTATTTTCCTTTTTTATCGTGATTCTGGAGGGCTATTAAGGGGGATTCTCTTCTACACAATATCAGACGAATTTGGGGACGAATTTTATATCCAATATCAGACATTTTTAGGTCAAGAGTAGCCGCCCTAGCCGCCGCCCAAGGAGATCCAATCTCCGTTCTTCGTCCAAAGTCGAGCCTATCCGTTCCGGAGTGCAAGGAAGGAACAAGAGAAGAAATCACGGTGCAACGCACGGATTCATCCATCGTTTATCGTATTTCTGAACTTTAGTTTATTTGATTTTCATTTTCATTTGTTGTTTTTGAGGTCGAGAGACAAGAAAACTCATCTGTATTTGATTTGAATTGAATTTGGTTTATATTATTGACGTTTTAGTTCGTTGTGTTTGATATATTGATTCATTGGTATTTGAGCGCATTGATATTTATTGTTCATAGATTAATTGCTTGTGTAGATCAAAGTCTAGCTAGCTTTGATTGAATTTGAGGGTTACAGCCGAGATCGAGAGATAACGTTGTAACACGCTCCATTAATTTATGATGTATGTTACGATTGAGATCGAGAGATGATATCGCATACGTGAGAACTTGAAATCGAAAGATTTAGAGTTAATAGGTTTGATGATTTAAGCAACTTTGAATTAGTAAATAGGTGCACGAGAGTGACTTATTCTAATTTATTGTTAGTTTCGTTACAGCTCGAGAGAGTGTATCGAATAATAGTGAAAACCTTTCACCGTTAAAATCAATTGAGTGATAATTTGAGAATTCCGTTGAATCAGTAGAGATAATATAATTGAACGACGAGTTTGGTAATTTTCTCGAGTGACTTACCTTCGCATTTCCGGAACCATTTTATTCTTTGTTTTTAGTTTAATCTTTATTCTTTAGTTTAATCTAGCTTTAGTTAATCAAACTCCTTTAATCGTAGGCTAAATATAATTTGATTGATCTTATTTGGTACTTATACGTTAGTCCCTGTGGATTCGACAACCTTTACTAAATTTTCACTATACTAAAACTTGACACCGTGCACTTGCGGTAGAATCCCTTCAACCCATTCTTTGAAATATCTTTTGTTTAAAAATAAAGCGGTCAAGTTTTGGCGCCGTTGCCGGGGACTAATCTGTATAATATCATACGAGATTAGTTAATTGTAATTTAGCCAATTCTTTTATTATTGCATTTTTGTTTTCTTTGTTTTCTTTTGTTGATCTTTGTGAATAACTTTGTGCATTTTGTTGTCTCCTTTTGTCTATTTTGTACAGGAACCGTTTCTCTAGTGCATGCTTAGAAGAGAGGAGCCCATTCTCGAGCCTTTCGATCCAGAGATAGAAAGAACTTTACTTAGGCGACTACGAGAAGCTCGAGCAATGGCTGATAATAACGAAGCACAGCACCCTAGATCGATGATGGACTTTGCACAACCTGCATTTCATGGATCACTGTCGAGTATCACAAGGCCGACGATTCAAGCAAATAATTTTGAGATCAAGCCGGCAATCATACAAATGATTCAACACTCGGTGATGTTCGGGGGAGCAGCTACAGATGATCCGAACAATCACATCTCCAACTTTTTGGAGATTTGTGATACATTCAAACACAATGGCGTCTCTGACGACGCCATCAGGTTAAGGCTCTTTCCCTTTTCATTACGAGACAAAGCTAAAGCCTGGTTGAATTCTTTACCTGTAGGTTCTATCACAACATGGGAGGGGATGACAAAGGCGTTTTTGTCAAAATACTTTCCCCCTTCCAAGACGGCGAAGATGCGGAACGATATCACGACTTTTGGTCAGTTTGACCCCGAAACTTTATACGAAGCGTGGGATCGGTTTAAGGAGTTGTTGAGGAGATGCCCACACCATGGTCTACCCATATGGCTGCAGGTACAAACATTCTATAACGGTTTATTTTCTGCTAACCGTTCCATGATTGATGCAGCATCTGGGGGATCCATAATGAGAAAGACACCGGATGAAGCATATAGCTTGTTGGAGGAAATGGCGTGCAACAGCTACCAGTGGCAGTCCGAGAGGAGCACGCCACAGAAACCAATGAGAGTCCATCAAGTGGACGAGATCACTGCTCTTTCGGCTCAATTAGAAGCCATGAACCGGAAGATTGACAGCATGGGAGCAGCAGCAATGCAAGCTCAAGCGATCTTCTGTGAGCTGTGTGGAGGCGGTCATCCTAGCATCGAGTGCCAGGCAGGTAATCAATTTAACCAATCTGTTGAAGCTGTTAATTTTGTAGGTAACAGGCCACCCCATAATTCCTACCCGAAAACAACCAACCCTGGAGGAACCACCCGAATTTGAGGTGGTCGAATCAAGAGAATGTGTTGAACCCACAACCGCAGGCAGGGTTCACACAAAAGCCGAGTTTGGAGGAACTTATGGCGAAGCTGATTTCATCAACAGAAGTGAGGATGCAGAATCAAGATGCATCAATCAAAAATTTGGAAGTGCAGATAGGGCAGTTGGCCACGTTGATATCTGGGAGGACGCAAGGTACGCTCCCGAGTGATTCTGTAAAGAATCCGAAGGAGCCATCAAATTGATGAAGACGAGGAGGTGACAGTCCAGCTTGGGACTATAAATTAAGAACTTCCGTTTTTTCTTTCCTTGAGTTTTGTTTTTGATTTCTTGTTTTGTTGAGTTTTTGTTAGTCTGTTTGTTTTTGAGTGTGTCTGGGAATGAATTCGTGTCTATTCTAATGCAGATGTGAAAGCAAGAGCAAGTTGGTTATAGGCGAAGCAATCCGAGAGAAAGATGTTGAGAAAAAGAAAAATTTTAAAATTTTGGTTGCTGCTGCTGGCGATCGATCGGTGGAAATCTCGATCGATCGCCCAAATTTTTAAAATGACTTTGTGCCTACTGCCTCGCTCGATCGATCGAGAATTTTTCCGATCGATCGAGCGAGAGAAAATTTTGAAAAAAAAAATAAAGGGGCAGACGCAGCAGCCATCACTTTCCCCAATTCATTTTCCCCCTCTCAACAACAAAAACCTAGCGCCTCTTTCAAATCCCTTCATCCAATCTCAATCTTTTGTTCATCAAATTTCAATTTACTTCAATTCTCAGAGGTAATATTCATCCTAATGAGATTTTCATTGCAGATTTGAAAATTTGAAAGGCAAATTGGGTAGAAGCGCAGAAAGAAGGGAATTCCAAGCCGAGTGCCACATTTTTCCAAGATCAAATTTTTAAGAGGTAATTGGTTTCCAATCATCCAAGATTTTAGCTTTTGGTGCTATTTCGTGAATTTTATTAGCAGTGGGTTGGAAAAGAATTTCAATTAGGAGGAAGTTTTGTGGTGTTGAAGGGTGTCGGATTACAGTGTTGTGGGGTGTTAATTGAATTGAATTGAAGTAGTTGAGAATCTGTTGGCAAAGAAATGTCGTCCAGAAAGAGGTCAAAGCAGGCAGAAGCTTCCCAGAAGCAAAAGCAGGCAGAGGCCACTGTTTCTGAGCCAGTTTATGATGAACAGAAGTTTCTAAATGCCAAGATTGCTGAGTTATACCCCATCTACCATAAGAAACCCCTGAGCCGTGAAAGGGGAATGAGCTTGGATAAATTGGAGTGTCCTGTCATTAGGACAGTGCGCCGAAAAGGATGGTTTCAATTCATTCAGACACCGATTGATGCTGTGGTGCCGCTGGTAAGGGAGTTTTACACGAATCTTCGAGCTGTTAGACCAGGGCACCAAGTAAGTGTTTATGTTCGAGGGAAGGATGTGTTGGTGGATCGAGCCGCAATCAACAATATTCACCGGATGCCGTTACTTCAAAACTGTGCATACCAATCTTTTAAGAGTAGCAGGATTGACTACGATGAGGTATTGACAGTTATTGGCAAGCCGGGAGTGGATTGGCAGAGGAATGATAAAGCAGAGCCACAGTTGGTTCTAAAGAAAAATTTGAAGCCAGAGGCCCAAGCATGGTTTTCATTTGTCGCCTCGCGGGTCATGCCATCGACCCACACTTCTGAGGTGACAAAGGATAGAGCGGTCCTGGTTTATGCCATCCTCTCAGGGAAGGAAGTGGACTTCGGCGAGATCATTGCTGATCACATTGCTGAAATTGGAAGTAGCCCACCGACCTCCGCACTACCGTTTCCATCCACAATCACTGCTTTATGTCAGAGGAACGGAGTGACATGGGGGGAAGACGAGGAGCTACTCCCGCCGAAGACACCAATCATTGTAGCCGATCCTACGAACCGACGCAGACCTTCGGACACTACACAAGCTGGAGCATCATCCTCTGCTGCAGAGCATACACGAGTTACTTTGGATTCTCTTCATAGGGATCTCCAAAACATTCGCCTGGAGCAGCAGAGCATTCACAGCATGCAGCGGGACATTCATAGCATGCAGAGAGCATTGCAGATGGACCATGAGCAGGTAGCTCAGCGTCAGATGGAGTTCATGCACTATCAGAGTGCATGGAACACTGCCATGGCCCAGGGCTTTCCAGGTTTCCAGTTCCCACCGGAGCCACACTTTGCACCTTACCAGCCACATGCACCTCCACCTTCCGAGTACCCACCATTTCCGCCATATCAGGGCGAGGAGCACCACTACCCAGTCCCCCCTCCGGAGCATGATGAGGACGACGATCAGTGACGATCGTCATCATGGTATGTGTCTTTGCCTTGGCATTTATTTTTCTTGTTCATTGAGGGCAATTCACATGCTAAGTTTGGGGGGGTTTTTGAGTATTTGTACATATACCTTGCTTTTGCACATCTTGCTACTTGTTTTGTTTCCCTACCTTGCATGACTGCATGATGTTGAGACTAATTCGTCCTTGAGCATCACCAACAAAATTTTTTTTATGGATTGAGTTATTCTTGAGAATTGTTGAGTTGGACTTGCAATGGTAATACATGATGAAATTAATCCTCATCTAGATAGGAGTCATGAAAATGTTTAACTTGTTTGTATATATCCTTTGTTAACTACATGTCAAAACTGAGGAATACTTTGAGCACTTATTGAGTCATGATTGAGTGAAGTATGTATTGATTAAATTGAAAACTTGTGTTAACTATGATGAGTCTTGAGTATCTTAGAGAACTCTACAGTTTAGTTGAAAGCACTTTGAGGCGAAATTTATAATTAGGAACTAGACTTGGAGATGATTAGGAGATCTTTGGACCGTTTGAGCCTTTCAAGCCTACCTGTTATATATTATTCATTAGTGTCCCCTTTTGAGCCTTATTGAAAAAGAATGGTATATGCATTGCATATGATTAGACCCCCATTCGACATTCTTGGCAACTCATTATACCCACCTTGGTTTGAGCCTAAAAGAAAAATTTTACCTACCCCTAGGAGAGTATAATGAATCTCATTTATTGCACAGAATTGTTATATGCAAATGAGTTCAAAAGGAACAAAAGAATGAGCAAAGAAAAAAAAAAAGAAAAGATGTAGAGAAAAGCCTTGAAAAGAAAAATTCAAAATAAGACCCAAAGTGGCCAAGGCTAGAAAAAAGTTGAAGAGAAGCTCAAAAATAGTTGAACTGATTTTGTTATACTCTCTTCTTTGAATTCACCCTACCTTTTCTTTGAAGCCGACACCAAAAGGCCTAACGTTATAAGCTTTCAAGACCTTTTGATCCAAGTCTAGGGAACAATTACATTAGTGGAGAAGTGCTGGATAGTAAACTTGTAGAGTAATTCAAAGTAATCTTGACTAGGAGTTAATATGGCACATGTTGATTTTAAAGATATATATGTAACTCATGTTTGACAATAGCACACACGCACGTTCCGATGTTGCGATGTATTGTTTAACTTAGGAGAAAATGCTTCTTGTTAAATGTTGATTGACTTCTATTGCTGTGTAAGTAGGATTTCTGAGCTGTTGCATATGTTGTAAGGATGATTCATGCTTAGTATCGAGTTTAACTTTTCTTTTTGAGTTTATTGCTTGCTCGAGGACGATCAAGTCTAAGTTTGGGGGAGTTGATAGGCTTAGATTTTGAGTGATTTTAACTGTAATTTCTTCCCATTTTCCGTACTTTTTCCTGGATGATATTATGCATTTTGGTGTTTACTCGTTTGTTTCAGGAAGTTTGATCGGAAGTGGAAGAAATGAGCTAATGAGAAGATAACGGGCGAAATCGAGGCATAAAAGATGATTAAAATATTGAAAATGGTTTCTTCTGATCTCGATCGATCGAGATTTATTCTCGATCGATCGAGCCAGCCAGAAGCAAGAGTCTGATTTTTCGAAGGCTCGATCGATCGGTGGAAATATCGATCGATCGAGCAAGGCAGTAACCTCGGAGCTGAAATTTTGAAATTCCCGATCGATCGAGCGAGGCAGTAAGTTCCAAAAGCTGGCGTGAACAGTGCACCGATCGATCGGTGAAATTCTCGATCGATCGAGACGCGAGATCTGAAGATTTTATTTTCCTTTTTTATCGTGATTCTGGAGGGCTATTAAGGGGGATTCTCTTCTACACAATATCAGACGAATTTGGGGACGAATTTTATATCCAATATCAGACATTTTTAGGTCAAGAGTAGCCGCCCTAGCCGCCGCCCAAGGAGATCCAATCTCCGTTCTTCGTCCAAAGTCGAGCCTATCCGTTCCAGAGTGCAAGGAAGGAACAAGAGAAGAAATCACGGTGCAACGCACGGATTCATCCATCGTTTATCGTATTTCTGAACTTTAGTTTATTTGATTTTCATTTTCATTTGTTGTTTTTGAGGTCGAGAGACAAGAAAACTCATCTGTATTAGATTTGAATTGAATTTGGTTTATATTATTGAAGTTTTAGTTCGTTGTGTTTGATATATTGATTCATTGGTATTTGAGCGCATTGATATTTATTGTTCATAGATTAATTGCTTGTGTAGATCAAAGTCTAGCTAGCTTTGATTGAATTTGAGGGTTACAGCCGAGATCGAGAGATAACGCTGTAACACGCTCCATTAATTTATGATATATGTTACGATTGAGATCGAGAGATGATATCGCATACGTGAGAACTTGAAATCGAAAGATTTAGAGTTAATAGGTTTGATGATTTAAGAAACTTTGAATTAGTAAATAGGTGCACGAGAGTGACTTATTCTAATTTATTGTTAGTTTCGTTACAGCTCGAGAGAGTGTATCGAATAATAGTGAAAACCTTTCACCGTTAAAATCAATTGAGTGATAATTTGAGAATTCCGTTGAATCAGTAGAGATAATATAATTGAACGACGAGTTTGGTAATTTTCTCGAGTGACTTACCTTCGCATTTCCTGAACCATTTTATTCTTTGTTTTTAGTTTAATCTTTATTCTTTAGTTTAATCTAGCTTTAGTTAATCAAACTCCTTTAATCGTAGGCTAAATATAATTTGATTGATCTTATTTGGTACTTATACGTTAGTCCCTGTGGATTCGACAACCTTTACTAAATTTTCACTATACTAAAACTTGACACCGTGCACTTGCGGTAGAATCGCTTCAACCCATTCGTTGAAATATCTTTTGTTTAAAAATAAAGCGGTCACAGCGCATTGGCACCTTAGCTTACCGACTGGCTTTGCCGCCTTCTTTATCTGGGATACATGATGTGTTTCATGTATCGATGCTGCGAAAGTATGAGCCGGATCCGTCTCATGTGTTACAGCCTTCCGAAGTTCAGTTAGAGTCCGATATATCTTATGTGGAACGGCCTGTCAGAATTCTGGATCGAGCAGACCGTAGACTTCGGAACAAAGTGATACCTATGATCAAGGTTCAGTGGGATCGCAGGGGTGTCGAGGAGGCTACGTGGGAGACGGAGCGGCATATGGTGCAGCACTACCCGGAACTATTCTCTGGTATGTGTTTATGTTTAGTTTCCTTTTGGGGTAAGTGCATGTGATTTCGAGGACGAAATCTTATAAGTAGGGGAGTATTGTGATATCCCCGAAATGGTTAATTGCATTTGGGCATTAATTGCGATTATTATGATTAATTATGTGGTAATTAATTATGTGTTGGAATTTATTTACCTTATGGAAATGCATGGTCATGTGGATAGGATGACCCGGGGTTGCATTTCGGGATGCATGTGGTGCATGTTGGGTAAAAGTTATTGGAAGCATGATTTATTTGCCATTGGTAGCAATTGATTAGAAATTATGTGTTTAATTGATATTTTGGTGCATTTTGAATTAATGCTTTGGAAAATATCATGTTAGGGTGTTTTATACACCATGGAATATTATGGTATGCTTTTAATTAATTAAAACCAACACCTTTTATTACCCCAACCCCACCATACACTCTCACTCTTACTTTACCAAAATCACCACCCAAACCCTTCCCCCCTTTCCATTTTCGAGTTGGAGCAAAAAGGTGGGGAGAAAACCTTCCAAAAGTCTTGATTTGTGAAGATTATTGGGTGATTTGAGGTCCCCAAGAGGTATGGATGCCTCATTGTCATTTTTATTGTGTTTGGGTTAGTTTTGGAAGGGTTTTTAATGATTTTGAAATGGGTTTGTGTTGGGTTGTTGTGGTTTTGGTTAAGGGTTAGATTTATACTTGTTTTGAAGTATGTTTTGGTGGTTTATGTTAATATTTATGTTGTTGGTTGGTTGGTTTAAGTGTTGGAATGGATTGGAATGGTTTTGAGGTGCAAAAATGGAGTTTTTCGGGCAACAGAGGTGGGCGATCGATCGCCCCTTTCCAGGCGATCGATCGCGCCCAGGCAGTGGGCTTTTCAAGCAATTGGCGATCGATCGCCACTCTTGGGCGATCGATCGGCGGGTCTGGCGATCGATCGCGCCAGGGGTGGCGATCGATCGCCGAAAGGTGCAAAATTTTGATTTTCGGACAGTGAGGATTGGCGATCGATCGCCGTGAGGGGCGATCGATCGCGAAAGCCAAAATTTGGTTTTTTTGGATTTTTTTGGTAGGATTTTTGGTATTGGACTATTATTGGGTTCTAATATTGATATTTGTGAATGTGTAGAACCAACCCAGGTGGCAACACAGCCAAGGCATTGAAGTCCTACCATACCCTACATTTTGGAAAGGTACGTAGTGGACGTACGGGCACCCCAACGGTACATGTATCTTATATACTTATTGTTATGCATTGTGGATGCAAGTAATATGTGGTATTGCATTGTGGATGCAAATACATGTTATGCATGATGTTTATAGATGCATATGATTATTGGTGCATATCCCATGAGTCGTGGTCATCCCTTGATGATTTTAATGCTTGCCGCTATTTGGTTTGGTTCCGCTAAATGTGAAGCGAGGGGTGGGAGCGCCGCATGTCACATTTGAGCGTGGTTATCATATAGGGCGAGGAAAGGGTATTTGCCGCTCAATGAGAGGCGAGGGGTGGGAGTCCCGCAGTCCATTGAAGCGAGGTTATCCTATGCCGTCTATATGTAAATAAGCGAGGGGCATTAAAATACATTGTGATTGACAGACTAGGGATTGGTGATCAGTTTGGTATTGATGAAATGGTATATGTTCATGACATGTTTAGACCATTAAAAATAA
The DNA here is from genome assembly GCA_907163345.1 of Haberlea rhodopensis. Classification (NCBI taxonomy): domain Eukaryota; kingdom Viridiplantae; phylum Streptophyta; class Magnoliopsida; order Lamiales; family Gesneriaceae; genus Haberlea; species Haberlea rhodopensis. Next base: position 357,554 of record CAJQUN010000220.1, read on the forward strand.
TCTATTGATTATACTCATGAGTTATGGTACAGGGACAACCAAACGGGAAGCGTTTGAAATGCATGGGAAAAACAGGAAGTGTTTTATTATGATTATGCATTTACGCTTTATCTTCATATTGTGTTGAATATGAATGATTATTATTGCTCATGTTTGGGGGTTGTCCTTGTAGGTACACGTTTGGCATGATAGAAGGGCTAGACGGGTTGAGATGGTGAGCTCTTGAGGATGCTTTTGAGACTTGAAGGACAGGATTTTTTGGATAGTATCTACTCTAGGAGTAGTATAAAACTATAATTGAACATTCATTGATTGGAATGTAATTAATCCTTTTGGTAGTCCTTATTTTTGGCATGTAATGCTTAAGCTCATAGACTCAACACGTTATTTCTCACTCTGATCATTTATATTAGCTCTATTATGCCTTGTTTCCGCACTTAAGGATTAGGGTCCTTACAGAGACCATTTTCTAGTTGTCAGTCTTTATACTCACTCTTGATGGGACATGTTGTCAGCAGGAAGCGAGTGGTGACATGCGTCTCAATCGATGAAGCTGCCACGCGTCCACATCTGCGCTCGCGACGCTTGGTCTCCCTCGATCCTTGTCGTTCGAATGGGCCAGGCCCAAAAGGCCCACCGCTTCGGTGGCCTATATATACCCTAATCCCCCTCATTCGTTTCACTTTTCTCTCGCCGCTCGCCTCCTCCTGCTCTTCTCGCTCGCTTCGCTTTGATTCTAGTAAGTGCCTTCCTTTTATTTTCCTTATGTCGAATTCGACTTCTTCTACCTCCGGAGCCGCCCTCAGGGGTTCGGTCGGGGACGCCTCGGGGTCTGGGCTTTCAAGCTCTCCGACCCGTAGTGGGCCAGTGAGGGAGGTTGTTAGCGGCATCCCTCTTCTTCAAGTCCCTCCTTGTCCTAACCCCGAGCCATTTCCTCATAATTTCGAGGTTGACCCTCGAGACTTGGTTCGGGCTGGAGTACCCTGGTATGAGGTCTTGAGTTCCCGGGTTTCGGCTGAGGCTGAAGCTCTTCTTCGTTCCGATTTCATTCCTCCTGACCACGAGGTACAGATACCAGGGTTGGGAGATCGTCCCCACGTTCCCCCTCCAGGCTTTTTTCCTTTCTTTATTGAGCAAATCAGGAGCGGGCTGCGCTTCCCCGTCCCCTCTCTGTACCAAGACTTATCTAGTTATTTTTGTGTTTCCCTTAGTCAGCCCAATCCCAACTCTTATCAAAAAATGGCTGCCACAGCTGCCCTGTTCCAATCTTTGAATCTCCCCTTCTCTCCTACCCTTCTGCACTATTTTTTCCATGTGAAGAATACCACCTTCCCAGGCCTGTTTTATTTTGGGTCTAGGCCGTCATGTAAGTTTTTGAAAAAAATCCCGAGTTCTCATAAAGGATGGAAGGAAACTTATTTTTTTGTCAAACCACACCGACCTTGGTCTTGTCCTATGGCTTGGAGGGATTCTCTTCCCGAGGCTCGCCCTCTCCCGCACAGTTATAAGGAAGACGTTTTTTATCAGTAGGTCATGTCAGCCATAGGGGGTCGAAAATATGACACCACCATCCTGATTCGAGAGGACGTACTCAGGCGCTACAGGCTGAGCTCTTACCCAGCTAGTCCTCTTCCTGGTGCGTCCTCATCGATCTGAGCTTATATACTGCTTGCTATACTGTCCTTCTACTCATGTCTCTTGCTTCTACGTAGGTACCATGACTTTCAACCAGATGCTATCCGCCATGGTTTCTCAAAAGAAAGGGAAAGGGAGAGCGGCTCCCAAGCACCAGGCTGAAAAACGAGCTCCCTCACCCCCTCCTGCTCCTCAGGCCGCCCCAGTAGTAACCCTTCACTCTGAAGAAAGCGGGAAGCTGCCCTTGCGCAGCGCAAAAGGAAAAAGGGACGGGAAAGCCCATGTTGCCTCGGTCCAGGAAGAAGTAGCCACCTCCTTAGCACCCAGTGCTGAAATGTCGGAAGACTCCCTCCAGAGCCCGCAATCGGCTCGAACAGCCGGGCCGGGATCTCCAGGCCTCCCAGTTGAATATACCCAATCCACGAGCCTGATTAGTGACCCCGTTTCCGGAATTCCGGCTGAGATACTAGAATGCATTACTACGGGCGCGGATCAACAGGCCATGGCCGGGATGAAGTGGAGGCCCTTGGCTCAGGAAGGGCTGGCACGAACCCTATCGGTATGTGTTAGTACTGATCTTCTACGGGTGCCCTCTATTGCCTTATACTTTCTTATCATTACTCTTATTCAGGGCTTGATAATGCTGCGCGAAAGCGTTCGGAGGGGATCCAATTATGGCCAGTCTTCGTCCGATGTTAGAAAGAAACTCCGAGAAGCTACCAAGCGAGCTGAGGCTGCCGAAGCTGAACTTAGGGAGGTTAATGAGCTGCAGTCCAAACGGCTAATGACCCTGGAGACCGAGTTGAGCAAGTACTGTGCTGAGGTTGATCGAATCCGCTCTGTACTGTCTGAGAAAGATACTGTCCTGACAAACTCTACCGCAGAGCTGAACAGATCTCGAGCAGAGCTGGAGTCGTACATTGCTGGAGAGGTCGGGCGGAAAGATGCTTTCCTGAAGTCGGAGGAGTTCAAGAAACTCCTTGCAGAGAAGGCGTTTCGATTCCTCGACCTTGGCTTCGAAGGCTGCAAGGAACAGTTCAAGGCACATGGCTTCCCTCCCGAGGATCAAGATCCTGACGACTTCTTGGACCTTCAGGCCATTGTGGCCAACATCCTCCCGACTTTATTAATTAGGGTAATCGATAAGTCTGTATCTTAAGACATTTTCTTCCCTGAAATGTAATCGGTGCCGCATGCATAATTTTATTTAATGAAATTTTTATTATGCCGAGCTGTATTGTTACCCTGGGCAGAAGTAAAAACACCTGCCTATTCTCAGAATAATTGAATTTAACTTAATATAAAAACGAGCTGCCCTGCCGCAATAATTCTGTGGTTCTAAAATTGTTAAGTCGATTTAAATAATAACGAGGCTGACCTGTTCCAATGTAAAGACCCCCGTGCCCTTAACCCGTTATTAGTGTATTAATCCATGCCATTAGTGCATATAATCATACTATCATGGGGAAAAAGCCATATGCAAGTATAAGTCACATATTATCCAGAAAATTTCTTGCATTTGATCCTCATAATATTCAAATTCCCCAACCAAGATCACTTACATAGCATGCACCCTCATAATACACTAGCATGCTCTCAGTTCATTTAGCAATTTCGTATTTAATTGCATGCAACAATAAATGAAGAGAGAAAAGCCATAGCCCATTTATACATTTCATATACACGTAAGACGTACTCACATGAGAGCACCCAATGAATAAACGTGTATCTAATGTATAAGATACTCTACCAAATACCGTCACTGGTACTTCAATCCTGGAAGCACCCCACATGTACAGCTCGATCTCCACTCTGGATCTACGTGCTTATTCAACCAGCTCTGGTACTTCAGTCCTGGAAGTACCTCAAATCAACAGTCCAAGCTCAGCTCCAAAGCTAGTGCTGCACCTGTATCACCTGTCCCAACAGAGACAGCCCCCACACGGGGTGAGCATACCAAATACCATCAATCCAATAATCACATTATTACATTTCATAATTTGCAAAATGTAAATGCCATGAATTTAAATGATACTCCATGGATGGTATCATCTTCATCCGGGATCCCCTGTATTATCCCTGTTCTCAAAATAACCAAATTCATCAAATTCCCAAAGCCAGTTAATCGCCACATGGATTAACAAATGCCACATCTATTATGCCAGTACCATAATCAATAATGTAAAATCACTATACATCAAAGACCGTAGAAATCACATATATCTAACCAATGATTCCGTGTTCCGATTTCATTGCTCGCTCCACAATAGCGGCATTTCAAACCCCACGCACGCTCAACAATAGCGGCATTATAACCGATGATCGCTCAATAGTGATGACATCTCAATCGTTGCTCGCTCAAGGCGGCACTATATAATTCCCAGCATAATTCCATTTATCACAATTACCAAATGCTATACATTTCATTATCCATTTATCACAAACACCATATACTATGCATTTCAACCTTCATTCATTGCAATTACCACGTACCATGCAATTCACAGTTGTAATATTATAACAGGCTATGCTCGTACGTTATACGTACCTTATAATTCCGTAGTTCGAGTCCAACCTTGCCTGAGTCCCACGACCCGATCAGTAAAGTTCAAACATGCAACCAACTCCCAATTAAACATAGGCATGCAATCATGTGCCCAAGCACGTTCACAACATCCAACCCTATCGTCCATCCATGACGATTACCAAAATAAAAGCCCCCCGGCAAAGCATGCATAATACCCAAAATATGCCATTTTACAAGTTTAAAAGATAGCCAAGAATTCAACCGAGAATTCCGTTTTATCAAACTTTGGCTCCAACCAATCCAATTTAAAAGTGTATAGCATTCCTATTGGAATGCAGACATTGCCCCGGAAACGGCCCCTTTAAACCTCGATTCCAAAATCCCAACATTTTCCAAAATTTTCAAAAAAACAAAGTTCACGGGCGGCGATCGATCGCCACTTTTGGCGCGATCGATCGCCCCTGTCCAGTGGCAAAATCGCCTACTCGCGATCGATCGCCAGTCCTCGCGATCGATCGCCAACACGCTCGCGATCGATCGCCTAGACCACGCGATCGATCGCCTGCACTGTTCATCGCCTTCCAAAATTGGACTGCTCGTCGCGATCGATCGCCCCCGCTCGGCGATCGATCGCCACCTGCGATTTTCCGAAAAATTCGAGCTTCCATGGTGTTTTTCACACCCAAACTCAAAACCAACACCCCAAACACCACCAACACCTCAAATACACCATTTAAAGCCAATAAAAACTCTAAAAACTCAACTTGGATTTTTTTAACCAAAAATTACCAAATTTCATAACTAAATCAAAACCCAACCAAACTCTACAATATTACTACCAAATCGAAGACAATGACGAGGGGAAGATTAATACCTGATTATCTTCGAGAAAATCGGCTCCCGAGCCAAGCTACCATCGATTTCTTCCCAAGAGCAAAAGAGGGGAAAGGGGGAAGAGGGTTTGGGCGCATAGAGAGAGAGGGAGAGAGAGGGGTTCCGTGCTAAATGACGGAATACCGAGTCCACTTGGTATATATAGTACCAATACTCCAAATTACCAAGTCCCTCACAAATACATCACGACTCATTAAAAATCATCTGTTTTCAAAAATCATCTCCAAATCTCTATTTCCATAAACAGCCCCAGTACCAAGTACTCCGGACCCCAGATCCCACCAAAGACCAAATTTAGAGGTTATCAACAAGATGAGAATACAATCTCAACCCTTGGATCCAACGACTCCAAAAACATGATTTAAAATCCCCGGAAGTCCCAAAATCACAATTAATTCATAATTGCCACAAACGATAATCCATTAAGGATTATTACCACACCGGGATTAACATCATTAATCCCCGGACATCACATTCAAACTTATGCAAGGAGCACGAGCACGTGGCCCTTGCCAGCTATAACCTTTAATGTAGGCTGTGATAACCACGGGCTGAAGGCGGGCTCTGGCCATAGTTGTTCGTTTGAGTAAACCCTGATCGTTCCAGGCAGGGCGGAACTTAATTTTCCCTGTCAGGGCGGACCTTAACTTTTATCGTAGTCAGGGCGGACCTTAACTTTCATAGTCAGTGCGGACCTTAACTTTTATCGTAGTCAGGGCGGACTTTAACTTTCATAGTCAGGGCGGACCTTAACTTTTTCTTAGTCAGGGCAGACCTTAACTTTTATCGTAGTCAGGGCGTACCTTAACTTTCATAGTCAGGGCGGACCTTAACTTTTTCATAGTAAGGGCGGACCTTAACTTTTATCGTAGTCAGGGCGGACCTTAACTTTCATAGTCAGGGCGGACCTTAACTTTTTCTTAGTCAGGGCGGACCTTAACTTTTATCGTAGTCAGGGCGGACCTTAACTTTCATAGTCAGGGCGGACCTTAACTTTTATCGTAGTCAGGGCGGACCTTAACTTTCATAGTCAGGGTGGACCTTAACTTTTTCTTAGTCAGGGCGGACCTTAACTTTTATCATAGTCAGGGCGGACCTTAACTTTCATCTTTAACTTATCCATTGGACTACATTTTCGAATAATATTTCATTTAATAATTTGTCGTTGTGGGCTCATACATCATAGAAATACACCATGCTTAAGAATAATATTTCCTAAGATGAAACGCGTTCCACGGCCTCTTCAGCTTTTTTCCTTCTGCATCTTCTAAGTAGTATGCTCCAGAGCTCACTTTCTGAACTACTTTGTAGGGTCCTTCCCATTTAGGGTCAAGCTTCCTGATTTCTGTTGACTAGACCTTTTTTAGTACAAGGTCTCCGACCTGGAAACTCCGAGGTATCACTCGCTTGTTATAAGTCTTGACTGCTTTGTTTCGATAGGACTCCATCCTGATCACTGCCCTCTCCCTTCTTTCGCATATCATGTCTAGGTCTAGAGCTCGGCGTTCGTCATTGTCATCGTCATAAGCTTGTACCCTGGCCGAGGTCGCTCCTATTTCTGCTGGTAAAACTGCTTCCGAACCATAAACCATACTGAAGGGCGTCTCCCCCGTAGGAGTTCGGGGTGTAGTTCGGTAAGCCCATAGTACACTAGGAAGTTCGTCAGCCCAATCTTTACCTACCCCGTATAGCCTCGCCTTCAATGCTTGCACTATAGATCGGTTGGTAACTTCGGTCTGGCCATTGCTTTGAGGGTATGCCACTGAGGTAAAGGCTTGTTCGATCTTCATCTCCTGGCACCAGACTGTCAGCTTTCGCCCTTGAAACTGTCTCCCGTTGTCGGAGATCAGCTTCCTTGGAACCCCAAACCGACACACGACATTCTTCCATAAGAAACCCATCACGTCTTCCTCAGTAATCCTAGCTAGGGCCTCAGCCTCAGCCCATTTTGAAAAGTAATCAATAGCCACTATCAGGAATTTCTTCTGTCTTGGAGCAATAGGAAAAGGTCCCACAATGTCCATTCCCCACTGGTCGAATGGACAGGCCGCTACCATAGATCTCATGAACTGAGCCGGTCGTGGTTGGAATTTTCCATGTCTCTGGCAGCCCTCACAAGTGGCCACAACTTTTACTGCGTCTCTTCTTAAAGTGGGCCAAAAATAACCGGCCATGAGAGTTTTTCGAGACAGGGCCAGGCTGCCTAGGTGATCCCCGCAGCAGCCTTCATGTATCTCATGAAGTACGTAACTAGCCTCTCCCCGGCCAGGCACCTGAGCAGAGGTCCTACAAAAGATCTTTTGTACAAGGTATCCCCGATCAAAACGAATCGGAAAGCCTGCATTTTTACCCTCCTTGCCTCATTCTTATCTGAAGGGAGTTCAGAGCTCCCCAGATATTTTAGGAGAGGAGTCATCCAGCTTTTGACTCGGGGAGTTTCAGAGGGCTCTGATGGTGGTGTCAATGGTGCTAGCTCGGTCTTGAATACGACCTCCCTTTGACACACAGGCCCTAACGCCGTGGCCCACTTTGCGAGTTGGTCTGCTTCATGATTTTTGGTCCGCGGTACTTGCACTATGCTCCACTCAGAAAAGTTTTCGGACATCTCTTGGATTGCTTTCAAATAGTCCATCAATCTTTCGCTCTTGACTTCAAAATTTCCATTCACCTGCTGGGTTGCTAGCTGGGAGTCAGAGTGGAGAACTACTCTAGTAGCACCCACCTCCCGAGCTAGCTTAAGCCCAGTTAGGACCGCTTCATATTCTGCCTCGTTGTTGGAGGCTCGGAAACTCAACCTCACCGCCACCTTCATCTTCTCACCGGTCGGAGAGATCAGCACTATTCCAACTCCACACCCCTCGCTGTTCGAGGCTCCATCAACATATACTTTCCATGCTTCCTGCTCTGGCGTGGTCATTTCCGCCAAAAATCGGATAACGCTTGACCTTTAATAGATGTTCTGGCTTGATATGATATGTCGTACTAGCCGAGTTCGATCGTCCATCTGACCAGCCTTCCTGATACATTGGGTTGTGTCATGATCCTCCCTATTGGGCTATTTGTCAATACCGAAATGGGGTGGGACAGGAAGTACGGTCTCAACCTTCTCGCGGTTATGACCAGAGCAAGAGCAAGTTTTTCAATCTCCGGGTACCTGAGTTCTGCCCCTCGCAGGGCATGGCTGACATAATAAACTGGCTTCTGATACGTCCCATCCTGTTTGATCAAGACAGAGCTGACGGCCTGCTCTGTGGCCGAGAGGTAAACCCACAACTTTTCTCCTGGATTAGGTTTGACCAACACAGGTAGTTCGGCCAAATGCTTCGTCAGGTCGGCGAATGCCTTCTCGCATCCTTCGTTCCACTCGAATTTCTTAGCTTTCTTAGCACTTGAAAGAAAGGATAACTCCTATGTGCCGATCTGGAAATGAACCGCGCTAAAGAAGCAATCCGACCGGTCAGTTTCTGGACCTCCCTTATGCTTCTAGGGGAAGCCATATCCTGCACCGCTCTGACTTTCTCCGGGTTGACCTCAATTCCTCTGTCCGTTACCATAAAACCCAAAAATTTCCCACTCTTCACCCCAAATACACATTTGGCAGGGTTCAATTTCAGCCCGAACCTTTTCAGGGGAGCGAATGTTTCCTCCAAATCAGGTATGAGATCTGACCTGCTCCTTGATTTGACCAGTATATCATCAACGTAAACCTCGACGTTCCGCCCTGCTTGCCCCACGAATACCTTATCCATCAGTCTTTGATACGTGGCCCCGACGTTTTTGAGGCCGAATGGCATGACCACATAGCAATATGTCCCTTCTGAGGTGATGAAGCTGACTTTCTCATGATCCTCCTGCGCTAAGGGGATCTGGTGGTAACCTTGGTAAGCATCCATAAAGCACATCAGCTCATATCCGAAGTGGAATCCACGAGCTGGTCTATGCGAGGCAGCGGGTAACAATCTTTGGGGCAAGCCTTGTTCAAATCTCTGAAGTCAATGCACATCCTCCCAACGGACTTTGGTACTAAGACCACATTGGACAGCCAGGTAGGAAACTGTACTTCGCGAATTTGCCCAGCCTTTAACAATGTCTGGACTTCCTTGCTTATAACCCTATCTTTCTCTGGTCACAAATGTCTCTTCTTCTGTCTTGTTACTTTGATCCCTGGATCGACACTCAGTCTGTGCCGCGCCACTTCAGGATGAATCCTTGTCAACTCTGCTGAGGACCATGCGAACACGTCAACATGCCTGGATAGACAACTCAGCAGCTCCTGTCTCAGACCCGTGCTTGATCCGAGGCTACCCTTGTTGTTTGTTCCGGGCGACCAGGAACCAGGAACCAGGGCAACCTCCTCTTCTTCTTCCAACACTGCCTGTACCTCTTGCGTCTTCTGGGTTCTCTGTATGAGGTTAACCCTTCGATCTCCCTGGTCGCCGCTGCCTTCCTCATGTCTTGACCTCTTTACTTCCACCCTCACTGTCTCCGTGTAACATCTCTTCGACGACGGCTGGTCTCCCTTTACTTCTACGACCCCCTTCCCTACCGGAATTTGATTTTTTGATGGAACGTAGACGCTACAGCCCTGAACTCGTTCATGGCTGGCCTTCCCAAAATGACGTTATAGGAGGACGGGGCTTCCACTATGGTGAAGGAGGTTAGCCGAGTCTTTATGCCTTCCCCCACACCCATGGATAAGGGTAGGGTGATCTGTCCGAGGGGATAAACTGTATGGCCTGCAAAACCAAAAGGGGAGTAGAGATTTGCTCAAGACGGTAATCCCCTAACTCCATTTGCTGGAAAGCCTCCTGGAATAGCACATTTACAGAACTCCCGGAGTCCACAAAAACTCTGCCGACCTCGTAATTAGTGATTGTTGCCCTGATGACAAGGGCATCATTATGTGGCATGTTCACCCCCTCCATATCCCTGGGACCGAAGATAATTACCACCTCCTCCTCGGCATTGATATCCATTTCTACACTCAGCACCTCTCTCCTACTCATAGCCTTCCGGGCTCTGTTGGAATCACCGTCAGTGGCTCCTCCAGAAATCATGTTAATAAAACCTCTGGACGGGGAGTTGCTCCTAGGTGGTTCCTGCTCTTCTGGCCTCCTTACTGGTTTGCCCTGACTAAGAAAAAGTTAAGGTCCGCCCTGACAGGGAAAATTAAGTTTTGCCCTGCCTGGAACAATCAGGGTTTACTCAAACGAACAACTATGGCCAGAGCCCGCCTTCAGCCCGTGGTTATCACAGCCTACATTAAAGGTTATAGCTGGCAAGGGCCACGTGCTCGTGCTCCTTGCGTAAGTTTGGAACAGGTCAGCCTCGTTATTATTTAAATCGACTTAACAATTTTAGAACCACAAAATTATTGCGGCAGGACAGCTCGTTTTTATATTAAGTTAAATTCAATTATTCTGAGAATAGGCAGGTGTTTTTACTTCTGCCCAGGGTAACAATACAGCTCGGCATAATAAAAATTTCATTAAATAAAATTATGCAAGCAGCACCGATTACATTTCAAGGGAAAAGTCTTAAGATACAGACTTATCGATTACCCTAATTAATAAAGTCGGAAGGATGTTGGCCACAATGGCCTGAAGGTCCAAGAAGTCGTCAGGATCTTGATCCTCGGGAGGGAAGCCCTGTGCCTTGAACTGCTCATTGCAGCCATCAAAGCCAAGGTCGAGGAATCAAAACGCCTTCTCTGCAAGGAGTTTCTTGAACTCCTCCGACTTCAGGAAAGCATCTTTCCGCCCGACCTCTCCAGCAATGTACGACTCCAGCTCTGCTCGAGATCTGTTCAGCTCTGCGATAGAGTTTGTGAGGACATTATCTTTCTCAGACAGTACAGAGCGGAGTCGATCAACCTCAGCACGGTACTTGCTCAACTCGGTCTCCAGGGTCGTTAGCCGTTTGGACCGCAGCTCATTAACCTCCCTAAGTTCAGCTTTGGCAGCCTCAGCTTGCTTGGTAGCTTCTCGGAGTTTCTTTTTGACATCGGACGAAGACTGGCCATAATTGGATCCCCTCCAAACGCTTTCGCGCAGCATTATCAAGCCCTGAATAAGAGTAATGATAAGAAAGTATAAGGCAATAGAGAGCGCCCGTACAAGATCATTACTAACACATACCGATAGGGTTCGTGCCAGCCCTTCCCGAGCCAAGGGCCTCCACTTCATCCCGGCCATGGCCTGTTGATCCGCGCCCGTAGTAATGCATTCTAGTATCTCAGCCGAAACTCCGGAAACGGGGTCACTAATCAGGCTCGTTGATTGGGTATATTCAACTGGGAGGCCTGGAGATCCCGGCCCGGCTGTTCGGTCTGATTGCGGGCTCTGGAGGGAGTCTTCCGACATTTCAGCACAGGGTGCTAAGGAGGTGGCTACTTCTTCCCGGACCGAGGCAACAGGGGCTTTTCCGTCCCTTTTCCTTTTGCGCTGCGCAAGGGCAGCTTCCCCGCTTTATTCAGAGTGAAGGGTTACTACTGGGGTGGCCTGAGGAGCAGGAGGGGGTGAGGGAGCTCGTTCTTCAGCCTGGTGCTTGGGAGCCGCTCTCCCTTTCCCTTTCTTTTGAGAAACCATGGCGGATAGCATCTGGTTGAAAGACATGGTACCTACATAGAAGCAAGAGACATGAGTAGAAGGACAGTATAGCAAGCAGTATATAAGCTCAGATCGATGAGGACGCACCAGGAAGAGGACTAGCTGGGTAAGAGATCAGCATGTAGCGCCTGAGTACGTCCTCTCGAATCAGGATGGTGGTGTCATATTGTCGACCCCCTATGGCTGACATGACCTTCTGATAAAAAACGTCTTCCTTATATCTGTGCGGGAGAGGGTGAGCCTTGGGAAGAGAATCCCTCCAAGCCATAGGACAAGACCAAGGTCGGGGTGGTTTGACAAAAAAATAAGTTTCCTTCCATCCTTTGTGAGAACTCGGGATTTTTTTCCAAAACTTACATGACGGCCTAGACCCAAAATAAAACAGTCCTGGGAAGGTGGTATTCTTGACATGAAAAAAAATAGTGCAGAGGGGCAGGAGAGAAGGGGAGATTCAAAGATTGGAACAGGGCAGCTGTGGCAGCCATATTTTGATAAGAGTTGGGACTGAGCTGACTAAGGGAAATGCAAAAATAACTAGATAAGTCTTGGTACAGAGAGGGGACGGGGAAGCGCAGCCCGCTCCTGATTCGCTCAATAAAGAAAGGAAAATGCCTGGAGGGGGAACGTGGGGACGATCTCCCAACCCTGGTATCCGTACCTCGTGGTCAGGAGGAATGAAATGGGAACGAAGAAGAGCTTCAGTCTCAGCCGAAACCCGGGAACTCAAGACCTCATACCAGGGTACTCTAGCTCGAACCAAGTATCGAGGGTCAACCTCGAAATTATGAGGAAATGGCTCGGGGTTAGGACGAGGAGGGACTTGAAGAAGAGGGATGGCGCTAACAACCTCCCTCACTGGCCCACTACGAGTCGGAGAGCTCGAAAGCCCAGATCCCGAGGCGTCCCCGGCCGAACCCCTGAGGGCAGCTCCGGAGGTAGAAGAAGTCGAATTCGACATAAGGAAAATAAAAGGAAGGCACTTACTAGAATCAAAGCGAAGCGAGCGAGAAGATCAGGATGAGGTGAGCGGCGAGAGAAAAGTGAAACGAATGAGGGGGATTAGGGTATATATAGGCCACTGAAGCGGTGGGCCTTTTGGGCCTGGCCCATTCGAACGGCAAGGATCGAGGGAGACCATGCGTCGCGAGCGAAGATGTGGATGCGTGGCAGCTTCATCGATTGAGACGCATGTCACCAGTCGCTTCCTGCTGACAACATGTCCCATCAAGAGTGAGTATAAAGACTGACAACTAGAAATGGGTCTCGGCCTGACACGAATAGTCGAGGACAGCGCTACTCTAGCTCTACTAGAGGGGGATACTCATGATATCCCTAAGAGAGGTCAGTACAGCCTCAACCCTAATTTTATGGGTATGACCCGACCCTGTCTCGTTCGTTACTGCGCATGGCCACCTCGTTGGATATCTTGGTGCTCCAGATCCAAGCCTGTCCTCATGAACTCAGAGTGTCACCTAAACCTTAGCTCAGCCCTGAACTTCCACCCTCAGTCAACCGATCCGACCACGGCTGCCTCACATGAGTCGCACGTTGTAACCGAGCTGGAGTGCCAACTCAGGGCGGATCCCTTGGCCCCTGTTCTGTTCAGCGTCAGCAGTGCCATCGCGGGCACTAGAGTGGTCCCTCGTCCGAGTTGTCTATAACTGATTTTTTCCTAGAACAAGGGACTACGCATAAATAAGCCAATCAGAAAGTGACCAGTACCCAGAGAATATTTTGTAGTACTATCAAGATCTCACCCGTAGGATGTCGTACGATGTGTACAGTATTTGTCGGTGGTCCCCATCCTTTGAAACAAAAATACGCAGAGGAATGTCTGCAGTGGTCCCCCTAAACATCCGTCGGCGGTAGCAGGTTGTCCTTCTCACACCCTCACTATATATACGTCTGAGGTATCAGGTTTGAATGAATTGATTATTTTACTTCTTCCCGACCTTCGCACAACTTAAAGCTCTCATTCACATATCCTCTATCCTGACTTGATCGTCGGAGGGGCCCCGCCGGAGAACCCTCTTGTAAGGAATCCAACACACAAGTGAGCAGCGGAAATTAAAACTATGGATTCCTAACCGAGGACCTATACAGAGTATTCATATCGGAATGATTAAAAGAGTCTCACCCTTGTAGCGTGTTTGAAGCAGATTCCACGTTGTAGCACCACGAGTCACAAACAAAAGTTTGCACATTTGTCTCTATGGTATCCACACGATCAAATCGAAAGGGATAGTTCAAGAACAAGTTGCTAGACTCGTTCTTAAACCGGAACAATAACCACACACGATTCTAAATCGAATGAAGATGGCCGGAAAACCAAACGAGATCAAAGCGGCGGCCGTGATGTCTCGGTTTTTGGGTGGTGGCCGAGAGCTTCTTTTAGGTGGCTACTAGGTTTTAAGACAAATTAACACTTAATAAATATTCTCCTCAAAATCTTATTATATTAGATTTAATTAAAGGTTCAAGACTTTCTTAAAGTCTCATGGGCCCAAACCCATGATTTAATTAATCCTCATAATCTTATAATTAAGACTCTTCTTAATTAATTAATTCATCCAATGAATTTAATTCCCCTTTTCGATTTAATCTTTTGTGCGACCCGATAGGATCTTGCAATGTTAGCAGTGACATAAAATCTCATTTTGTGTCACAAACAATGAGCGGTATCTAGCAACACATCAAGGCTACCCAAATTACAAGAATGTCATTGACTCGACATAACCTAAGAACTTGTGATAATATTAACCATGTAACTTAATCCCTTTGTCCAATGTGTTTAGATTGAACACGAGTCATGGAATAGTCATACTCGTATATTCAATCTTTATTTCTTGATCCCCAAGTAGAACTAGAATAAACAAATAAGCTCGATATCACATATCGACTCATTCGAGCATGGCATGCATTTTAGTCTTACTTGATCAAGGGCCCAAACACTTCTCCTGTTATATAGGAGGGACAAATCCTATCTTGATCAATCAACATCCCTCTACATAATTCCTAGTGTATCCAATATTTGCCTTTAAAGTTTACCCTGTTACAGGTAACTTTTGACAATATCAAGATACATAACTCCTTATGTTGGGATCTCTGATGATCTCAAGTCGTAAGGATTACATACATTATTATCAATATGAGAATTGCTTATGACACTCATATAACTATACATGTAGCATTCTCATGGTGGGTCTGTCCAGTACATTGTTCTCTAACATGTACCCATGTGTTGGTTTGATATGTCATATCCATGAACAATTCATCAATCAAAACATACTAGTCTCAATGCATTATCATTATCCCGATTCATGATAGTTGATAACCTTAGATATTACGTGTTTTTAGCTGTAATTTCTTACCGTTTTTCATACTTTTTCCTGGATGAAATTACGCTTTTTGGTATTTATTTGCTTGTTTCAGGAAAATATGTCGGAAATGGTAGAAATGAGCTAAAATGAAGAAAACGGGTGAAATCGAGGCGAAAAAGAGAAGAATTCAGATATTCTCGATCGATCGATCCGGGCAGAGAATTCAGCAATAAGTTTATCGAAGTGTCGATCGATCAGAACCAAAATTTCGATCGATCGATCGAGGCAGAGAGTTTAAAACGCTGAAATGAACAGTGCACCGATCGATCGGACAATCTTTTCGATCGATCGATAAGCGAATTTTTTAAAAAATCTTATCTTCCATATTTGATGGATTCTCGGTGGTTTTAAAGGGAGATCATTTCCATATCAAAAAAACATCATATATCAGAGAGGGAAAAAGCCGAAAATAAAGAAGGAAGAACCCTAGTAGCCACCGAGAAGAACCGGAGGAAAAGCCATCTTCCTCCGTTCTCCGTCCGAGCTTGAGCGAGTCATTTCCGGAGTGCAAGGAAGGAGCAAGAGAAGAGATTACGGTACAACGCACGGATTTGTTCCCACGTTTATCGTATTTCTAAACTCTGATTTATTTGATTTTCACATTCATTTGATGTTTTTGAGGTTGAGAGACAATTAAACATCTCATTTATTTGAGTTGAATTGAATTGAGTTTATTTTATCGAGTTTGAGTATAATTGTGTTTGAGTTATTGATTCGAATGTGTTTGAGTGAATTGATTTCTTATTGTTCATGAATTATATGCTTAATGATATCAAAGCCTAGCTAACTTTGATTGAATTTGTGAGTTATAACCGATATCGAGAGATAACGTTATAATACGCTACAATAATCCATGATGTATGTTTAAGATTGAGATCGAGAGATAAAATCACACACGTGAGCACTTTGAATCGAGAGATTTAGAGTAATTAGGTTTTGAAGATTTATGCAATATCGGATTAGTAAATAAGTGAACAAGAGTTACTTGTTCTAAGTTGATATTAGTTTCTTTACAGCTCGAGATAGTGTATTGATTAACAGCGAAAGCCTTTCACCTTAAGAATCGATTGTTTAGTAATTGCTTATTCAAACGAATCATTGACGAAAACACAGTTGAACGAAGCTAGATAAATTTCTCGAGCAAAATTCCTTTGCATATCCGGAAGCCATTTATTTTATTTATTCTTGTTTTATTTGGGTTCTTTAGTTCTAAATTTGCATTAGTTAATCTACCCCCTTTTTAATCGTAGGCTAAATATAATTTTACTAGTTTTATTTGGTACTTATACGTTAGTCCCTGTGGATTCGACAACCCTTACTTTCATTTAACTATACTAAAACTTGACAACCGTGCACTTGCGGTAGAATCGCTACACTGAGAAATAATTGTTTAAAAAAAGAGCGGTCAAGTTTTTGGCGCCGTTGCCGGGGACTAATCTGTATAATATCACACGAGATTAGTTAATTGTAATTTAGCCAATTTGTATTATTTCGTTTTTCTTTTTCTTTTTCGTTTTCGTTAGTTGTTTTTTGTTTTTGATTTTGTATTTTTGTTGTTATCTCCTTTTGTCTGATCCAGTACATGAACCATTTCTCTAGTGCATGCTCAGAAGAGAGGAACCCATTCTCGAGCCAGAACTCTACTTAGAAAACCACGAGAAGCTCGAGCAATGGCCGACAATAACGATGCACAAAACCCGAGATCGATGATGGACTTTGCACAGCCAGCATTCCATGGATCTTTATCCAGCATTACTAGGCCGACAATTTAGGCGAATAACTTCGAGATCAAGCCTGCAATTATCCAAATGATACAGCACTCGGTAATGTTTGGGGGGCTGCCACTGACGATCCAAACACTCACATCTCCAACTTCTTGGAGATCTGTGACACTTTTAAACATAATGGCGTCTCCGACGACGCCATCAGGTTAAGGCTCTTCCCTTTTTCATTGAGAGACAAAGCTAAATCTTGGTTAAATTCATTACCTGCAGGATCGATTACAACATGGGAGGGGATGACTAGAAATAGACACATCTATTGCGCTTAATTATTTACGATTTGGTATATTTTGATGGATAAATTGATACATATGCTACCTAATCGTATATTTGTGTAAATGTAGGGAAAGGTGAAGAAATCAAGCTAAAATGATGAAAGAAGCAATAAAGTTGAAGAAAAGAGGAAAAAAACCAGAATTCAAGACACATGTTGCTCCTTTCTCCTCAAATTTCTATATGTTCGAGCCATGTTTTGGAAATGTGGTCCATAGAAAAGTTGTAGAACTTTGAGTTATCTTCGCGTGGACAGCTGATTCATTGAATTCGGAGTTCGGACGAGAAAGTTACGGCCAAAATACAAAATTCGCCAGAAAAATTGATGACAGGCGTAATTACGCCATTTCAGGCGTACCTACGCCAGTGCTACGGGAATTTAGGCGTAGTTACGCCATTTTAGGCGTAATTACGCCAATAGGATTTTGGAAAGTTAAAATTCTTGATTTCTTTCCTTCCCACATGGATTCTAACCTACTCCATCAACCTCCCAATACATATATACTCGAAATTCAGACCTTTTAAACCATCTAGATAGTTAGGGTAGAGTAGTTTAGACTAGTTTTATATTTTCTTTTCAATTTTGTTGAAGAACGTCTACGAAGATCGAAGCAAAGGCGGGATTGACACCTCGACAAGCGGAAATCGGATTAGTTTTCTTTCCCTTGTTTTTATTTATAGTTTTGTTTTAATTATGTGTAGCTAGTCTTAAATCTTGGTTGAGGAAGACAAAACCTTGGATTTATTTATCTTGGGGAGATTCATACGCTTTTGTTTATCGATTTTATTGAATTCATTGTTTTTCTGATTTTGTTGATACGATTGATGTTTGTTTATTGGATTGACAACCTAGTAACTTGCATATAATCTATTGCTAATTGGATATCAAATAAGAGATTGTTTGAGTAATCTAATTGAAGAAGCAACTAAGATCGATAATTGCCTGCTGTTGGTGTTATTAAATTCTTAGAGAAAACCATTGACTAAATTATATAAACCGCTTGTGTTTATGTTGTTTAGATTCATCGCTCACTAGTTTTGAATGATGTCATGATTTTAATCTTGAATATGCATATAGAGATTGATTGATTGGTGAAAGTTAAATTAGAACGCTTGGACTAATTGACTATGAATAAGGTGAGGGAGGAATTAGATTTCCAATTGATGAATATTCAAGTAAAATTGAGTCTTTTGTGAATCGATGAAATAGATGATAATATCCAAGGTAGAGTCGACCGATACCAAGAATCGCTTTCATTAGTTAATCTTTGTTTTTTAATTTTAGTTAGTATAATTCATTCACAACCCCATCTTTTATTGTTTTGATTTTGATTTTCATTAACACAAAGATTCACACCTCCTCGTGGGATCGATCCCTACTCACACTACTACATTATTGTTATCAATCTTGAGGATTGAGTGGGGTTAATTTGGGCGTACACGATAAGCGCACACCAAATTTTGGCGCCGTTGCCGGGGAGGCATTGTATATTTTTGTGTTAATATTTTCTGTTTTGTTTCTTTCTCTTTCTTTTTCCCCCACCGCTACTCTTGTTTGTTCGTGCTTACAGGTTGAGTTCTGAAAAATTGGATCTTTTCATGGAGGACTATAGGCGACTAGATGAATTGGAGTATCTTGTGCACCAACTTGGCGTAGGGAGTGGACAGAGTGCATACAACTCAAGTTGGAGTGATCATCCCAATCTCAACTATGGCAATCAATGGATGAGCCCACCTCCACCTTACATGCAGTCCTATCTACCGCCATACATACCGCAATATCCGCCATGGCCGCAAGAACCTCAATACCATACCCCTGGTGAGTCTTTAGAGGATCTTGTTTCAACACTTAATGATAGTACTTTGCAATTTCAACAGGAATTCAGGGCTAGCACTCAGAATTTGGGTAACCAAATGGAGCAACTAATAAGATCGGCCGATCGGATAGCAGCACAAAAGGAGACCATGATTGCATTCGAATCATGGAGTGATGAAGAAGATGAGACTATGGAGAAGGTGGTACTGATGCCACCCGAGCTAGAAGAGGAGACACATGTG
Source organism: Haberlea rhodopensis (assembly GCA_907163345.1). Taxonomy (NCBI): domain Eukaryota; kingdom Viridiplantae; phylum Streptophyta; class Magnoliopsida; order Lamiales; family Gesneriaceae; genus Haberlea; species Haberlea rhodopensis. The sequence goes on from CAJQUN010000220.1 coordinate 376,710, forward strand.
CCAATAGAAGAAAAGGAGCTTGTACATCCTACAACTCCCAATGGTATGTTTCCAACTGAGAGCTATGTTGATTACTTAGATGAATCAGGTGCTGTGGAAGAGGAGTCGGCGAAAGAATACTGTGACGAAATGGATCCTTGGGACTATTTTTTCGAAGACAACATCACCTTGGACAGTGGCGAAGAGGTAGAAACTCCAGCAACGATGGCACTGAGGCCATCAATACTTGAACAACAAACAGAGATCGAGGTGGATAACAAGGAATCTCACCAGAATGAGATTCCCAAAGGAGAGCATAGGGGACAACAAGTTAAAGGATGCCATGAGGTAGATCTTTATCGACCTCAACTGACTTCTTTGGAGGAAGGCGACATAGTGAAAAGACAAAAACCCTCCAAGAGGTGCAAGGCGAATAGGCATCGCCTTAAGCGAGAGAACTGGCGTCGGGCCACCGACGTTAAACAGAGGCGCTGCTTGGGAGGCAACCCAAGGGGAGTTAGTTTCATTTCTCCCTTTTATTTTTTATTTTTTTGCTTTAGTAGTTAGATTCTCTTTTCTTGTATTTTTGTCTTACATTGGGGACAATGTAAGATTTAAGTATGGGGGAGGGATTAGTGTGTGTTATTGCTTTTCTATTACAAAAAGACAAAAAAATCAAAACTTTGAAAATTTTGAGCTCATAGTTAGTAATGAATACATGCTTAGATTCACTAGCCCATGATGAAACCCAATTGATATCATGCATGCTTTTGAACATAGGTGAATTGTTAACTTTTGAACACTTTGAACTCTAATGCAAAGTTTACTTTAACTTAGTAGTGAATATTTTGAGCACATTATTGTCATGGCTTGTGAAGTGTGCATAGCTTAGTGAAGATTGTGTAAATTTTATGATAGTCTTAATAAGTCTCTAATACATGCTAGAATTTAACTACATGCTCTTTGAGGCGTATGTCTAGACTGCTTGCAAACATGAAAGTGATATAGGCAATCTTTGATGCGTTTGAGCCTTTCAAGCCTACCATGTAAATAAAATCAATCTCTAGTACCCTTTTTTTTGAGCTTTAATGTAAAAGAATGGTAGTATGCTAAGCATACTAAAGACCCCCATTCAACATTCCTTGACTAGCTTATCATCCTACCCTTTTAGCCTAAATATGATTTCAACTAATACCTTTTAAGGGAGTATGATGTATTTCATTCAAATGCACTTGGGAATCATTGAAGTATATTTGTGAACTTTATTGTCAAAAGAATGAAATACATGAAAGAAAAGGAATGCCTTGAGGAAATAGATAAAAATATGACTCCAAGGGGAGCCAAGGCACAAAAGAAGAAAAATGTTGAAACAAAAGTTGAAAAATTCAAGCAAGAAGAGAAGCTTTTAGTGTGCATATCATCATACTCTCTTACTTGATATATCCTTACCTTTCTTTCATAAGCCAATACCTAGGCCACACTACAAGCTAATAAAGACCTACTTGATTTATGTTTGCAAAGTGGCTAAGATAGTGGAGAAGAGTGTGCAAGTGAGCTTATACTTGTGTTAGTGTATGACTTGAACTATTGTGGATTTGCTTCTATTGGATCTATAAATTGTACATGACACTTGTTTATGACCACACACACACGTTCACTACTTTGTTAGGTACGAATTGTTTAGGGATTGAACTTGTTCCATTATTAACTTTTCACCACCTTTCATTACTATGCATGTTTTAAATTGTTGAGGCATAAAAGTGAGGACAAGTTAGTTTGTTATGATGCTATGAGCCAAGCAAAAAAATATTGTAGTTTTGTCTGATTTACTCGAGGTCGAGTAAAGTTTAAGTATGGGGGTGTTTGATGTGACTAGAAATAGACACATCTATTGCGCTTAATTATTTACGATTTGGTATATTTTGATGGATAAATTGATACATATGCTACCTAATCGTATATTTGTGTAAATGTAGGGAAAGGTGAAGAAATCAAGCTAAAATGATGAAAGAAGCAATAAAGTTGAAGAAAAGAGGAAAAAACCAGAATTCAAGACACATGTTGCTCATTTCTCCTCAAATTTCTATATGTTCGAGCCATGTTTTGGAAATGTGGTCCATAGAAAGGTTGTAGAACTTTGAGTTATCTTCGCGTGGACAGCTGATTCATCGAATTCGGAGTTCGGACGAGAAAGTTACGGCCAAAATACGAAATTCGCCAGAAAAATTGATGACAGGCGTAATTACGCCATTTCAGGCGTACCTACGCCAGTGCTACGGGAATTTAGGCGTAGTTACGCCATTTTAGGCGTAATTACGCCAATAGGATTTTGGAAAGTTAAAATTCTTGATTTCTTTCCTTCCCACATGGATTCTAACCTACTCCATCAACCTCCCAATACATATATACTCGAAATTCAGACCTTTTAAACCATCTAGATAGTTAGGGTAGAGTAGTTTAGACTAGTTTTATATTTTCTTTTCAATTTTGTTGAAGAACGTCTACGAAGATCGAAGCGAAGGCGGGATTGACACCTCGACGAGCGGAAATCGGATTAGTTTTCTTTCCTTTGTTTTTATTTATAGTTTTGTTTTAATTATGTGTAGCTAGTCTTAAATCTTGGTTGAGGAAGACAAAACCTTGGATTTATTTATCTTGGGGAGATTCATACGCTTTTGTTTATCGATTTTATTGAATTCATTGTTTTCTGATTTTGTTGATATGATTGATGTTTGTTTATTGGATTGACAACCTAGTAACTTGCATATAATCTATTGCTAATTGGATATCAAATAAGAGATTGTTTGAGTAATCTAATTGAAGAAGCAACTAAGATCGATAATTGCCTGCTGTTGGTGTTATTAAATTCTTAAAGAAAACCATTGACTAAATTATATAAACCGCTTGTGTTTATGTTGTTTAGATTCATCGCTCACTAGTTTTGAATGATGTCATGATTTTAATCTTGAATATGCATATAGAGATTGATTGATTGGTGAAAGTTAAATTAGAACGCTTGGATTAATTGACTATGAATAAGGTGAGGGAGGAATTAGATTTCCAATTGATGAATATTCAAGTAAAATTGAGTCTTTTGTGAATCGATGAAATAGATGATAATATCCAAGGTAGAGTCGACCGATACCAAGAATCGCTTTCATTAGTTAATCTTTGTTTTTAATTTTAGTTAGTATAATTCATTCACAACCCCATCTTTTATTGTTTTGATTTTGATTTTCATTAACACAAAGATTCACACCTCCTCGTGGGATCGATCCCTACTCACACTACCACATTATTGTTATCAATCTTGAGGATTGAGTGGGGTTAATTTGGGCGTACACGATAAGCGCACACCAATGACTTATTGGAAGAAATGGCGTCCAATAGCTATCAGTGGCAATCGGAAAGGAACACGCCACAGAAACCAATAGGAGTCCATCAAGTGGACGAGATTAATGCCATTTCGGCTCAGTTGGAAGCTATGAACCGGAAGATAGATAGCATGGGTGCAGCAGCGATGCAAGCTCAAGTTGTCTTCTGTGATTTATGTGGAGGCGGTCATCCGAGCATTGAGTGCCAAGCAGGTAACCCATTCATGCAAACTATTAAGTGGTGAATTTTGTAGGTAACAGGCACCCCAACAATCTGTACTCGAACTCATACAACCCGGGGTGGAGGAATCACAACAATTTTAGGTGGACCAACAAAGAGAATGTGTTAAATCCACAGCTACAACCGGGAGGGTTGAATAAACCGAGTATGGAAGAGCTAATAGCCAAGTTCATAGCATCAACTGCAACCAGGATGATGACTTAGGATGCATCCATAAAGAATTTGGAAGTGCAAGTGGGGCAGCTCGCATCATTAATATCCGGACGAACGCAGGGCATGATACCAATTGGGACAGTGAAGAACCAAAACGAGCAAGCAAAGGCCATTGAGTTAAGGAGTGGAAAAGAGCTAAGACCGCAAGCTGAAGCAGAAGAGAGTCATGGAGAGACATCTGAAGGCAAGGATAAGACTAAGAAACAGGCGACGGAGAAAGGTAAGAATTCTAACACTACACCGATCACGCACACTGATAGGATAGTAATTCCTCCCCCAATTCCCGCAGCATTAAAAAAGGCTAAGATGGACGCATAATTTGGTAAGTTTCTTGAAGTATTTAAGAAACTACATATTAATATTCCATTCGCTGATGCTCTACTTCAGATGCCTAGTTATGCTAAGTTTTTGAAAGAAATTTTTGTCGAATAAGCGAAAGTTGGGTGAATATGAAACGGTAAGCTTGACGGAGGAGTGCTCAGCAATTGTGCAAAATAAAATGCCTCCAAAGTTAAAAGACCCAGGGAGTTTTACTATACCTTGCACCATAGGATCAGTATCTTTTACAAAGTCATTATGTGATTTGGGTGCTAGTATAAATTTGATGCCATTTTCTATTTTCAGGAAGTTGGGGCTAGGGGAGCCGAAACCTACTAAGGTTTCACTACAATTAGCAGATCGATCCATCACATACCCCAGGGGTATTATTGAAGACGTTTTAGTCAAAGTGGATAAATTCATCTTTCCCGTTGATTTTCTGGTACTAGATATGGAAGCAGATTCAAAGACACCATTGATTTTGGGTCGACCATTCTTAGCAACGGGAAAAGCAATCATCGATGTTCAACAAGGGAAGTTGATCCTCTGAGTAGGGGAGGATCAAGTTACTTTTAATGTTTTTAAAGCACTTCAACACCCACACGACGAACACATGTGATTCAATGTAGATATTATTGATGTTCTGACAGGTGAGGTGTTGCAAGATACATTCAGGGATAACATGGAAGCATGCTTAGTGGAAGCTGATAAGCAACATTGCAAGGAAGACATCAAGAGTATAGCTTATATGAACAACACCAGTCCTTACATGAAACGAGCCACTGAGAATCTTGGAGAGTTGGGAAAAAGGGATATTAAACCTCAAAAGCCATCAATTGAAGAGTCACCTACTCTCGAGCTCAAACCTCTTCCATCACATCTCAAGTATATTTTCTTAGATGCTGAAAAATATTTACCAATCATTATTTCTTCGTCTTTGACAGGTGATAATGAGGAAAAGCTTCTGAAAGTCCTTCAGGAGCACAAGAAAGCATTTGGATGGAAGATATCAGATATTAAAGGAATTAGCCCATCGGTCTGCATGCACAAAATTCTTATGGAGGACACATTCAAGGCCGTGGTCCAACCACAACGTCGTCTTAATCCAAAAATGCAAGAGGTAGTAAAAGCTGAGATTATTAAGCTAATGGACGCAGGTATTATCTATCCTATCTCTGATAGCTCATGGGTAAGTCCTATTCAATGTGTACCAAAGAAAGGGGGTATTACTATTGTCCCTAATGAGAACAATGAGTTAATACCTACAAGAACAGTCATGGGGTGGAGAGTGTGCATTGATTATAGGAGGTTAAATGATTCCACTCGTAAAGACCACTTTCCCCTTCCCTTCATTGATCAAATGGTAGAGAGGTTAGTAGGGTATGATTTTTATTGCTTTCTAGATGGATATTCGGGATATAACCAAATTGCAATTACACCTGAGGATCAAGAGAAGACCACCTTCACTTGTCCTTATGGCACATTTGTATTCCGACGAATGCAATTTGGATTATGTAATGCACCTGCTATCTTTCAAAGATGTATGGTGGCCATATTCCATGACATGATAGAGAAATTTCTAGAAGTATTCATGGATGATTTTTCTGTGTTTGGTTCTTCTTTTGATATATGTTTGTCTAACTTGACTTTAGTGTTGGCAAGGTGTGAAGAGACAAATCTTGTACTGAATTAGGAGAAGTGTCACTTCATGGTCCAAGAAGGAATAGTCTTGGGACACAAGATATCTGAGAAGGGTATTGAAGTGGATCGGGCAAAGATTCAAGTGATACAACAATTGCCACCACCGACAACAGTAAAGGGAATCCGAAGATTCTTAGGACATGCGGGATTTTATCGACGTTTCATTAAGGATTTCTCAAAAATTTCTAAACCTTTATCTCAATTGTTAACTAAAGATGCATCTTATGAATTTGATTCTGATTGTATGCAGGCGTTCAATACTCTCAAGGAGAAATTGGTAACCGCACCTGTGTTGGTGCACCTGATTGGGAGTTACCTTTTGAACTGATGTGTGACGCCAGCGACACCGCGGTAGGAGCAGTCTTAGGTCATAGGAGGAACGAGGTATTTCATACGATTTACTATGCTAGTCGCACTTTGAATGAAGCACAAATTAACTATGCCACCACTGAAAAGAGCTTCTAGCCATAGTTTTTGCTTTTGATAAGTTTCACTCCTACCTATGTCTTGCTAAAGTTATTGTGTACACCGACCACGCTGCACTTAAATACTTACTTGCAAAGTTTGTGCAGACAACATCATAAGGCGATGTATCCCCGAGGAGGATATGCAAGATATCTTGAAGCAATGCCATGATGGAGATACATGTGGGCATTTTGGAGCTACCAAAACAGCTGCTAAGGTACTTGCTTCTGGGTTTTATTGGCCAACGCTGTATAGGGATACATTCAGGTATGTCTCTTCATGTGATAGATGTCAGAGGGTTGGTAATATTTCTAGGAGGAATGAATTACCATTGACCAATATTCTTGAATGTGAGATTTTTGATGTGTGGGGAATAGATTTCATGGGACCTTTCCCAAGTTCTTGCTTAAATAAATACATACTTGTCGCAGTAGATTATGTGTCAAAGTGGGTAGAGGCAGAAGCTTTGCGCACTAATGATGCTCGAGTGGTTGTGCAATTTTTGAAAAGAAAACTTTTTACTCGTTTTGGCACCCCTCGAGCAATTATTAGTGATGGTGGCACTCATTTTCATAACAAACTATTTGAAAAGCTTTTGAGTAAATATGGTGTCACCCACAAAGTGTCTTCGCCTTATCATCCACAAACCAGTGGGCAAGTAGAAGTTTCGAATCAAGAGTTGAAGAGGATTTTAGAAAAGACAGTGACTCTAAGCCGAAAGGATTGGTCCTTACGCTTAGATGTTGCACTATGGGCTTATAGAACTGCTTTTAAGACACCTATTGGCACATCACCCTATAAGTTGGTATTTGGTAAGGCGTGTCACCTCCCTGTTGAACTTGAGCATAAAGCATATTGGGCTATTAAATGGTTAAACTTTGACTGTCATGTTGCAGGTGAGAAGCGTCTTTTACAATTGAATGAGATGGAAGAATTTAGGAATCAGGCATATGAGAATGCCAAGATTTACAAAGAGAAAACCAAGAAGTGGCATGATTCTCATATACAAAAGAGGGACTTCAAGGTAGGAGATGACGTACTCTTGTTCAACTCCAGACTGCGACTCTTTCCAGGAAAACTACGTTCTCGTTGGTCCGGGCCATTCACCATTTCAAAAATCTACCCCTCTGGTGCAATTGAAGTTAACGATCCCAGCAGGGGAACATTTACAGTGAATGGGCAGCGCTTAAAGCATTATCACATGAGCAATGAAGTCCAAACAGTTACCTCTATAGTTTATCTTGAAAACTGAGAGAGAGGAGATGACAGTCCAGCTTGGGACTATAAATCAAGAACTCGTTCTTATTCCCTTTGTTTCTTTTTCTTTTTCTTTCATTTAGTTTAATTGATTTTGTTATTTTGTTTCTTTTGTTTTTAGCAAGATTCCGTGTGTGATGAGCCGTACTACCCAGTTCCCCCTCCGGAGCATGATGAGGATGACGATCAGTGACGATCGTTGTCATGGTATGTGTTTTGCCATTACGTTTATTTTTCTTGTCCATTGAGGGCAATGCACATATTAAGTTTCGGGGGGGGGGGTTTACATTTGTAATATTTTTGTTGTTTTTGCACTTTTTGCTGCTTGTCTTGTTTCTTTTCTTGCATGACTGCACTCTTATGAGACTAATTCGTCCTTGAGCACTATCAACAAATTTTTTTTTTTTTTTAAAATGAGTTATTCTTGAGAAATGATGAGTTGGATTTGCAACGGTACTACATGATGAATTAATCCCCATCTAGATTGGAGTCATGAAATTTTTTAACTTGTTTGTATATATCCTTTGTTGAGCTTATGTCAAAATTGAGGAATAGTTTGAGCATGTTTTGAGTCATGATTGAGTGAAGTATGTATTGAATAAAGTGAAAACTTGTGTTAACTATGATTTGTCTTGAGCAACTTAGAAAACTCTACAATTTATTTAAAAGCACTTTGAGGCGAAATTTTATAATTAGGAACTTGACTTGGAGATGATTTAGGCGATCTTTGGACCGTTTGTGCCTTTCAAGCTTACCTTGTCTACATCATTCCTTAGTGTCCCCTCTTGAGCCTTATTGAAAAAGAATGGTATATGCATTGCATATAAGTAGACCCCCATTCGACATTTTTGGCTAACTCATTATACCTACCTTGGATTGAGCGTAAAGGAAAAGTTTTATTCGCCCCTAAGGGAGTATAATGAATCTCATTCATTGCACTGAATTGTATATATAGATGAGTTCATTGTGAAAAACAAAATGAACAAAAGAATGAGCAATAAGAAAAGATGTGGAGAAAAGCCTTGAAAAAAAAAAATTGAAAACATTCAAATAAGACCCAAAGTGGCCAAGGCTAGAAAAAGTTGAAGAGAAGCTCAATATTGTGCGAAAAATTTTGAACTGATTCTATTATACTCTCTTCTTTGCGTTCATCCTACCTTTTCTTTGGAGCCGACACCAAAAGGCCTAACGCTATAAGCTTTTAAAGACCTTCTGATCCAAGTCTAGGGAATAATTACATTAGTGGAGAAGTGCTGGCTAGTAGATTTGTAGAGTAATCCAAAGTAATCTTGACTTTGAGTTTTTATGGCACATTTTGATCTTAAAGATATGATTATACCTCATGATTGACAATAGCACACACGCACGTTCCGATGTTGCGATGTATTGTTTAGCTTAGGAGAAAACGCTTCCTGTTGAACTTTGAATGACTCTTATTGATGTGTAAATAGGATTGTTGAGCTTTTACTTTGAGTTGTAAAGATGATTCATTCAAAGTATTAAGTTTAACTCTACTTTTTGAGGTTATTGCTTGCTCGAGGATGATCAAGTCCAAGTTTGGGGGAGTTGATAAGCTTAGATATTACGTGTTTTTAGTTGTAATTTCTTACCGTTTTTCGTACTTTTTCCTGGATGAAATTACGTTTTTTGGTATTTATTTGCTTGTTTCAGGAAAATAGGTCGGAAATGGTAGAAATGAGCTAAAATGAAGAAAACGGGTGAAATCGAGGCGAAAAAGGGAAAAAGAGAAGAATTCATATTTTGCAAAGCACCGATCGATCGAGGATATTTCTCGATCAATCGATCCGGGCAGAGAATTCAGCAAGAAGTTTATCGAAGTGTCGATCAATCGGAACCAAAATTTCGATCGATCGATCGATCGAGGCAGAGAGTTTAAAACGCTGAAATGAACAGTGCACCGATCGATCGGACAATCTTTTCGATCGATCGATACACGAATTTTTAAAAAATCTTATCTTCCAATTTGATGGATTCTCGGTGGTTTTAAAGGGAGATCATTTCCATATCAAAAAACATCATATATCAGAGAGGGAAAAAGCCGAAAATAAAGAAGGAAGAACCCTAGTAGCCGCCGAGAAGAACCGGAGGAAAAGCCATCTTCCTCCGTTCTCCGTCCGAGCTTGAGCGAGTCATTTCCGGAGTGCAAGGAAGGAGCAAGAGAAGAGATTACGGTGCAACGCACGGATTTGTTCCCACGTTTATCGTATTTCTAAACTCTGATTTATTTGATTTTCATATTCGTTTGATGTTTTTGAGGTTGAGAGACAATTAAACATCTCATTTATTTGATTTGAATTGAATTGAGTTTATTTTATTGAGTTTGAGTATAATTGTGTTTGAGTTATTGATTCGAATGTGTTTGAGTGGATTGATTTCTTATTGTTCATTAATTATTTGCTTAATGATATCAAAGCCTAGCTAACTTTGATTGAATTTGTGAGTTATAACCGAGATCGAGATATAACGTTATAATAAGCTACAATAATTCATGATGTATGTTTAAGATTGAGATCGAGAGATAAAATCAACACGTGCGCACTTTGAATCGAGAGATTTAGAGTAATTAGGTTTTGAAGATTTATGCAATATCGGATTAGTAAATAAGTGAACGAGAGTTACTTGTTCTAAGTTGATATTAGTTTCTTTACAGCTCGAGAGTGTATATTGAATAACAGCGAAAGCCTTTCACCTTAAGAATCGATTGTTTAGTAGTTGCTTATTCAAACGAATCATTGACGAAAACACAGTTGAACGAAGAGCTAGATAAATTTCTCGAGCGAAATTCCTTTGCATATCCGGAAGCCATTTATTTTATTTATTCTTGTTTTATTTGGGTTCTTTAGTTCTAAATTTGCATTAGTTAATCTACCCCCTTTTTAATCGTAGGCTAAATATAATTTTACTAGTTTTATTTGGTACTTATACGTTAGGTCCTGTGGATTCGACAACCCTTACTTTCATTTAACTATACTAAAACTTGACAACCGTGCACTTGCGGTAGAATCGTTACACTGAGAAATAATTGTTTAAAAAAAGAGCGGTCAATAATACTTGACTAGGGACAATCTTTAAGAACAATACAATATTATTCTAAGGACATTAACTTATATATCAATTCATATTGCACAGATATTGGAATAAGATATAATAATGATTTGCCATTTATAAAATCATAATACAGTGTATGTCATAAACAATCATCTAATGACTTGTCTTATGGCATATCCCAACAAATCTCCCACTTGCACTAAGACCAATCAGACATATACTTAATGCCTAGAGATCTAGTATGACGATCATGCTTCTGCTGTGACAATGGCTTCGTCAATGGGTCAAATACATTATCATCTGTTGGTACTTTGCATATTTTAACATCTCCTCTTTCAACGATTTCTCGAATGAAATGAAAGCGCCGAAGTATGTGCTTGGATCTTTGGTGAGATCTAGGTTCCTTAGCCAATGCGATGGCTCCATTGTTGTCACAATAGAGTTCAATCGGATCTAGTATGTTAGGCATCACCCCAAGTTTAGAAATGAACTTCTTGATCCAAACAGCTTCCTTTGCTGCATCTGAGGCAGCAATATACTCAGCTTCAGTTGTAGAATCAGCTACTGTCTCTTGCTTTGAACTCTTCCAGCTCACAGCACCTCCATTTAGGCAAAACACATATCCTGATTGCGATCGGAAATCATCTTTGTCAGTTTGGAAGCTTGCATCAGTGTAACCTATTACATTGAGCTCTTCCTCACCTCCATAAATCATGAATGTATCCTTAGTTCTTCTCAAGTACTTCAGGATATTCTTGACTGCAATCCAGTGATTTTCACCTGGATCTACTTGATATCTGCTCGTCATGCTCAAAGCATACGAGACATCGGGACGAGTACATATCATGGCATACATGATAGATCCAATAGCTGACGCATATGGAATCTTACTCATGCGTTGTCTCTCATCTAGTGTTGAAGGACACTGATCCTTCGAGAGATGTATCCCATGTGTCATAGGCACGAATCCTTTCTTTGATTCTTGCATGCTAAACCGTTTTAGCACTTTGTCTATGTATGTACTTTGACTTAGGCCAAGTGATCTTCTTGATCTATCTCTATAGATCTTGATACCTAATACATAGGTGGCTTCACCCAAGTCTTTCATAGAAAAGCAATTCCCTAGCCAAATCTTTACAGATTGTAAGGCAGGGATATCATTCCCAATTAGAAGTATGTCATCTACATACAATATTAGGAAGATAATTATGCTCCCATTGACCTTCTTGTAGACACAAGGTTCATCTACGTTTTTGATGAAACCAAACTCTTTGACTGCATCATCAAAACGAAGATTCCAACTCCAAGAAGCTTGCTTCAATCCATAAATGGATCGTTGTAGCTTGCATATCCTTCCAGCATCCTTTGGATCGACAAATCCCTCGGGCTGTGTCATGTACACATCCTCAAGCAGATTTTCATTAAGGAAAACTGTTTTGACATCCATCTGCCAGATTTCATAATCATGAAATGCAGCTATTGCAAGTAAGATCCTAATGGATTTAACCATGGCAACTGGTGAAAAAGTTTCATCATAGTTAATACCATGAATTTGTTTGAAACTTTTTGCTACCAGTCGACCTTTAAAGGTTTGTACATTACCATCCATGTCGGTCTTCTTCTTGAAAATCCATTTGCACCCTATGAGTCTCACCCCTTCAGGTGGGTCAACCAAAGTCCATACTTGGTTTGCATACATGGATTCCATCTCAGATTTCATGGGCTCTTGCCATTTCTCAGAATCATTGCCCATTATAGCTTCTTGATAAGATGGCGGTTCATCCTCATCAATAAGTAGTAAGTCACCTTGTTGAGTCACAAGAAATCCATATCTCTGTGGCTCCCGGTGTTCTCTTACAGACCTACGCTGGGCTTGTGTCTCTTGAGCAGGCACTTCATCCACAACAACTTGTGGTGACTGCTCTGTTTCCATCTCAATATCATGTTCAGTATTTTCTTGTGGTTGAACTTCACTAAGTTCTATATGTCTCCCACTGGTTTTTCTAGAAATAAATTTTCTTTCAAGAAAGACACCAGTCCGAGCAACAACCACTTTGTTCTCGGTGGGATAATAGAAATAGTATCCTTTCGTTTCCTTAGGATACCCCACAAATAAACACTTATCAGATTTGTGTCCAAGTTTGTTAGAGGCGTGATGTCTCACGAAAGCCTCACAACCCCAAATCTTCATAAAAGACATACTAGGACGTTTCCCAGTCCATATCTCATATGGTGTCATTTCCATTGATTTAGATGGAACACGGTTCAGTATGAATATTGCTGTTTCTAAAGCATGTCCCCAAAAGGATATCGGAAGATCTGCATGACTCACCATTGATCGAACCATGTCCAACAAGGTTCGATTCCTCCTTTCGGATACACCATTCCATTGTGGAGTATACGGAGGAGTGAGTTGTGGGACTATCCCACACTCCTTTAGATAGTCAAGAAACTCTTGGCTTAGGTATTCACCTCCTCGATCTGATCGAAGGTTGTGATACTTTTACCAAGTTGGTTTTGTACTTCATTCTTGAAATCCTTGAACTTTTCAAAGGTTTCATGCTTATGTTTCATAAGATACACATACCCATATCTACTGAAGTCATCAGTAAATGTAACGAAGTATTGAAAACCACATCTAGCATGTGTGCTTATTGGTCCACATACATCACTATGTATGAGACTCGATAAATCATTTGTCCTTTCAACATGTCCCTTGAAAGGAGCTTTAGTCATCTTGCCCATTAAACAAGATTCACATGTTTCATATGATTCAAAATCAAATGAATCCAATACTCCATCCTTATGAAGTTTTGATATGCGATTCTCGTTTATATGGCCCAAGCGACAATGCCAGAGATAAGTTGGATTAGAATCATATTCTTAATCCTTTTAGTATTTATGTTATAGACAGGCATATCAAGATTTAATATGTAAAGACCATTAATCATTTGTGCATTAGCATAAAACATATCATTTAAATAAATGGAGCAACAGTTGTCCTTTGTAATAAATGAAAATCCACACTTGTCCAAACAAGAAATAGAAATAATGTTTTTAGTAATCGACGGCACAAAATAACAATCTTTTCAATCTAAAATTAAGCCAGAAGGCAAAGATAATGAATAATCTCATATTGCTAATGCAGCAACTCTTGCTCCATTTCCAACTCGGAGATCAACCTCGCCTTTTGCCAACAACCTACTCCTTTTGAGATCCTGCACATTAACACAAATGTGAGAACCACATCCAGTATCTAATACCCATGATGATGAAGTAGATAAATTGACTTCTATAACAAAAATACCTGAAGTGGAAGTCACACTTCCCTTCGTCTTCTTAAGATCCTCCAGATAAACTTTGCAATTTCTTTTCCAATGTCCGGTCTCACCGCAATGGAAACAGTTCCCCTCTTTTGTCACTCCTTCCTTTGGCTTTAGTGCAGAAGTATGTGGCTTAGACTTACCAAGGACTTTCTTGTTCTTCTTGTAGCCTTTAGCTTTAGTCTTTCCTTTACTCTTATTCATAATAAGAACATTTGTAGGCTTAGACTTCTTGCTGTTAGCTTCAAAAGTTCTCAGCATGCCAAGCAACTGTGGTAGAGTCTTTTCAATTTCAATCATATTGTAATTCAAGACAAATTGACTGAAGCTTTCAGGCAACGATTGCAAGATCACATCAGTGGCCAACTCTTGGTCCAATGGAAAACCCAGCTTCTCCAGATTCTCAATGTACCCAATCATCTTGAGTACATGAGTTCCAACTAGGCTTCCATATACCATTCTACACTGGAATAACGCTTTAGAGACGCCATACCTCTCTTGTCTTGCTTGTTGTTGGTACAGTTGCTTTAGGTGCTCGATCATATCGAACGCCTCCATTTCCTCATGTTGCTTCTGAAGCTCAGAGTTCATGGTGACAAGCATAAGGCACCCAACATCAAGTGCGTCATTTTGATGCTTCTTGTAAGCATCTCTATTGGCTTTAGCAGCCGTCAAGGGAGGTTCCTCAGCAGGTAAGGGTTCCTCTAGGACATATTGCTTTTTCTCTTGTTTGAGAACAATCCTCAAATTCCTATACCAGTCTAGGAAATTAGTCCCATTAAGTTTGTCCTTCTCAAGGACCGATCGCAATGATAGTGTGCTTGTAACGTTGTTGGTTGCCATGGATATCTACAATATAAATATGCAAAATAAGTTTATGATTTTAATCATTTAATATGGTCTTATATTAAATGACACTCCCACTATTTGTTTAAAATTATCAACCCTCGAAAACTTTAGTGGGCCAAGATCCAAATTTCACTTAATCTTGAGTTAGCTTTTGCTAATCGCCCAAGACTCGGTTATTTAGTTAGACAACTCTTTGTCAATTACAATCACATGCAATTCTTGGATGGTTGGACGAACAACGCTTTGTTCAAATTCATCTAATGAATTATTTTCCAACCCCATGCCTCTAGGTTCCCAATCCTATTGAGATAACGCTAGTTAAGTCGAACCCAATTTTAAAATAACACGGATATCACTTTATCCTTTCGCGCCTTACTAAGATTGTCACGGTGCTTTGCTTTGGCAAACCCACACATGTTCAATCGAAGTCTTGACGAGTATTTTTAATTGGAAGGCATCTTGAAACTTAATATTATAAGAGGGATTTATTGATCTCATGATTTTATTAATATTGTAAATATGTCTGGTACATATATGAATATATACATATCTACATATATGTATCTCAAGCATCAATATTAAATAAAACATTAAACATGCATCTCATACATCAACATAAAATAAACGTGACATGGTTATAGCCCCAACTAATGATTTAATCAAGCCAATGAGAAAACACTATTATGTCAACCTAAGGTAACTTCTCCAAGCACCTCTATGGCTCCCTTTTGTGAATGGCCTCCTCTTCCCGGCACTTTGGTCCATCTTCATTGATCTTCATCAATAAAATAAACTATACTATATAACATTTACAAGATATAGAGAATTCCTCGAGTCACATTCGAGGGGAACATAGGGGAGGGATAACATTTAGGAAAAATAGAGAAGGTACGACTCGCCGGCCGTAATAAATTACAAACATTCACAAAATCCTATCTAATAGTTCATAGGGCTATAACCATGCATCATGCTCAAACAACACATAAAACATGCTATAACATTTAATTAATTAAATTCTAAACATTTTAAAATTTAATTCTAATTAAAACTGTAAAATAAAATTTTATGAAAATTATCGTACGCTCGGGACATCACATGCCACGAATACTTGGCGCGTCACAAGCCATGGACCATAAGGGCTCTAAGACCATAACCACACGGCTGGACCATGCATGAACCTAGGGTTCGAAACCCTATCCAAGACACGGTCCAAGCCCGTGTGTCCATGCGGCGGCCGCTAGGGTTCAAAACCCTAGCCGTCTCGAGCCACAAGGTTCGAAACCTTGTCATAACGCTCGGCCTTTCATTGCACGATTCATGACGGTGGCTGCTCGACCATCTCGAGTCAAGGGGTTCGAAAAACCCTAGCTCTCACGTGGAGGTAGCCGTCAACCTTTTAATCGAGCCAAAAGGGTTCTAAACCCTAGCCATGTTTCGACACCTCCATGCACAACCATGAGCCACAACGGCTAGACCATCTCGAGCCAAGGGTTCGAAAACCCTAGCCCTCATGTGGCAGCCGTGGGTCAAGTATTATGGTGGTGGCCGAACCATCAAGAGCCATGGGCTCGGCTTTTCGCCTTCGTGTATCGTATACATACATTGTCAATTATATCATATATAATTTTACGATGATTTTCACAAACTCGATTTACACATATCATATATCATTATACAGTTTTAAAGCATGCAATATAATTCTAAATATGATTAAACGATTAACCACATAATTCCAATATGAGCTTTGAACCTGGCTCAATACCACTGTAAGGAATCCAACACACAAGTGCGCGGCGGAAATTAAAAATATGGATTCCTAACCGAGGACCTATACAGAGTATTCATATCGGAATGATTAAAAGAGTCTCACCCTTGTAGCATGTTTGAAGCAGATTCCACGTTGTAGCACTACGAGTCACAAACAAAAGTTTGCACCTTTGTCTCTACGGTATCCACACGATCAAATCGAAAGGGATAGTTCAAGAACAAGTTGCTAGACTCGTTCTTAAAGCGGAACAATAACCACACACGATTCTAAATCGAATGAAGATGGCCGGAAAACCAAACGAGATCAAAGCGGCGACCGTGATGTCTCGGTTTTTGGGTGGTGGCCGAGAGCTTCTTTTAGGTGGCTACTAGGTTTTAAGACAAATTAACACTTAATAAATATTCTCCTCAAAACCTTATTATATTAGATTTAATTAAAGGTTCAAGACTTTCTTAAAGTCTCATGGGCCCAAACCCATGATTTAATTAAATCCTCATAATCTTATAATTAAGACTCTTCTTAATTAATAATTAATTCATCCAATGAATTTAATTACCCTTTTCGATTTAATCTTTTGTGCGACCCGATAGGATCTTGCAATGTTGGCAGTGACATAAAATCTCATTTTATGTCACAAGCAATGAGCGGTATCTAGCAACACATCAAGGCTACCTTGTCCAATGTGTTTAGATTGAACACGAGTCATGGAATAGTCATACTCGTATATTCAATCTTTATTTCTTGATCCCCAAGTAGAACTAGAATAAACGAATAAGATCGATATCACATATCGACTCATTCGAGCATGGCCATGCATTTTAGTCTTACTTGATCAAGGGCCCAAACACATCTCCTGTTATATAGGAGGGGCAAATCATATCTTGATCAATCAACATCCCTCTACATAATTCGTAGTGTATCCAATATTTGCCTTTATAGTTTACCCTGTTACAGGTAACGTTTGACAATATCAAAATACATAACTCCTTATGTTGGGATCTCTGATGATCTCAAGTCGTAAGTACATACATTATTATCACTATGAGAATTGCTTATGACACTCATATAACTATCCATGTAGCATTCTCATGGTGGGTCTGTCCAGTACATTGTTCTCTAACATGTACCCATGTGTTGGTTTGATATCTCATATCCATGAACAATTCATCAATCAAAACATACTAGTCTCAATGCATTATCATTATCCCGATTCATGATAATACTTGACTAGGGACAATCTTTAAGAACAATACAATATTATTCTGAGGACATTAACTTATATATCAATTCATATTGCACAGATATTCGAATAAGATATAATAATGATTTGTCATTTATAAAATCATAATACAGTGTATGTCATAAAAAATCATCTAATGACTTGTCTTAGGGCATATCCCAACACCTCTCCGGCCCCCTTTCTAACTTTTCCTTTTCAGGATAGCTTACCTTCGTTGAAGGAGTTATTGTTAACCGATGAAGACACTCTACCAAAATCCGAGGTAACAGTGATGATCAAGTGACAGTAATTCAATTATGTGGCAGTGCATACTTGGCAAAGGAAGACATTGAAATTTACTACGGGCGTTCACAAAAAATAAAGAAATATTAGACTAAATACATAGTGATCTTTGGGGGACTTCAAAAGTTCCCTCACAAAGTGAAGCAAGATGCTTTTTGTCACTCATTGATGACTTTTCACGAAGAGTTTGGGTTTACATCCTCAAGAACAAAAGTGAATCCTTAGAAAGATTTAAAGTATGGAAGGCTTTTGTTGAAACTCAAACAGGAAGGAAAGTGAAATGCTTCGGACAAACAATTGACTGGAATTTTGTTCACAAAAATTTTAAACAATTCTGTAAGGAAAATGACGTACAAAGACATCTTACAGTGAGATGAACTCCACAACAAAACGGATTGTTTGAACAAATGATGTGTTTAGAAATAGAAACATTATGAATTAAATGATCAAAGATTAGGAATTTTTTTATTATTAATTTTATGTTCCTGCATTCCATGATTTGTGCTTCCCAATTTGAATTTTCAATTTTGTTCGTAAATTCTGTCAATTTACTCTCGTTGCTTTGATTCGATTGTTGATTGTTGTATAAATATTGTAATATGGATAATTAAGGAATGAGAAAAGACTTATAAATAAGGAAAATAAAACCTGGACTTATGTGAAAAAGTTGTTTGGAATGTGGGTGGAAAGAAGAATTTTTGATAGATTTACTTGAAACATGTTTTAACAACTGATATCTACATATAATTTCTTTCTTATTTTTTTGGGAAATGTTACTGTCATATTGTTGTTCTCATGGCAATTTTCATGAATTTAACATAAAAATTGCCCTGACAGCAACACCATTTTGCATTGGAAATTATTATATCCAAATTTCCTTAAAATCTTATGTTTTTCATGATATGTTTTATCCCCAAGTGTAGATGTTCTAAAACTATCATCATTCTTATACTTGTTGGTTTATATGAACAATTTTGAGTTCATACAATGTGAGAGGGTGAAATATCATCGAAAATTTGGAAAAAAGGATAGATCAAACTTTTTTTAAAAAAAATTATCAAATCATGACTGTCAAGAATTTATATATATTGATATATAGAGTAAGTCTACACCTGATCAATGTAAGAATTTCCCCGATTGCCCTGGGTATAGTGGGCAAGAGGATTGGCCATTTCAGCTCAAAAGATGTAATAGATGCGCTAGTAGTCAATTAACAAATCTCCATTCATCCTCTACTTTTCCACTCCCTTCAGTTCTCTTCAGTTGAAACGAAAAGATTTCGTCCTCACATTTCGTTAAACCCTAGGAATTCAGCTTTCCACTTCTGTAGTTCAATTTCCTTTCCCTCTGGTTTCCATTCCAATTTCATTTCTTTTTTCTGCAAATTAAATGGGAGATGGAGGTGGAAGTGATCGAATGTGCACTTGAAAAAATATGGGATTTGAATGATAAGCTAAGTGATGCGATTCACTCGATTTCTCGAGCTCATTTTCTTAGCTCCGTCAAAAATCCTCAGAAACACGATGGATTTTACATCCATCGGAGGAAAAAATCTCCCGATGATCCTGATAAGGAAAGGGGTCCCGGATATGTGTCCGTGAAGGATTTCACGGTTGTTAAAGGTGAATCCGCGGTTCATGAGGCGAAGAGTTTGCACGCAATTCGTAACGCCCTTGAGAATCTCGAAGACCAACTCGAGTTTTTCCACGTTAGTTTCCTAAAATTAATCGCAATTGTTTGTTCTTAATTTTTTCAATGAATTTGTGTTTCGTGCGCATATTGAATGTATCGCTTCTGAGTGTGTGTGGGCATTTTGCTTTATTGGAATGTTTAAGCTTGCCTAGTGTAAAATAGTTATTCGAATTGTCAGCCATGATTTGTTATGGGTTCAGATTTTTTATTCCGAAGTTGAATTCCAAAAGCAAAATAGGAGAAGATATATAGTGATGCAGTTGATTGAATAATGTATTAAATTTTCTGGTGTAGATTGATCTTCAAAAATATAATTAGGATAAAATTAATTCAAAGCAATTGAATCCCATCGTGTGCCCCTAGATTAATTTTGTGTTCTTGGACTCCCTATAGATTTGCTAAGTGGAAAAGGCAATCACATGGAATTTCTTGGTAGCCTTTCGTGGACAAAAAGTTCTTTGAATTGCTTGATGTTTACAATGGGTATAATCACTGATTAATGAAATAGCTCTTTTACAAATTATATGGGTGACGTGAATGTGGATTGCCTTATGTATGATGGGAAATCATCTGCAGCTTTTGTCATTGTTTTCTGGTGAATTTGGACGATAAAGTATTTTGTTCAACATAGTAAGTACAAAACTGCTATATGTTGTGCAATTATGAACTGTTATGTTCCTGCTGTTGGCATGCAGTGATGTTTTTTCACCATGTAAGATTTGTAAGATAACCGTGAAGATATCTCGGTTAGCTGATACAGATATTAGAAAGTTGTTTTGTGCTTGAAGCAATATGCATGAGACACTATTTTAGTGGCTGTTTCTTTGCAAATATTTTGCATTGCCAGGGAAGTAACATATATGTTCAACTTACTGTATTATGTGAGGGAAATTTAAATTCAATCCTTTCGTTTGTCCTCTTTCTTGGACCCCATTGTCTTCAGCATTTTGTATTTTTGCTTTGGTTTTTAAGCATGAAGCAGGAAACAGATGGTAGCAAGTAGCTTTGATATTTGCTCCGAAGTTGCCATATATTGTTTAGGAGTTGTGTATCTGGATAGTTAATTTTGCAGAAAATACCAAGCATTTACTTGTCTTCATTTGAGGTTTTTCTGAAAAACTTGCTATTATGTTGCTTTGCTGTTGCAATATACAGACTGTGCAAACACAACAATGTGCTGAGAGAGATTCTGCTCGTGCTCGCTTAGAGCAAAGTCGCATTGTCCTTGCAGTGACATTGTCCGAATATCAAGGTAAGAAGTACAAAGTGATCGAAGAAGCACAAGCCTTGGTGGGTGATGTCCAAAATGCCAGTTACTTTGTTTCGCCTGATCATCTCTTTGGTCCGACAACATATCCCTCTGGTGAGAGCTTCGTACTGCAGAAAGGGACGAGGCCAAATCCGCTTGTGAATTTCTGTGTCTCTACCTTATCTTTCGTTTCCAAGTCCCTCAAGTTAGATCATACTGTTGGAATTCTTGCGAATGCTGCCTTGCTAGCCATCAGCATGTTTGCTTTTGTGCAAATGAGTCGAAATCATTCAACTTTTGACAGAGAAGCGACTCAAGTTTTTCACACACGGGATCAAACTTCGAGTGATCATTTAACAAAGCTCGACGTTTTTATGGCCAGAGGTTAAGTTGGAGAGGCTTAACTCGCCCACACTTTTAGTTGTGCTTGCGCTGCCTCGTTTTCTTGAATAACGGAAGAGCTGCTGCTGCTACATGAGTAACATGACTGTGAATAGTAAGCTGTGGTGGAAGTCTGTGGCACTGAGTTGTTATCTCTTCTTCTGGCGAAGACCATTCTTTTATTTATTTTCTACTTTTTTAGATGTTTTTCACGGCGTTGCCGTTTGTGTGGCGATTTGCATCAGTTGTGTTAGTGATTCTTTTTTCAAATTTCAATGAAAGTGGAAGGATTTGATTTTGGAGAAAACTTTTAAATTTGGATTTCCAATGATACCATATCGAGGCCGTAGTTTTAAGGGAAATATTATATTACCCTTTCAAGAACCTTAACATATCCCACATCGTATAGACTATTAATATGCGTCGACGTTATATAGAAGACAGTCTAACCCCATGGTTGTGTTCGTAGAAAGGAGAGATGGTTGGCATCTCCCCCGACAGGGACGGGAACAGCCTTCGGGCTTTCTTGTTACCATACACATCCGGTTAAGGCTACCCACCTCGGTGGATCTATAACCCAATTTTTTTCCCCATCTTCCCAACCACAAATTTTCTTAATAGGTTTCAATTTCTCCACGAATTCGACGTTCTTGCGTCTTTCAACGAAACGGGTCACCAAGAGAATTCTTGATCTGTTTTTCCCCCTACGACAGGAAGTCTACGCCGATGCTAAGTCGATTTCAGAAAAAAATCATCTTAATCGATTGTGATTTCGCAGTTTTCTGATACTCGAGACCAGTACTAAACCAAAAGTAATATTAGAAAAGATTCTTCTCTCCGTCGATGGTGCGCCTCATGAAGTCATATTGGCTCATTCTTCTTCCCCGAACGAACCCAGGTTTCATTCTAACCAAAGACAGCATCCGCAAATAATTTTAAACTAAGAGTTGTAGGGCTTTACCCTTGTTAAAGGGAACCCTTCCAGAAATTCTCGAAGGCCAAGGACGAGCCCAGGCCTAAGAGGGGGTTTGGAAATAGTTTTCAACCAGCAATAGACGCGCCTCGGTTAGAACCTCACTAGCTGCGTCATTGCCCCAAGCGCAAAGATACTGCTGCCCTTCAAGCTTTCTTTTTTTTATAGTCCACGCCACAGTCCTGATTTCTAGTACTTTCGATGTGGGATCCTGTGACAAAAAAAACACCCATCTCAGCACAAAAAATCTGCAAATGAAAAGCCCAGAACAACATCAAGATTTTTAATTACTAAATTTGGGGTTACCAAGAACCTTAAATATTATAAATATAAACATAACATGAAAAGAGAAGCAAAAGAAATCATCGCAGCTTGAATATAAAAAGAAAGAAAGGAAAGGAAACCATAGCAGCCGTGAAAGAAGGCACAATAAATCACTCAACAGCTGTGTGGTTCCGGTGTCTGTGCAGGTGCTGCTGATTCTTCAAAGGAAGCTACAGCTTCAAAATTTGCCAAACATTAGAGAATTTAGATGGAAAAAAACAATACACATTTGTTCTTTCGTCCATTTTTATTAGAAATTGCAGGAAAAAAAAGAGGGGTGGGGAAAATTTGAGGTGAAGGAGGAGAATCTTTGGAGACAATATTATTGAAGGTGCTAAGATCAAAGTCATCAAACACGTAAACCTTCTCGAAATTCGGAATTTTACACAGTTACATCTTAATTCAAAAATTGGTTTATGACAGGCTAGCTATAGTTTGATGATGGTCTATTCTAGTTTTAATTGTAAAAGTTATATGGAAGAATTGCAAGGAGGTATCATATCGGTATCATATCGAGAAACATATTGTAAATAAATTTGGGGAAAAAAAGTTGGCATCAAAGTATAGAAATGTGAAAATATTATTCAAGTAATTACAATTTTGAGCTGTTGTTTTATTTAAATCTTTTTTCCTTACTAAAATACCTCTGATTTAATCTTTAACCTAATTAGGGTTTCAAACTCATGAAATATCACACCTCACTCTCTTTCCTCTCCACCTCCACTACTTTTACTATCTTCACCAGCCTGGCGCCTACGTCTTCACAAGCCGCACAACCTTTATGTGTGTATATATGTGCCGTGGTGTATGTGTGTGTATGTGTGTGTGCTCGTGTGTGTCTATATATTTACACTATGTTTGTTGCTTTTTGAGGTTTTTTAGTTGTGATTCATTGGTGTCCGCGCTTGTTTATTCATTTCCAAAATTTACAGCCTGACAACAAGATATTGCGACGGAGAAGATAACCCAGAGAAAAAATAACTGATGCACGAAAATATAAAAAGTAACTGGTGCACAAAAATATAAACTTGGTGCATGAAAATACAACACTGGTGTACGAACTTTGTGTTAATTAGCTGATGCACAGAATTTGCAAAAAAGCAACTGGTGCATGAAATACAATAAGTGGTGCACGAAATTAAATGGTTTGTGCATCACTTACTTAATTGTATGGTTCGTGCAACACCCACTTACGCTTATGGTTCGTGTAATAACCAATTTGCGATTATGGTTCGTGCATCACCCACTTTGAGATTATGGTTCGTGCATCACCCACAGCTATATGAAATGAACACATCATCAATATACATTGCTAGCACAATAACACTACACTAATACTCATGCAAATCATAATAGCAGCACATCAATATTCATCGCCCAATGATGGCACCCTAATAGTCATTGCTAATACAGTAGCAATATATCAATATTCATCGCCAACACTGGCATGCATAATCTCATCTCCACTACGGGCATGCATAATATCATCGCCACTACTGGCATCCTTGTAATATCCATAATCACAATGAATCAAATTACATTCTTAAATCAATAAGATATAATAACACTTACTGTACACAGTGGATCCACACTCGATCCTTTAAACTGCCCCTGTTCTCATCATAAATATTCCACAAAATATTATTTCATATCAATACACAATTGATATACTCATCATCAATAACATGACCGTTCAAAAATATTCATTGCCTCGACATATCAGCGGCATTCACAATATTTCCATCGCTTCGATATGATAGCGGTAAATAATATAAATCTCAAATATCACAATATAATCATACCATCATCTCGCCAATAAATGTCATCAATATATCGGTATCAATCACGCCCCGCTATTGCATCCACTGCAATAAAAATGAAAGAAAACAATAATGTCTCTTCATCCACTCTCTCCATGATCGCTTTCACCTGTACATTTGATTATCACAATACGTCAAATCAACAAGGTCAATTTAAATCGTATATTCATCATCCTCTCTCTATAGTGGAGTCACATAAAATACATTGCACACTCTCAATAGTGTCGATCCCGACAATAATCACATCGCATGCTCTCCCTAGCACCGACTCAATATCAATATACATGTCACATGCTCTCCCTAGCACTGAATATACACGTCGCTCGCTTGTCAGCGGCGACCACATCACTCACTTGTCAGTGGTGACCCGAATCACATCGCACACTCGTCAGTAGCGACCACATCACTCACTCGTCAGTGGTGACCCAAATCACATCGTTCACTCCTAAGTGGCGACCTCTAAATCATACTAACACATCGCACACTCGTCAGTGGCGACCACATCACTCACTCGTCAGTGGTGACCCAAATCACATCGCTCACTCCTAAGTGGCGACCTTTAAATAAACACATCACTCGCCTCAGCGATGACCCCACTGTATATCAAACACAACACAATCACATCGCACACAACTAGTGGCGACCTCTAAATAAACACATCACTTGCTACTAGGCGGTGACCCTTCAATATATCAATACGTCGCTCGTACCCACAGCGACCCACATATAATAATAACACGTCGCTCAGCACGAAGGCGACCCATACATAAAAATAACACGTCGGTCAACCATAAAAGTGACCCTAAACCTAAGCGACACTTCGCTTTTCAATAATACAGTGGAAAATATATTCATCCATGCTTGTACATCATTACGTACATGTGCCATCATGTAAATGACATACACATACCTGATTGTCACATCATCTGTTGTCATACTCCAACAGCACAGTATTGCCTGCCATTTCCTATCCTCAGATATCATTTCTCATTTTCTGATTTCTCCTGTAAAATCAGATTTCTCAGCACTGCACATACATATACATAACATGTACACCAACTCAACTCAATAAAACGCATTTATCCCTCTACTAGTAACAATGTCCACTTATCATCAACATTAATTACTGTAAGCGATGTCATTCATCACGCACCTTAAAATGCATTATCATTTTCACCATAGTCAAGCTAATGATATAAACAAAACGAGTTACCATACTCGAGGCTTTTCAACCATGCCACCCTCATTGTGTATGTTCATCGTATCTCATACGATCCTGCAATCACGATGGTTAGCAATAACACCAATTTTCATTGCTTCATATCATAAAATGCACATAGTAGGTGTCATGTCACAATGACAGAAAACTACAATCATGCATAAAAGTATGTGCTATACATGCCTATCAACACATCCCTAGGCCATTAGACATCCCAAAGAGCTAACCACTGCTCTGACACCACTAATGTAAGACCCCAACGTTCCAACACGTCAATAATGCAATTATGACGTCATTAGAGTATGTAAAAATTTCTTTTCATTATAAGAATCAATACATGCATTCCATAATCCCCCAAGACTTTTATAAAAATTTGGGCAGAGTCTCCCCATAAATTTGACTATCCCAGAAAATACACAATTATAACAACCCTCAATATAAAACACCATAATCTAAAGATAACATTTCCCAGCTAGGGAAGTCACAACGCTAGCAAGATATGAATTTTATCGTCATCACTAAAATCGTATAGCACATGCTCCTCAAAATAACATGCACATCAATCAACTATATAAAAGAGGACTTCAACACTATTATACAATCCATATACACAATTCCAGTTGCTCACATACGAGCAACAAATCAATGAATCAATTCTCAATGCATAGTTGACATGTACCATTACTATAATCCTGCGAGCACTATTTCCCATGGGTTCAAGCTTTCTTCCCGAGACAACGTTGTACCTGTTATACCTGTTTCAACAGAAACAGCCCCCACACAGGGTGAGCATACCAACATCACACTACCCATATCATAACAATGTATAAAGATAATGATATCACGATTTAAGAGTATCAAAAATCTATAAAATGTACTCCCTGTGAAGTTCTGAATCTGTATCGCTTCCACACAATGTTCCTGTTTCAAGCTTACACGCTTTCATAACATAAAGTTTAGTATCGTCGCTGAAAATATGACGCTCAACCACACAATGAATTCAATACAACAAGAATCTATTATTTATGCTTAATCATAAATAATTCCATGTCAATGCAGTTTTGTCTATCAATCTATCTCACTCAACGCTTTCTCATACTTGTCATGCCAAAGGCATCCATATCAATCTTCATATCTGGTCCACGTACATTTACGTGTCCATCATACCACGTATATCAAACTCAATTCACAAAATACCCAACTCCCAATCCGGACAACGTACATTTACATGCCCCATACCACATATATCAAACTCATTTCACATATTCGTTATCTTATATTCAGTCATCAGAATTACTCACATATATGAATACTGGAATATGAAATAATTCATATTATACCTGCTCGTACATCACTACGTACCTTATAATCTGTGTTTACCGTCGAGTCACCTTCCTTGTTGTCCGAGCTCAAGAAGGCTCTACACGAACTCAAAGTTTAAGGGTCAATTCATAATCAATACGTGATGCATATAATTCCTCATTCAATCAACCAGCCATGCCCATAATATCACATAATTCAACTTTCCCAACACAAAGACTCAATTAAACAACTAGCATGCTTCAAACATCCAAACCAACACCGAAGTGATTCAAAACACGCCATGGGAGGAAGAGTCAATATCAAATCCTCTTAATCACAACATAAGATCCTATTTTTGTTTAAATTCAACATTAAACAATTTAAAGATACATTGAGTTCCATAATTCTTGATTTAGAACTCCTACTAAGATTATTAGCTCAATAAAGTGACATAAGTCAATAATACATGCTATGTTATCCATTCAAGCATAAAATCACCATAAACTCTATTCCAAGATTATAACACATACTAAACATGTATCTAATCCATTTATTCACACACTATACATGTTTCAAAGGTAATATATTTCACACCATAGCCCAACACCCACCAACACTATAACAATGGTTACGAGCCATAGAAGTTAATTCTTTTCTCCACCTACTAACAAGGCTTAGACCCACACTTGAATCACATTTAAGCCTATTAAGAAACACCTTTCATGCATGATTTTAATCTTCATATCTTAACCAACAATGATACTAGCCAATGCACAAATCAACAATTAACTTTTAGCAATTAATCACTCAACAAAGCGAGTCGTAAATAGCTTCCAACATCATTAACATTTCTCATGCTATCAAATTCCGAATTACCATATTCATACTTGAATTATAGCCACATAATCGCCTTAACCCATTACACCAACCCAAGCTAGCCTTCTACATTATCAAACACCATTCCAACCCAAGCCACCTCATATACACACATATCTAAAAGTCTTATACATAAATCAATACATGATGGAATGCACATTTTCTTGTATAAACTTCACCTACACACACTGATACACGTTAAATACACACACACACGCAGCAATACACACTCACCCACACACAGTACACACACTCACGCACAAATCTGCACACACTGCTACACACACACGCCCAGCACCAATTTATGGAACAAAATCGGTTAAACCTTCATCCCCAAGCTAATAATCGAACCCTAGCACAAACCCTTCCAACATTTGGGAAAAACCCAACGATGAAACCCCACAAAAACACAAAGGAAATGCTAATTATTGAATGAGAAAGGTTATACCACCCTTACCTGTCAGAAATCGAGACAAAAGGGGAAGGGAAATCACCTCCTTGCACCATGGAAAAAGAGTCGACGGGTTTGGGATGGGGAGAGCCGATGGGTTTTGGGGAGAAAAGAATGGGGTGTGCGATTTTTAGTGTGTGAAAATAGGTGGAGTGTGTGTGTTTTATTTGTATCCCATCCTTAGTTTTAAACTCCTTACTAACATCTACTAAAAGGTTTAAAATGCTTCATCAAGTTTACTCAATGTACAAATTCCTCCGAAATTATTTATTTATCTCAAATTTCGGACTAAAATCACATTCTCGAGAATTTGAGAATCTCTTGAATTTAATTAATACTATAAACTCAACCAAGAATTATTTATCCAACCCGGGTTCAAAATATGATGCCCAACAATTTAAATCCTTAAATGTTATATAAATACCCCCAACTAGATCAAATAAATAATTATCAAATATTCCGAGCATTACAATTCTTCCCAACTAACAAAATTTCGTCCTCGAAATTTAAACGCATGCTTACCACAAAAGCCAACTGTAAAAGGTACGTACCGTTATACAGCTCAAGATAGTGACTGGACCATCTGTAGGATGACAGTCATTCGAATCGTCATGGCTCACATACGTGCCCGATCACACCAACGATCGCAAGACTGCAAATCACGTCACTTTACTATATCCCAACATTAGCATCTAATGAGCTAACTTAGATTAGTACCATGTCATGTAAATCATTACAAGATTAACATCATCATATAATCGCTAAATCATGCAATCCATGGATATCACGTGTATATCAGAATGTATGACGATACACCAACCTTTTATCGTATAATTAACTTCATACCTGTGTGGTTGCAAATTTATGCAATATATATCAACCTCGTCATATCGCACGTCACCCTTGTCTGTATGAAATAATGGTACTCTTGAGCCCTTAAACATCAACTTCTCATATAGCATCTTCTGGTTATTATCTGGCGCAATGCAATTACTAGAAAGCCCATTAGTAAGTCTCACACATATATCAACATTATAAGCACAACAACCACATATCATCAATATCAAATCATAATGAATGGTCTAACACGAATATTCTTACATCACGATTATACGCACATAGCATCATAATATCGTTCATCCCTCAAATTTATCTCATAACCCATCATTTATTGTTATCTACTTGGATAAGTTATCTTGTAATTTCCATCGCTCCTTACTAATCACTTGCATATAAGCAATTTAAAACAACGCATCAACATCAATATCGAATAATTCATCTCATACCTTTATAGGTGAAGTCATCTACAATATACAATAGCATCATAGTATCATGCTCATCACAGTACTCACATGCTCTTAAGCATCAATTTCCGCATTTCATCACCCAACTATCATATTAATACCCATGCGTCAAAAGTTTCACGCAATCCTATACACATTATGCTACAACAAACTATCACATATATGTGTGATTGAAATTTAACATAAGAATCAATTCCATGCCTTAATGACGTAATTAATTTTGATCCTTAATTCAACAAAGTACTATTTCATGAATGAATAACATATCATAATGTAGTATGTATTCATGATTTCTCATACATCAGTCTCATCGCATATATCATCATTTATATGCCTCCCAGTTTCTAACACAATATCAAAATGATCAATCATTTAAAGTGAATGCTCATATATCCCATGTATTCTAATTATGACATCATTATATTGTCTACCACATCATGTCTAACTCATCATTAATCCCTCCATGATTATTTATCAGTGTTGTCATTATATACCAGAGAATAACATCATAATTTCGTACTTACTACGTCGACCCGCAACGTTCACAATGATCGCACGTCCACACAGGATACCCGTAGCGATCTCACGTCATCCCGTGACGTTCCATGTCATCTCATGACCTGTTCATTAACCTCATTCCAACATTGTTAAAATTAACTCAACATAACATTATTAACAGATCCTTAATCTCACAGTATACAAAACAATCATGTTTTTATAAACCAATATCATTTCAATCTGATCATTATTACCCCCTTTGTCATCTCGTCTCTGCACAATTAATCAATGAACATACCAAAGACTATAAGTCATTTTAATTTCTTTCTCAATTCTTCCTCATTTTTTTTTATAAATTGGTTATCATAAATCATAGCAATCAATCGAGATAGTTCACAATCCACATATATCAAACATATTAAACCAAACGAAATGGTTTACCTCAATTCCTCATTCCTCTAGAACATTTCAATATCCTCTTGGGCCTACATCTCATGTACCCAAGGAACAACAATAACACAATGTCCACAGCTATATGAAATGAACAAATCATCAATATACATCGCTAGCAAAATAACAGTACACTAATACTCATGCAAATCATAATAGCAGCACATCAATATTCATCGCCCAATGACGGCACCCTAATAGTCATTGCTAATACAGTACAATATATCAATACTCATCGCCAACACTGGCATGCATAATCTCATCTCCACTACGGGCATGCATAATATCATCGCCACTACTGGCATCCTTGTAATATCCATAATCACAATGAATCAAATTACATTCTTAAATCAATAAGATGTAATAACACTTACTGTACACAGTGGATCCACACTCGATCCTTTAAACTGCCCCTGTTCTCATCATAAATATTCCACAAAATATTATTTCATATCAATACACAATTGATATACTCATCATCAATAACATGACCGTTCAAAAATATTCATTGCCTCGACATATCAGCGGCATTCACAATATTTCCATCGCTTCGATATGATAGCGGTAAATAATATAAATCTCAAATAACACAATATAATCATACCATCATCTCGCCAATAAATGTCATCAATATATCGGTATCAATCACGCCCCGCTATTGCATCCACTGCAATAAAAATGAAAGAAAACAATAATGTCTCTTCATCCACTCTCTCCATGATCGCTTTCACCTGTACATTTGATTATCACAATACGTCAAATCAACATGGTCAATTTAAATCGTATATTCATCATCCTCTCTCTATAGTGGAGGCACATAAACTACATTGCACACTCTCAATAGTGTCGATCCCGACAATAATCACGTCGCATGCTCTCTCTAGCACCGACTCAATATCAATATACATGTCACATGCTCTCCCTAGCATTGACCCTGAATATACACGTCGCTCGCTTGTCAGCGGCGACTACATCACTCACTTGTCAGTGGTGACCCGAATCACATCGCACACTCGTCAGTAGCGACCACATCACTCACTCGTCAGTGGTGACCCAAATCACATCGCTCACTCCTAAGTGGCGACCTCTAAATCATACTAACACATCACTCACTCGTCAGTGGTGACCCAAATCACATCGCTCACTCCTAAGTGGCGACCTTTAAATAAACACATCACTCGCCTCAGCGGTGACCCCACTGTATATCAAACACAACACAATCACATCGCACACAACTAGTGGCGACCTCTAAATAAACACATCACTTGCTACTAGGCGGTGACCCTTCAATATATCAATACGTCGCTCGTACCCACAGCGACCCACATATAATAATAACACGTCGCTCAGCACGAAGGCGACCCACACATAATAATAACACGTCGGTCAACCATAAAAGTGACCCTAAACCTAAGCGACACTTCGCTTTTCAATAATACAGTGGAAAATATATTCATCCATGCTTGTACATCATTACGTACCTGTGCCATCATGTAAATGACATACACATACTTGATTGTCACATCATCTGTTGTCATACTCCAACAGCACAGTATTGCGTGCCATTTCCTATCCTCAGATATCATTTCTCATTTTCTGATTTCTCCTGTAAGATCAGATTTCTCAGCACTGCACATACATATACATAACATGTACACCAACTCAACTCAATAAAACGCATTTATCCCTCTACTAGTAACAATGTCCACTTATCATCAACATTAATTACTGTAAGCGATGTCATTCATCACGCACCTTAAAAGGCATTATCATTTTCACCATAGTCAAGCTAATGATATAAACAAAACGAGTTACCATACTCGAGGCTTTTCAACCATGCCACCCTCATTGTGTATGTTCATCGTATCTCATACGATCCTGCAATCACGATGGTTAGCAATAACACCAATTTTCATTGCTTCATATCATAAAATGCACATAGTAGGTGTCATGTCACAATGACAGAAAACTACAATCATGCATAAAAGTATGTGCTATACATGCCTATCAACACATCCCTAGGCCATTAGACATCCCAAAGAGCTAACCACTGCTCTGACACCACTAATGTAAGACCCCAACGTTCCAACACGTCAATAATGCAATTATGACGTCATTAGAGTATGTAAAAATTTCTTTTCATTATAAGAAACAATACATGCATTCCATAATCCCCCAAGACTTTTATAAAAATTTGGGCAGAGTCTCCCCATAAATTTGACTATCCCAGAAAATACACAATTATAACAACCCTCAATATAAAACACCATAATCTAAAGATAACATTTCCCAGCCAGGGAAGTGACAACGCTAGCAAGATATGAATTTTATCGTCATCACTAAAATCGTATAGCACATGCTCCTCAAAATAACATGCACATCAATCAACTATATAAAAGAGGACTTCAACACTATTATACAGTCCATATACACAATTCCAGTTGCTCACATACGAGCAACAAATCAATGAATCAATTCTCAATGCATAGTTGACATGTACCATTACTATAATCCTGCGAGCACTATTTCCCATGGGTTCAAGCTTTCTTCCCGAGACAACGTTGTACCTGTTATACCTGTTTCAACAGAAACAGCCCCACACAGGGTGAGCATACCAACATCACACTACCCATATCATAACAATGTATAAAGATAATGATATCACGATTTAAGAGTATCGAAAATCTATAAAATGTACTCCCTGTGAAGTTCTGAATCTGTATCGCTTCCACACAATGTTCCTGTTTCAAGCTTACACGCTTTCATAACATAAAGTTTAGTATCGTCGCTGAAAATATGACGCTCAACCACACAATGAATTCAATACAACAAGAATCTATTATTTATGCTTAATCATAAATAATTCCATGTCAATGCAGTTTTGTCTATCAATCTATCTCACTCAACGCTTTCTCATACTTGTCATGCCAGAGGCATCCATATCAATCTTCAAATCTGGTCCACGTACATTTACGTGTCCATCATACCACGTATATCAAACTCAATTCACAAAATACTCAACTCCCAATCCGGACAACGTACATTTACGTGCCCCATACCATATATATCAAACTCATTTCACATATTCGTTATCTTATATTCAGTCATCAGAATTACTCACATATATGAATACTGGAATATGAAATAATTCATATTATACCTGCTCGTACGTCCGTACCTTATAATCTGTGTTTACCGTCGAGACACCTTCCTTGTTGTCCGAGCTCAAGAAGGCTCTACACGAACTCAAAGTTTAAGGGTCAATTCATAATCAATACGTGATGCATATAATTCCTCATTCAATCAACCAGCCATGCCCATAATATCGCATAATTCAACTTTCCCAACACAAAGACTCAATTAAACAACTAGCATGCTTCAAACATCCAAACCAACACCGAAGTGATTCAAAACACGCCATGGGAGGAAGAGTCAATATCAAATCCTCTTAATCACAACATAAGATCCTATTTTTGTTTAAATTCAACATTAAACAATTTAAAGATACATTGAGTTCCATAATTCTTGATTTAGAACTCCTACTAAGATTATTAGCTCAATAAAGTGACATAAGTCAATAATACATGCTATGTTATCCATTCAAGCATAAAATCACCATAAACTCTATTCCAAGATTATAACACATACTAAACATGTATATAATCCATTTATTCACACACTATACATGTTTCAAAGGTAATATATTTCACACCATAGCCCAACACTCACCAACACTATAACAATGGTTACAAGCCATAGAAGTTAATTCTTTTCTCCACCTACTAACAAGGCTTAG
This sequence comes from Haberlea rhodopensis, assembly GCA_907163345.1. Lineage (NCBI taxonomy): Eukaryota > Viridiplantae > Streptophyta > Magnoliopsida > Lamiales > Gesneriaceae > Haberlea > Haberlea rhodopensis. The sequence continues at coordinate 411,124 of CAJQUN010000220.1, forward strand.
ACCCACACTTGAATCACATTTAAGCCTATTAATAAACACCTTTCATGCATGATTTTAATCTTCATATCTTAACCAACAATGATACTAGCCAATGCACAAATCAACAATTAACTTTTAGCAATTAATCACTCAACAAAGCGAGTCGTAAATAGCTTCCAACATCATTAACATTTCTCATGCTATCAAATTCCGAATTACCATATTCATACTTGAATTATAGCCACATAATCGCCTTAACCCATTACACCAACCCAAGCTAGCCTTCTACATTATCAAACACCATTCCAACCCAAGCCACCTCATATACACACATATCTAAAAGTCTTATACATAAATCAATACATGATGGAATGCACATTTTCTTGTATAAACTTCACCTACACACACTGATACACGTTAAATACACACACACACGCAGCAATACACACTCACCCACACACAGTACACACACTCACGCACAAATCTGCACACACTGCTACACACACACGCCCAGCACCAATTTATGGAACAAAATCGGTTAAACCTTCATCCCCAAGCTAATAATCGAACCCTAGCACAAACCCTTCCAACATTTGGGAAAAACCCAACGATGAAACCCCACAAAAACACAAAGGAAATGCTAATTATTGAATGAGAAAGGTTATACCACCCTTACCTGCCAGAAATCGAGACAAAAGGGGAAGGGAAATCACCTCCTTGCACCATGGAAAAAGAGTCGACGGGTTTGGGATGGGGAGAGCCGATGGGTTTTGGGGAGAAAAGAATGGGGTGTGCGATTTTTAGTGTGTGAACATAGGTGGAGTGTGTGTGTTTTATTTGTATCCCATCCTTAGTTTTAAACTCCTTACTAACATCTACTAAAAGGTTTAAAATGCTTCATCAAGTTTACTCAATGTACAAATTCCTCCGAAATTATTTATTTATCTCAAATTTCGGACTAAAATCACATTCTCGAGAATTTGAGAATCTCTTGAATTTAATTAATACTATAAACTCAACCAAGAATTATTTATCCAACCCGGGTTCAAAATATGATGCCCAACAATTTAAATCCTTAAATGTTATATAAATACCCCCAACTAGATCAAATAAATAATTATCAAATATTCCGAGCATTACAGTTCAACAAGCCCATACGACAATGTTCACAATTCAATTGCAACCGTGAGCATCGTGGAATCACCGTAATTGGATCTGGAATGGGCGAGCACATACACTGGTTAGCTTCCCCTCACTATGGCTGAACGTTTGAGACCGGCCACTGTCCATCTCGTCGTCGGTAGTCTGAAACTCTAGGTCATGTGATTTGGTGGCTATTGGGTTTTGAAACAAGTGTGAAAGCTGAAAATATGAGTGTGAGAGATTAAGCGTACTATTGTCATTTTAACTTCAAATGGACTTAAGTGATTGAAGAATTTTTTCCCTAACTACGATGAATTAAGTTTTATGAAAGTGTATCAACCTAAACTTTTCCCAAGTTATATTATTTTAATAAAATCTCATACCAAAATGGCTTCATGGCCCAATGGATAAGGCGCTGGTCGTCGGAACAAGAGGTTCTCGTTCTATCCCCCGTCGAGTCGTCTACATATTTGTTTGTTTCATCAAAATTGATTTTATACGTATGTATGGTATATTGACTATGGTGGTAACGTCACGCTTGAAAGAGAGTATTGAGAAGTTGTCTTACATCGAAAATATAGAAGCTACATTTGTTCTTTACAAATAATTATGATCTTCTCATAAAAAATTGGTTATAATTCGGAACCATGAATTTTTATTATATTATATTATATCATAATTATTTGTGTACAACTTTATAGGTCAACTTCTCGGACTTGGGTGGTGAAAACTTTAATTTTCAGCTTCTCTAAAAATTTAAAATTCCATGTTATTAAACGCCAAAAGCTCACAGAAACATCAAAACACTGTTTTAAGGTTTCTTTTGTGGAAAAAAAAACTTAGTGCTGTAGGAATGAAAACTTCTATCATAAAACCTAAACATCTATGGTATGTTGTAATCTACCGCAGAGCTATTGCACGTAAATTTATTGTATGGGCTGGAATACTGGGCACAAAAGATGAGTGTGACAGAGATGTTTATGTTTCGTTGAATGCGTGGTAAGACCGGAAGAAATAAAATAAGGAACGAAGATTTTCGAGTTGAAGTAGGTGTAGCTTATATAGAAGATGTAAAATACATTTACGTTGGTTTGGTCACGTACGATATATGTCCGGCAATGCACATGTGCGCGAGTGAAGTTCATGGATTTCGGCCATTTCAAGAGAGCGAGAGGGCGATAGAAGAAGACATTGCTCGAAGTTATACGCAAAGACTTGGAGTTCAAGATGATTGAAGATGATAGGTTGACTTATAGAAGCGCTTAGAGAAGACTGACACACGTGTTCGACCCGACTTGATTATCTCTATTGTTCATGTAGTCTACCGCAATTCCTTGGGATTAAAGACTTAGTAGTTGTTGTTGTTGTTGTTGTTGTTGTAATGATATCATATTGGATGTGTTTGAAATATATTATATTTGTCACTACAAGAGACATAGTTAAAGAGGTATATTTGAAATCCTTTGAATTATAAAATAACTAACATAAGTTTAAAATATTTGATTTCAAATAATTTGAAACCATTTAGGTTTTAACAAAGCACATGTCCTTGTAACATCAATCTACACTTTTCTAATGTTTTTAAGATAAGAAATATGATTTTTTTTAAACAGAACTTATAATACAAGATACACACGCACATGTGTATATTATAGTATATATTGTTGTGATATAAGGGAAATCAACATAGAATTTGAGATAACAACGCATCGGATATCACAAGCACATAATCAATAATTGGATAAGATGAACATCAATATTATAGTGGTTCACCCTAAGTTGAGCTACGTACACTCAAGAACCCTCAAGGAAATTTCTTATTTATTAATAACAAAGAAGACATGAGAATTGAGAATACAAAGTATTTCACTCAGAAACTCTGATTTTAATGTTAATTTTCTCTCCACCAATCATATTCCTTCCAAAGATAATATCTCCTTACAAAATTCTAACATTGTAGAAAAAGAAAAGATTTGTATTTTTGGGATGTTTTTGGAATGAAGAATGGGTGTACATTTATAGATGGAGACTAGGGAAGAAAACAAAAATTAATACATCTTTGCTTACATAATCAAACTCATCAAATTTGACTAACCAAACATATGTTAATTAGTGTCAAATTTGAATTCATAAAAAGGCGGCTTGATTCTTAGCAATTCTCCCTTTCAAACTCATTTTGTGAATTCGATCAAACCTACAACTGCTTTACAGTATTCCATCTTCCATTTTGGCAATGTCTTGGTCGTCATATCAGATACATTTTCATCTGTGTGAATCTTCTCAAGCTTTAACAACATCTTCTCCAATACATCCCCTATCTAGTGATAACGAACATCAATATGCTTTGACCTTGAATGCATCAAAGGATTCTTCCGAAGATGGATTGTACTCTGACTGTCACAGAACATCTTATACTGATCTTGTGCAAAACTTAATTCCCCTAAAAACCCTTTCATCCACAACAACTTCTTGCATGCTTCAGTTGCTACAATGAACTCTGCTTCACTGGTTGATAATGCTACACACTTTTACAATTTTTACTGCCACGACACGGCTCCCCCTGCAAATGTAATCAGGTACCCTGATGTTGACTTTCGAGAATCAACATCTACAGCCATTTATGCATCTGTGTAGCCTACTAGCTCAAGTTTGGATCCTCCAAAACTCAGTCTGTGTTTAGAGGTGCCCCTTAAATATCTTAATATCCATTTTACCGTAGCCCAATGATCCTTTCCCGGTTTTGGAAGGAATCTACACGCTACACCTATGGAATGAGCTAAATCTGGCCGATTACATACCGTGGCATACATCAAACTTCCAACTGCTGAAGCATATGGGACATTTCTCATCTCTTCTTCTTCATCCTCTGTAGAAGGACTTTGATGTGAATTCAACTTGAAGAGGTTGGCAAGAGGACATCCAACCATTTTTGCCTGGTCCATGTTGAATCTCTGAAGCACCTTCTCAATATAGTTCTCCTGCAACAATCAGGTCTTCTTGGCATACCTGTCTCGCTGGATTTCCATGCCAATAATTTTTTTCGCTAGCCCCAAGTCCTTCATTGCAAACGTCTTGCTTAGTCGCTTCTTTAAGCCTTTGATTTCAGAAACATCTTTGCCAATTGCCAACAATAAACATATTATCTGCATAGAGCAGAAGAACCATCAAATCATCATCAAAGGTTTTTCTCACAAACACACAATGGTCTGCAGTAGTCTTCATGAATCTCTGTTTAGTTATTACAGATTCAAACTTCTTGTACCATTGTCTCGGTGCTTGTTTGAGACCGTACAAACTTTTCTTCAGTCTGCACACGAGGTTCGCTTTCCCCTTCTTTGCAAAGCCCTCTGTTGCTCCATGTAAATTTCTTACTCCAAATCTCCATGACGAAATGCAGTCTTGACATCCATTTGTTCTACTTCCTTATCGAGTTCTACTGCTAACCCCAGCACAATCCAGATCGATGTCCTCTTCAACTAGGTGAGAAAATCTCGTCAAAGTCGAGTCCTTATTTCTGACTGAAACATTTGACTACGATCCTAGCTTTTAATCTTGGTTGACTAATGTGATCTTCGTGCTTCAACCTGAACCCACTTATTTTTCAAAGCTTTCTTGCCTTTCGGCAACTTCACCAGCTCAAATGTATCATTATCATGCAAAGATTGCATTTCATCTTGCATGGCTTCCATCCACTTATCCCTGTGTTCACCGATAATAGCTTCATCAAAGTTTTTTGGTCTCTCCCGTCAGTTAGCAGAATATATTCATTGGGAGAATATCTGGTTTAGGGTCACACTACTCTTCCAGAAGGTGTGATACATCATCACGTGGAACTTTCTTATGATCGTTCTACACTTCTTCATCTTCAACAGGTTGTTGATTTAACGTTGAAGGCCAACATTCAATATTTTCTTCAGATCCACAGTTCTCCTCTCTAGCATTCTCCAAGATTTCATTCTCCTGAAATACGGCATCATGACTTCTTATGGGCTTTTTGAGATCTATCTTGTAAAACTTGTTTCTGAGTTGATCCTCGCCATACCCTATAAATATGCATTTTTTTTTTGTTTGGCATTCAACTTCTGTCTTTCATCCTTTGGTATATGAATATAAGCTACACATCCAAATACCTGCAAATGATCACGTGGAACTTCATTTCCTTGTCACACCTGTTCCAGAACATCATAATTGAGAGGAACACGTGGTGAGCGATTCAGCACATATGCAGCTGCAACCACGGCCTCACCCCAAAAGTCATTAGACAGTTTTGCATGTGATATCATACTTCAGACTCTTTCTGCCAAGGTTTTGTTCATCCTTTTAGCTAATCCATTGAGCTGTGGTGTTTTTGGCGGTGTCATTTGGTGTCGGATTCTGTTCTTTTTACATCTTGTCAAATGATCCAATTTAATACCTCAATTATCTGTTCGAATACATTTAAGTTTTATGTATGTTTACTGTTCAACCAAGTTTAGAAACTTGTTGAATGTTTTCGTTACTTGGTCCTTGGTTTTAAGTGTCCACACCCGAATCTTCCAAGAATGATTATCGATGAAAGTTACCTAGTATCTCGCACCTCTGAGTGATATTGACATTGGACCACATAGATCTGAGTGCACCAGATCGGCTATGCTAGAAGGTGAACCTTTGAATGATATCCTGTTCTATTTTCCGGCCAAGCAATCTGTGCAGTGATTCATATGAATGATATTACGTTTCTTGGTATTAATGCTCTCAGAAGATTTTCTTTATACTATGTACAACTTTGACATCTTAAATCCCTTCGCTGCCACAAGTGATTCTCTCAAAATCTTGCATACTCCTTTATGGAAGGTGATAAGTGCTATTTTTGCACTTATATTTTGCCGTTTTCTAGTAGTATTTTACAGTGATTCTTGAATGATATTACATTTCTTGGTATTAATTTGCATATTTCAGGAATCTTTGTGAAAATGCGAGGAAGTGAAGAAAATGAGCCAAATATTAATGGAAACTGCATATGAATGGAGAAGACCCAATTCGAGGCTGAAAAGTGAAAAAAAATACACACCCGGAGCAGAATAGGCTAGGGCGCTGACAAAGCAGCGCCCCAGCGCCACAAATTCTGCAATTTGTGATAAAGAACCACATGCATAGATGAGATTTTCATGGAACAAAAACTCAAAGAGAATTTTGATGTGGAAGGAAACATTACCGAGAATGGAGGGAATATTTGAGAGCATATTGACCAATAAAAAGGATGACCAATTAGATTAAAGGGAGAAGATTTTGATTGGCTAAATAGAAAAGAGGCATGCACGAGAGTGGAAGAAACTTCGAATATTTTATTATAAAAAGCAAGAGTTGGAGGAAAATGAGGATTTGGACGTGAAAAATAGCAGATCACATGGACGTGTGGGAGAAGAAATTCAACGTGAAAATTATTCACGTAAATAAATAGACAGATGAACAGAAAAAATGGGGTAACTAACGAGGTCCGCCACAATCCCAACACACGCCCCTTTCCACTTATCAGAACTCACGCCTCCATCAACCATCTTCTCGTCCAGTCTCTCTTCACCATCTATTATCCACCTTCAACCTTTCACCATATGATTTTGGAACAATTCCAACAAGACGATCGAGAAGGAAGAAAGAGAAGGAGCGAGGATCTAAAACCAGAGTCGACATTGTGAGTTTATTCTTATTTTTTGAATTTTAGTTTGGATTTATTTTGGATTATTCATGCTTAGGTTTGATTTTGCAATTTAAATATGATGAACTAAAATTATTTATCGATGCTAGGTAAACTTTTGTTTTGAACCTACGATTTGATGATTATTTATGTGATTGAATCCTTATAACTCTTTGTGTATATTTTATGATTTTAATGTTTTTGAATCACCTTTGAATGATGTTAGTATCATAATTGAGATCGACAGATGATTATATGATACTGAATTAATAACTCATACCGTGGATTTCAGACTGAGATCGAGAGATGAAGTCAAATACATGTGCGGTAGCTATAGATATCTAGTAATCGAAAGCTATTAGTTTTCACGGAAATATTGAGTTGTTAAATAAGTACACGAGAATGACTTACTGCAATTTGATGTTAGGTTTAATATTACTCTAGAGAGTATATTAGATAACTTCGGAGAACTCGTCGCCTTAGAAATATTTGGATATTCAATCTAGAATTGTAGGGAATTGCATTGGTGAGCCGACATCTTGATAATCTTCTCTAGCGGAATTTTCTCGTTAACCTTGATTGACTTGGTTGGATTAATAGTTAATTTAGTTGCTTAGTATTTTATTTAATTCATTATCATAGGTTAAATATAGTTAAAAGCGTCTTATTTGGTACTTACAGTTAGTCCTGTGGGTTCGACATCCATACTTATTTTCCATTATACTAAAACTTGACACCGTGCACTTGCAGTTGAATTCACACATTAAAATTGAATTGGTAAATATTTTGTGTTAAAGAAAAGTGCGATCAGAAGGTGGTGCAGAAACCTTCATCATTCAGTCTTTCGACTAAAATTAGACTCAGACGCATGTCAGTTACATGCATGGCGTCTTTCAAGATCAGTTTCAAGCCCTCCATGGTAGTCAAGCTCACATCTCCTTTTCCGGCAATCTTGGATAGTCCTTCATCGCCCATCATAACCACCCCAAAGTCCCCGGGTGTATAGGACATGAAGTCTTCCCTGTGAGATGTGACGTGGCTGTTGCTCCAGGATCGATCACCAGCTGGTTCCTTGAGTCGCCAAATTTATGGACTATTGTTGTTGCTCGGGAACGACGTTGAACTCGTCAATGGCATTTGTTTGCTCATCATTGGGTTCATACTTGCATTTGCCTTTCAGCTCTCGTTAATATTTCTTTATATGTCCATTTTCACCACATTGATGACACCTTACATTGGCATATTTGTGATGACATGTTCCTAATCAAGTGTTTAATTATCACATAATGATTATTTTACTGTAAACAACGGAAGATTATTTATATTTTTACCAACACGTGGTCCTAAAAATTTTGGCATGACCACCCCGCACGATGGACATACAAAAAAAATGAAAACACATATAACAGTATCCCCAGTGCTGAAAGTAAATACATAATACTATATCATGCACAATAGGCATTCAGCACATAATCCATACTAAAAATATTTACATCATATCATAGCATACACAATAAACCTCCAGCAAGCATTTCATACTCAAAATATTTACATAATACCATCAGCGATAAATAAACATTGAATCTCAACAAATATTCAATACTGAACTGAAATAAACTTAATTTACATATTTATGTATTCTAGGACACAACCTGACATAAAATAACTATCCTACGACTGGGATAGACAGAAAAACAAACTCAGGATGGCTTCCATCAAGCATTCCATCTTTGGGATCCTGGTTACCTGTAATATCTGTCATTGTCCACACACAAAGACAACAACAGCCCCCTTGGGGGTGAGCCAAAGCCCAATATGGAACTATCAAGTAATTACAACATGTATCTATAAAATGTGATATATGATGTAATGCAATGCATGTAAGGTACAATGAATCTCATCTCAAGATACCAAATAATGGAGTCTAAAGAAAGGTATCATCAATCAATATCAAGCACGAGCAGAAGGTGGTGGCATCGCGCGACATATATCCTCCATCGCCGAGCCAAGCATCCCTCGTGTCTAGGCCCGACAACACGCACGTAACTACAATTACTACCTAAACTGCATGTCATCGTCGTGCCTAGCGTACCCATGACACTATAGATCTCAATCATAATCAAATGGTATCAAAGGATTGGTCAGATCAATATAAGATGTCCAATATGTATGTCATGTATCGATGTATATTTATCAAAATGATGTGTGCTAACAAAACATTATTTTCATACATCGATATGCCAATTATGAATGCTATGAATACTCCATCATTCAAATAACATAGCCAAGTAATATCACATTGTTCACATAATTCAGCACATCATGTATCAAATAATACAAATACATGTCGTATATTACCTGTGAGACCCCGTTATCACATCAAGTTACTAAGGTGCAATTTAGAGAACTAAACATTCACGTGAATATATCAGAGTAACGTATCGTGTTGATTAACCTGAGCTTTAGAGATTACAGTACCAAAATGTTTCAAAAGGAATAACACAATTCCTACAAAGGCACTACATTATAGTCTTACTCTACCCAGTAGAAGCTATACAAAATTTCTCTAACATGCTAATCCTGTAGCACTTCTTACAGCTCAGCAAATCAACCCCGACCCTGGTTCTCGTCAACAAAAGCACCTACAAGACAACCCCCAACACGTGAGCATAAAACAATTCATATTCAACATAATATGAAAGTAAGGCATAAATGCGCAATCCTAAATACAAGCACTTCCTGTATTTCCTGCATTTATAACGCCCAATGGTTGTCCCTGTACCATAGTTCATAATAAAACACATTATATGAATGTATGGTTTTACAAATGAATGTCATGACATTTCCTCTTTTTCTTGAGTCAGTCATCATCAGTTATTTTAATGCTTTCTTAATCTCAAACAAGCGGTATCGCATACACGCTTCATCATACTAGCGGTATCTCTTCCTCGCTTAGTATGGTATACCTCGCCTCCATGTGCCAGCGAACCTCCCCCCACCCGCTCCACATGCGCAGCGGTAAAGCATAAGCATTAAAACCTTAACTGTGATCGCCCTGACTCGTGGAAAAGAAGATTTATCTCCAACAACCCCAGTTCATTTGATGACGCCCTGACACGGGCAGAGTTAGCGGAGATTGCGGTGGACGCGTACAAGGATGTTGTACCCCCTTCTGTACCACCACAGAGGCCTGCTACTGATAGTCTGAGGCCACGAGGGGATCAGTTCAAGGCTCGTGGAGCCTCATCATCTTCCAAATTTAGTGGGAAGAAGTCTCAGGGTCAGAAACAGAACAATAAGGGACCCACACAGGGGAGCAAGACTGTGGGAAACAAGTGTAGCAACTGTGGAGGATGGCACTTGTCACGGGACTGTCCGGGTTGCTATGTCTGTGGCAAGGTGGGCCACTTTGCTCGGGGTTTCCCCAATCGGGCAGGTCAGACAGTCTCAGGGCCGAATAGGCCGATGTTTGATGCTGGGAGGGCACCACAGAGACATCAGTTTGCACCACGACCACAGGGAGGTCAGACGGCAGGACCGCCGCAGGGACAGGTGTATGCGCTGACCAGGGAGCAGGCTGAGGCAGCCCCAGAGGAGGTCATTGCTGGTACGTGCCATTACGTACCATGCACTTATATTGATAGATACATGTGCTTCCCATTCTTTTGTATCTAATGCTTTTGTGGAGGGACACCGTTTGTGCTCGTCTCTGTTACCCACGCCTCTTATGGTCTCGACACCCACGGGGAAGCATGTGATTGCGGATCGGCTATTGTCTGATTGCCTCATTTATTTTGAGGGCAATGATCTGAGGGCCGATCTGATTCAGTTAGAGATGGCAGACTTTGACTGTATTATCGGCATAGATGTGTTGAGCAGATACCGAGCTGTGGTAGACTGCCGGCAGAGGATTGTACGTTTTCTGTCTGATCAGGGGTTTCAGTGGATCTTTTATGGGGACGACTCTCGTCCAAAGATTCCGGTAATATCAGCGGTTAAGATGGCGCGATTATTGGAGCGCGGCCACATAGGTTACATCATTTATGCTGTGGATGTATCTGAGGAAAAGGAAGTAAGAGCTGAGGACATTCCGGTTGTGGCGGAGTTCATTGATGTGTTCCCAGATGAGATTCCGGGATTTCCGCCTGTCAGGGATGTGGAATTTTCTATTGAGCTGCTGCCAGGGACTTCTGCTATATCCCGTGCTCCTTACAGGATGGCACCGGCAGAGCTGAGGGAACTGAAGGTACAGTTACAGGAGCTCCTCGACAAGGGATACATTCGTCCTAGTGTATCGCCTTGGGGTGCACCAGTCTTGTTCGTGAAAAAGAAGGATGGATCAATGCGTCTGTGCATTGACTATAGGCAATTGAACAAGGTCACAGTGAAGAACAGATATCCACTTCCGAGGATCGATGATCTGTTCGACCAGCTTCAGGGTACAGAGGTGTACTCCAAGATAGACTTGAGGTCATGCTATCATCAAGTGCGGGTTAGAGCTGGTGATGTCCAAAAGATGGCTTTTAGAACTCGGTATGGGCACTATGATTTCTTGGTGATGCCATTCGGGGTGACGAATGCCCCTGCTACTTTTATGAGCTTGATGAACAGGGTATTTCAGGAGTACCTCGATCAGTTTGTAATCGTGTTCATAGATGACATCCTGGTCTATTCAAGGAATGAGGAGGATCATGCCAATCATCTGAGGATAGTGCTCCAGATCCTCAGGGATCATCAGTTGTACGCCAAACTCAGCAAGTGTGAGTTTTGGCTGAGCAGTGTTGCATTCTTGGGTCATATCATATCACGAGAGGGGATATCAGTAGACCCAAGGAAGATAGAGTCAGTTATGGACTGGTCTGCCCCTACTTCAGTCAGTGAGATTCGAAGTTTTCTTGGTCTGGCTGGCTATTATCGACGTTTCGTCGAGGGTTTCTCAAAGGTCGCCAAGCCACTTACACAGCTGACTCAGAAGGGAGTCCCATTCTGTTGGACAGAGGCTTGTGAGCAGAGTTTCAGGGAATTGAAGCACAGGCTGACTACTGCACCCGTTCTAGTGATTCCCAAGGAGAACAAAGGATTTGTTATTTATACCGACGCATCGCTACAGGGATTAGGGTGCGTACTGATGCAGGACAGACATGTAGTGGCTTATGCTTCGAGACAGTTGAAGCCACATGAGACGAGGTATCCAGTCCATGATCTGGAGTTGGCAGCTATAGTGTTCGCCTTGAAGATATGGCGACACTACTTATACGGTACCTCATTTACCATCTTCACTGATCACAAGAGCCTGAAGTTCTTGTTTACACAGGCTGAGTTGAACATGAGGCAGAGGAGATGGATGGACCTGCTTAAGGATTATGATTGTGAAATCCTATACCATCCCGGGAAAGCAAATCTGACAGCCGACGCCCTGAGTCGGAAAGTGCGGAGCACTGCAGAGGATGCCATGTGTTTATCAGCTATGTTGGGCTCCTACTGCCATTTGGGATTTGATATGACGTATCTTCTTCACCAGTACAGGTTTTGACCTTGCTAGCGGAGCCTGTTATTTATGATCACATCAGAAAGGCTCAGGGGACCGATGTAGAGGTTCAGAGATGGATGTTAGTGGTTCATTCAGGTCAGCCATCGAGATTCAGAGTGGCTGAGGACGGTTCTCTGAGACTTGGTGATAGATGGGTGGTTCCAGATGCACCTGAGTTGCGTCAGGGTTTATTACGGCGAGCTCATTGCAGTAGGATGAGTGTCCACCCAGGCGGGAAGAAGATGTATAAGGATCTGCGCAGCCAGTTCTGGTGGAGACATATGAAACAAGATGTCACCTCATTTGTCAAGCGTTGTTTGATTTGTCAGCAGGTGAAGGCTGAGAGGCAGAGGCCTGGAGGTGAACTGAGGAGTTTGGAGATACCCGAATGGAAGTGGCAGCACGTGTCTATGGATTTCGTGACCAACTTACCAAGGACTGTTTCGGGTTTTGATGCCATCTGGGTAGTCGTGGATAGACTGACTAAAGTGGCTCACTTCATTCCCTACTGTATGACATATACGCACTTGAGGATGGCGCAATTATATGTCAGAGATGTGGTGAGACTACACGGGATCCCTGTTTCGATAGTGTCCGATCGAGATCCGCGGTTCACATCTCACTTTTGGGAGGGTCTGCAGAAAGCTCTAGGTACAGAGTTGAGGCTGAGCACCCTATCACCCTCAGACGGACGGACAGACCGAGCGTACGATACAGACGCTCGAGGATATGTTGAGAGCTTTTGTGCTAGAGTTCGACATATCATGGCAGGACTCGATAGCCTTGGTGGAGTTCTCTTACAACAACAGCTACCAGGCAAGTATACAGATGGCTCCTTTCGAGGCCCTCTATGGTAGGCGTTGTAGGTCACCCTTGTGTTGGGATGACTTGGACCGTAAGTCGGTTGGAGGACCAGAGTTGGTTCAGGAATTGGAAGAGAAAGTTAAGGTCATCAAGAGAAAGATGAAGGCAGCTCAGGACAGACAGGCAGCATATGCCAATCAGCGGCGTAGGCCGTTGGAGTTTCAGTTGGGCGATAGAGTTTTTCTGAAGATCTCACCTTTCAGAGGCGTAGTACGATTTGGTATGCGGGGGAAGTTGTCTCCTGGATACGTGGGGCCGTATGAGATCTTACAGCGTGTTGGTACTCTGGCGTACCGTTTGGCGTTACCGCCTTCTCTGTCTGGTATACATGACGTATTTCATGTGTCTATGCTGAGGAAGTATGAGCCGGATCCTTCACATGTGTTGCAGCCTTCAGAGGTGCAGATTGAGTCCGATGTTTCTTATGTTGAGCGGCCTATCAGGATTTTGGATAGGGCAGACCGCAGACTTCGGAACAAGGTTATTCCTATGATCAAGGTTCAGTGGGATCGTAGGGGTGTCGAGGAGGCCACGTGGGAGACAGAGCGACACATGGTACAGCACTATCCAGAGCTGTTTTCTGGTATGCTTTTATGTATTGGTTACTTCATGTTGGTAAGCATGTTTGATTTCGGGGACGAAATCCTATAAGTAGGGGAGTATTGTGATATCCCCGAAATGATTATTGTGATGTTAATCATTTGAGTTAAATTATGATGATTTGGGTGTTAATTCATGGGTTTGGATTAGTATTATTGGGGAGTCTCATTTCAGGGTGCATGTGATATATGTTGAGATTTTGGGGGTCGTGGCTTGTTTATTTGGGGTGTGTGTTGGTTGTTTTGGGTAAAGCATGTTAACGGGAATTGAAGTATTTTATTGAGAAAATACTATAAATATCATGTGAGGATATTTTTATACATCGTGCTAAATACTGGGACCAAAACATAACACATCATGCCACCCAACACCCAACCACCCCCCCAACCCATGCCAATCACACTGTGCCTAGGCTGACTTCCCATCCCACTTGGCTCAATCATTTGACCACTCTCAGCCATCCCAAATCTCGACCTTTCTCTCCCAATTCCTCACCAGCACTTGCTAAGCAATAATCTGAGGAGCTTGTCCCTTTTCATCGCCTGGAAAGCCTTCAAAAATCGGAGCAAAGTAGGGTGAGAAACCATGCTCTGTTTTTGTTTTAAACTTGTTTGAGTACATGTTTTTAGGTGGCGAGAAAACGACATGTTAGCTTAGGTTTCTTGAAATCTTCGATTTAAATGCTTTTATGGTGTTATTGTGAGGCTCTCTGTATTTTTCCTTGAGCATGTTGCATGTTTTATGTTGAGGAAATAAGCATGTAAAGAAGGGTGTTCGGAAATCTGGGTAGGTGTATGCCCTGTTTTTCTGGGAAATTATGGTTAGGGAGTGATTTTGAGGAGGTGGTATCATGCATGTTAGAAGGGTTTGTGGTGAACCTTCGATTTGAGTTTATGCATGGTAGTTTTGTAAAGCCCTTGGCATGTTTGTTCGAGCATGCTTTATGTTATATGTGATAGTTGTTATAGCATGAAATGAAGTACTCAGGAAATCTGGAAATAAAAATGTGTTGCCCTGTTTCCGAAAAGATGATCGAGTACTTGTGTAAGTGGCCGTCGTTTATGCATATGGGCTTATCTTTGGGGTGTAATTTTGGTATGAATACACTCAGGGTAGTGTGTTGTAACTACTAGCATGATTATTTGGGCATGTTGTATGTCTTACATGTTGGATTTAAGGGTGTGATTTTAGGTGTTCGAGAATTCTGGGTTGGCATTTCTCGAACAGAGCATCTCGATCGATCGATATTTCATCTCGATCGATCGAGCCGGGCAGAACCTTGGTTTCGATTTTAGGCGTCTTCTCGATCGATCGGGAAGAGGGGCCGATCGATCGAGAGACCCAGAATGTTGAAAAATATAATTTGTTATATTTTGTTAAAGTTTTGATATTGGATTGTAATGAGACATCTAATATTGTGTTGTACACTGGTGTAGAGCCTTCACAGGTAGCTACACAGCGCAGGGGATAGAGTCCTGCAACACACCACATTTTGGAAAGGTACGTAAGCGACGTACGGGCATCCCAACGGTAACATGTACTTATGTTTGTCTGTGTGACGCATGATGAATGCAATGTGATGCATTAAGATTATGATACATGTTATTATGCATTGTGTTGCATATTATGCATTGTTGTTGCATATTGTGATGTGGGATAAAGAGGTGTATTCCACGAGTCAGGGCGATCACAGTTAAGGTTTTAATGCTTATGCTTTACCGCTGCGCATGTGGAGCGGGTGGGGGGAGGCTCGCTGGCACATGGAGGCGAGGTATACCATACTAAGCGAGGAAGAGATACCGCAAGTATGATGAAGCGTGTATGCGATACCGCTTGTTTGAGATTAAGAAAGCATTAAAATAACTGATGATGACTGACTCAAGAAAAAGAGGAAATGTCATGACATTCATTTGTAAAACCATACATTCATATAATGTGTTTTATTATGAACTATGGTACAGGGACAACCATTGGGCGTTATAAATGCAGGAAATACAGGAAGTGCTTGTATTTAGGATTGCGCATTTATGCCTTACTTTCATATTACGTTGAATATGAATTGTTTTATGCTCACGTGTTGGGGGTTGTCTTGTAGGTGCTTTTGTTGACGAGAACCAGGGTCGGGGTTGATTTGCTGAGCTGTAAGAAGTGCTACAGGATTAGCATGTTAGAGAAATTTTGTATAGCTTCTACTGGGTAGAGTAAGACTATAATGTAGTGCCTTTGTAGGAATTGTGTTATTCCTTTTGAAACATTTTGGTACTGTAATCTCTAAAGCTCAGGTTAATCAACACGATACGTTACTCTGATATATTCACGTGAATGTTTAGTTCTCTAAATTGCACCTTAGTAACTTGATGTGATAACGGGTCTCACAGATCGCAACATACCTATTTCTTGTTGTCTTTTAGTTGATTTACAGCCAATACGATGCACGGTCAATCTAAACAAGTCAATAATTCAACTGCCAATATTTATTGTTGTCACTAGATTGATAACAAATTATATGCAGAGATTTTGTTGCTTATTGGCTTAATTTTCAAATTTATCTAATGTACTAGAATTTAATAGAAATACTTAGCTTCAGACTTGTACCTGTTTAACAAAGCAAATTCCCAATTGTCTTATGGTGTTTAGAAGGGGGTTGAATAAACACTTAACTCAAATTCTATTTTCTTGATACAACAAACTGTTAAGTACTGCAGTAGCTTCTCAATTGTTTGCAAGTCTGCATACACTGATAATAGTGCAAAAGACGTGTAAGGCCCCGAGAATTTATTAATGATAATTAAATCTAATTTGGGAATTTAATAATAATTAATTTAAAAATAATTAATTAAATGTGAAATTGACAAGATAAATATATATTAAAACGCTTCAACTTCATTTCACACACTAAAGTGTAATTCACGCACACTGAAGCCCAGTCCCTATTTCTTTCTTCTCTGAGCTCTCTCGCGCTAATCGTCTTCCGCCGAAAAAGGGCGTGCGCCCGCCACCGCCTTGATGATCCCGATCCACCACCACTTTCCGCTCTCTCCAGCGGTCGTTCCCATACCAATAACCATCGATTTACGTCGCCGATTTCGCAGATTTTGGCCATAAAGCGCAGAAAGTTTGGAAGCTAAGATTCGTACGTTTTGTGTACGATTTCTTCAAAAAATTGGGTTAGGAATTGCCGATCGGTTTTTCTGAATTTTTGTGGGTGAATGTTCGAAATTCTGGGTAGTCAATTATCAACCAGTCGAAATGGTGTTTTATTTTATTTAACTAAGTATAGAAGGATTTCATGTAGTTTCAATGGAAATTTTGAATTGAGTTGATTTTCATCATGTTGCATATTTTTTTACTGTATATTTCGATCTACTACATTTTTATCCAAAAATCTATCGCATGCGAATTCAAGATTTCCTTGCTGTTTGGATTTGAAAATTTGCTACCTTTGTGTCCAAAAATCGGCTGCATGTGAGTGATTCTTGGCTGCTGGGTTTAAAGTTTTAGTGTATGAATGGAATTCGAAGTATAGGTGTTGGTTGATGCGCATTTTCTAACTAAGAAAGTAGGAAATAGAAGACTTGAATGTCATAATGATTGGAAGTTTCAAACATAATTGAAAATAACTTGTTTCCCTGTTGGAATCGAAATTTAGTTGCTTCTCTGTAATTGTGAAAGTGAAGGAATGTGATTTGGTCAATTTAAAAGCAAAAGCAACGAAACTTGTGATTTGGATTATATATTAACTATTTTTGCCATTGATTAAGTCGAAATTGAATAACTTGTAAATATAAGATGCTTTAATGAATTTAGATGTTGCTAGAATCGACTAAAGAAACAATCAAATATGTCTAATTGCAGTAGATAATCCTCTATGTGGTATTGTATGAATTTGTTTAGATTAATACACGGCATGGGAGTTCCACAAACTAGGAAGACAATATTCAGCTTCTAGAGCAAGGAATAATAGGTATGTTGCGATTGGTAACATACGACAGGTATCTGTATTATTTGATATATGATTTGCTGAACTTATGTGACTTACGTGAAATTACTTGGCTATGTGATTTTACTTGAATTATGAGCATTCATAGTTGATATACCGATGTATGAAAATAAATGTTTTGTTAACACACATCTTTTTCAATAAATGTACATCGATATATGACTTCCACGTTGGACATATTGAGTTGCATCATATGAGATTATGATTTGGCATGATGCATTGACACGCATGGAAATTGAGCACGTCATGCCTATCCTATTGATTCTTTCGTTGATACCCTTATCTTTTTCGTTGGTATCTGTGATGCGTGTCTGGGGATGATGGACACGCCGATGGCTCGATGGAGAGAGCGAGCTGAGAGATGCCGTAGGAACGAGTGTGCCGACGTCGCCCAGACACGAGGATGATGGATCGCCGATGGCTCGACTGAGAGAGATGTCATAGCGACGAGCGTGTCGACGCCCTGCTCGATCATGATATTGATTGATGATACCTTTCTTTGGACACCGATATTCTGGTATCTTGAGATATTTGATAGCTATTCCTTGGATTCCGGACTTTTGCTATCCCGGGATGATTTGTACCTTTCATGCATCGCATTACATTGCATGACATCATATATCACATTTTATAGATACATGTTGTAATTACTTGATAGTTTCATATTGGGCTTTCGCTCACCCCCTAGGGGCAGTTGTTGTCTTTGTGTGTGGACAATGGCAGATATTACAGGTAACTAGGATCCCAAAGAGGGAATACTCGTTGAAGTCTTACCCGAGATTGTTTTTGTCTTTTTCCCGGTCGTAGGATAGTTTACTTTTACCAGGGTGTGTCCTGGAATATATAACTATGCAAATGAAGTTTAATTCAGTTCAGTCTTGAATATTTGTTAATATTCGGTGTTTACTTACTGCTGATGGAATTATGTAAATATTTGAAGTATGAAATGTGTGTTGGAGACTTATTGTGCATGCTATGGTATGATGTAAATATTTTTAGTACTGATTCTGTGATGAGTGCCTATGATGCATGCTATGGTATTATGTATTTACTTGCTGCCCTGCGATAATATTATTGGTGTTTTCATTTTTTTGGTATGTCCCTCGTGCGGGAAGGTCATACCGAAATTTTTAGCCACTTGTTGGTAGAATTTTTAAATAATCTTTCGCTGTTTACAAATAAATAATCTTTGTGCGATAATTAAACACTTAATTAGGAACGAGTCCTCACAAGACGTCTGATGGACTTGTGAGTTCAAGTAACTAAATGGGAAAATGCAGTAAGTAAGTGACACAGAATATGTTTCTGGAAGTTCGAAGCACAATACTTCTACGTCTCACATTCTTCTTTTGCAGAAAGGTTACACTAGAAGACTTGGGTTTATACTTTACAGTATACAACCTTCTTAGGCACTCACACAGCTTGGCCTAAACTCCTAGCAATACAACTCTCTAAGCTGATTACAATGTGTTTTTCAACACTCACACAAAATATAAATATGTTATGCTTTTGAGTGTTCTTCGAGCAGCAGACTCAGTAGGCTTTGATATTCGATATCACAATAAGGCTGCTTTGCTGCTTTTGCAAAATTTGAGAATATCTTAGTGGAGCGTTTAAGGTTTTGCTTGAATGAAGTTGATTTGTGTTGTTTTAGTTTTCTCGGATTGATCAGCCACTTCTTCATTCTTCACTTCGATGTATTTATAGACACAGTGGTCTAACGACAACTTTTCTTCAATTGGAAATTTCTGCTTGAAATCAGCTTCATGATTTTCTTCCAAATTCTGTTTGTCTTCTTTCCAATTTGGTTAATTAAGGGCTCTTTCATTCTGACGCTAAAGATGGCGTTGATATCGTAGTGGTGCGACGCTCTGTTGTACTTTTGTCAGAATGAGTTGTACTTATTCTATCTTGTTGCTTTATACGTCTGATGACTTCTCCTTTGCTGTATATCTGCTGGTTGCACGGTCAGCTGATGTTCATTTCATCATCTGCTGGTTGCATGGTTTGTTGATGTTCATTTCTTTTGTATCCGGTAGATGATAACTCTTGATCTTTGGAATTAGATCTCCATTTATCCTTTCACCCGGTAGATAGCTCTACACTCGGTATATGGATTTTCACCCGGTGACCTTTGTAGAGTTAGTCATTCTTTTCTCTGTCAGTAGATTTCAATATTTCAAGCAATAGATATTTGTGATCATCAATACTTAGAAATGTTTTCCCAACAATTCTCCCCTTTTTGGTGATGACAAAACTTAGCAGTGGAGACTTTTGATTGATCATTGAACAACAGATACCTGTTAAGACTTAGAAACATAGCAGTGGAGAGTAGCAAATATTGTTAGATAAATAAGCATAGTAATCAAGCTAACATTAACGAAAAGAATATCATTTTTATTCAAAATGAATTCTGTTTACATCTTACAATTCTTACAACAATCCTATGTCTACAATCTATTCAAGTGGGTAAAGACAACTTGAGAAACATCGTCAATACAGAATGATCCGAGCTGGCTAGTTTCAGAGTTGTTGACAAAGGGAGGGGGGAGAAAAAGTACATATAGAGAAATTAGAACAAAAGAAAACCTAGAAAATAAACGTTATCTTCAAAGTAGTCTTCTGTTCATCATCATAGTCTCTGTCTTCCCATTTTTTGTCATCAGCACCCAACCATATGTTTTCAGGATGGTGGTGAACACCAGAACTGGTCCGTGAAGCTGGAGCTAGCAGAGATTGGTTATATAAGTAATCACCCATATAGGGTTGATTTAAATAAATAATGAACCCATAAATGAGAAATGCAGACAAGATGCAAGAATAATAAGGGACATGTTAAGATAAGCATGTCGTAGTGTGATATGTTAAGGCAGAAAGCATGCTATTTATAAAAAAATGACAAGTTGCATTATGGCATGTCATATCAATCGTAAAGTAATGCAGATAAGATAAGCATGGAATCATAAAAGCATGAAGTTATTACAGTAAAGAGATAAAGAAACATAAGAAGACAAAAAAATGTTACCATGGGCGCCCCAACCAACGCTTGGAGTAGTCACGGGGTGAGGAATGAGTGTTAGTGGGTGTTTGTCGTGGACTGCGAGGCCTCTGCTGGGATGAAGGTCTCGGCTGATGTGATTTGTCCGTACCAGCAATTGTTCGTCTTTCTGGGACTGGTTCCCTTCGGCGTGACTAAGAAGAGCTGCTGTGTGTCGGTAGCCTCTGAATAGTGCGAGTGACAGTGGGTAGACTGTTGCTCAGATCTTGTAAGTGTGAGGCGAACGTCACTTACATAGAGGCCATCTGCTCAGAAAACTTATGATAAATATCATCAATCTTCCCTCCAAGCTCCAGTGTGGTGGCAGCATGAAGAGATTCATTCTACTGGCTTAGTGTAAGTCGGGCTTGCCCTATCTCTGAGAAGGAATCTGAAAAGGCCTTGGTGACAAATTGTTGAAAACTTGTGACCTTATCAGACAGAAGATTTACATCTTGGTAGATGTCCCTGAACTGGGTGTCAGTGTGACTCCGTAGATTACCAATTGCATGACCGGTGTCTCTTTCTTGTTGTTTGAGTGTGGAGACTTCGCCAGCCAACTTGGAGATAACATCGGATAACTGAACTAGCTTAGCAGCAACATTGGAAGGCGCTTCTTCATCACTTTGTTCAGGAAATCAAAGAAGTCCTCAGGGGGATCTTCTGCCAAGGTTTGGCCAAATGATGAGGGATCGGCTTGGGCAGCAGGAGTGAAGACACTTGAGGGATCAGCAGATACATCAGCACTAGTCAGATCAGCAGATACAACAGCACTAGTCGGATCAGCAGATAGAGCAACGACAAGAGTTGCTTCGGCCGTCAAGATAGCAAGGTGAGCATCCACATCAATTATTTCAATTGCTTGAGTAGTTTTAGCAGGAACACCAGCAGTGTGAGTAGTAGGTGAGGTATTGACAGCTGATACTTCATCTGAATCAACATCCGATTGATCAATAGTAGTAGAAGCTGTCAATTTCTCACTCGGACAATATGATATTATCACCCCAACAGGTATCTCTAAGGTATAGGGCAGTGAGGTTGGGATAGTTAGAATTCTTGAAAGGTTTGAAAAGTCAAAAGGAACCGTGGTTAATGGTTCGATCATTGGGATAAGGAATGTGGAGTCAATATTGATTGTGGCTTGGTCGGGTGGAGAGGAAGTGGTTATAATGGCTAGAACGGTTGGGGATGGAGGTGAGAACTCAGTGGTTAAATGTGGGGTCCTCGTTACTTAATCCATTATGTATCATGTTAACATACATATGTGAGTCTGAATTAAGTAATAACAGGCACTGATTAAGAGTAACGTACTAGTTAAGTTGTTACAGGTTTATAAAAACCTATCCACCACACATCATATGTACAAACAACAACCTACTACAAGATAACTCCTAGGCAGTGGTTCAGCTCGCAGCGGAAAATGACTCACATCCCGTCTCCCCACGTCTATGAGTCCCTACAGAAACATTCACACAACGTGAGTATAGATAAACAACTATCTTAGTGCGATATCAAAACACAATATCAATGATAAAGCAATAATAATCATATCCAATGTGAATGCTCTGTCTCATGCATCAACAAATGCAACTATGTCATGACATGTCTCATCAATCACCCTATTATCACGAGCCCAATATGATATGCCTATTCAGCTCAATATGTCAGTGGAACCACATCACATCTTCATATTAGCAGCACATATCATAGTACCGTACTCATCTGTGATAATAGCCAGAGCATATACCCAAATCAGGCGTATATATCTCAAGCCAAAGCATTTGTAGTATAGCTATCGTGGCAAAGATCCCAGCCAAAGCATATACCCAACCTGGCATATCTATCAAGGCAATGATCTTACCAAAGCATATACACATATCTATCAAGGCATCCATCCCAATCATATGAAATCCATGTATGTACATGCATATGATACTACCAATCATATGACACAAAGCTAACATAAATCATATGATATCAAAACCATAACATCATCATCACATAATATCTATACTCCGTACGTCAACACGTACCTGTACTGCGACACAAACGATTTAAATTAGGCATCACTGGCCAATTGCCTCGTTGTCCCGTCCCTTGAGATGATCCTACAACAATGCCAACAATATATCATGTTATCATAGGCATTAAAATCAAATTCTAGAAAAATATAACATTTTTCAACATTCTGGCCCTGGCGATCGATCGCTACTTCTCACCGATCGATCGCTATACTGTTCTGCCCCCTCGCGATCGATCGTCATTCCTCGCGATCGATCGCCAAAGTGTTCTGTTTCTAGCGATCGATCGCCACATTTTTACCGATCGATCGCCACATACATTAACCGCCTTATTTTTGTTCTGGTCGCGGCGATCGATCGCCACAAAGCTAGCGATCGATCGCCGATGTCTAGAAAACTTTGAACATGGCGATTTTGAGCTTATCTTCCTAGCTCTTCTCCTATAACTCGAATATAACCATTTCAACATGTTTCTTGCAATCTCTAGGAACATATTAACATGTTTCTATCATCATAGAATCCAATTAATAGCATATAAACATGATATGATTCTTCACATGCACATGTGATATTCCACCTCACATACATCAACACCAATTACATAATTCAAGTGTAAAACCATGAATTCCTTACCAAGATATTAAGAAATCACTTCACACAACTTCCTAGCTCAATTCACAAGTGAATCCCAAGCTCAAACCAAAAAGAACTTGAAAGAGATGGAGAGGAGCTTGTGTAGGATTTTAGTAGGTGAAAGATGAGAAACTATGTGATTCTCCTCCCTAAATCACTTGATATAAGGTCATTAGTTCCCTAAATCACTTGCTATCATATCATTTGGAGTTAATGACATGTTAAGTAACATGTACATGAAGATGAAATTCAAATTCAAACGCAACTCCAATTCAAATTAAATTCACATGCATATTCAAATGCCTACTAGTTCATGTTGCTAGATATGTTACTATTCAAATCATTGTACACCATGTTTCATTCCTTGCCATATATCATTTCATACATGTATTATTTCATTCTTGGTTCCACCCGAACCCCCATTACCATACCGCCATTTGATATAATTACACTATAATCATATCACACGTGTATAAAACAAATCGAGGCATTACATTAAATCATCCTCTGAAGCGAGGTTGACTTGGTGAGCTACTGATTCAATTAATGTATCTCAAGTGATGGGATCAACATCCATCAACGTAGGATGTGGATCAGATACATTAATGTGTTCAGTGGTGGCAGTTGGTTCAGGTAAAACGGCAGTAGGGGAGGAGATTACTGTAGAGACCGCTGCCGGGGTTACAACAACATACTCATGTCAGTAGAGGCGGTTTGAGCTACTCACGGTTGGACAGAGCAAGAGTGTATTCCCGTTATGACTTTGAGGTCATGCAGTGCCTCCTCAGCCATTTTAAGCTTGGGTCCCAAGGCCTAAAGAACAACCATGTCATGGTTGGCTGTTCCAGAGTCAGAATTAAACTCGTTGAGACGGGACTGGACCAGAACTTGAAGTACTCCAACATACTGCATCATCCGAAAAACATCCCTCAGCTTCAGACCCTTCTCCACATCCTGGATCTGACGGTATTCAGAATGAGATTCTCATCAAGCCTCGCTTGGTCGAGAATCGGGGAAAAGTCATCAAACCGGATTTTCAGACGAACTTTCATCCATCTGTCAAATATCTCCAATTGCGGTTGCATTTGGGCTTCTACTTTTGCAATGTCCAGATCGATTTCAAACGTCAGTGGTGTAGAGACAAGTTCCATTGCGGCTTTGCCTTTTCAGGAGTGACTTTAGGATGGTAGTAGACACAGCCTATCTTCGGCGGTCTGAGATTTAGGGTAAGGGAACCTGCCCTCGGTGAGAGCTCAAAGACATGTCGGTGGGGTTGACCTCAATAGATGTTGGCACTACAAGAACAATGGCCAAAGGTGCAGGAACATCAACTGGTTCCACCGTTGGAACAGTTTCAGTGCTGATATCCGGATTATCATTGGTGACCACTACTGGAATGTCAGTAGCAGCAACAATATCAGCAGCAGGTGCTTGCTTCTTGGAGACATCTCGGTTTCTTTGGTGGGGGAGGCAGTGATGACTCAGCATATTCTGAGATAGTCTGTTCAGAATCACTCACCACCTGAGTTTTTCTCCTCTTGGTAGTACCAACTTTGGATATACCATCATCTACATTGATTGGCTTACGGTGAGTTTGTAAATATTTTGCATTGATGAGCCGAGCGGGATGGAGAGTGTAAATAGCTCCCACTGGGACATTCTTGCTTTCAAAGATTCGACAGAGTGAAGCGAATCCAGAGTGACCCTGATAAGTGTGAATTTTACACTTATTTTGCTATGTTTTTGTATTGATTTTCGTATTGATTCCTGGATGATTTTACGCTTTTTGGTATATTTTTGTGTATTTCAGGAATCTAGGTCCAAGGGGATAAAAGTGGAGGAAATAAGCTAATAATGTTGAAGAAGGACCAAACCGAGCGAAGACGTGAGAAAATGGACTGAAATCTCGAAGTATGAATTTTGTATAGCTCGCGATCGATCGGCAAGACATCGCGATCGATCGCCGAGCTTTAAAAAAATGATGCTGAACAGAAGACATTGGCGATCGATCGGCAAGACATCGCGATCGATCGCCAATATACAGTGCAGACTCGCGATCGATCGCGAGGGAACAAAGATCGATCGCGGATTGGTTTTTTTGGCTATCACGTCCAGTAGAGAATGAAGATTGATCGCGGAATAACAAAGATCGATCGCGGCATAAGAGTTTTTGGAAAAAGAAAGACTTTCCATGTTTGGTTCAAAGGGGACTCCTTCCCACATATGTTAACCCTATATATCAGACTAAGGGACGATTTTGAGGGAACTTTTGCCCACTTTTACACAGACCTAGCAGCCTCTCCTCCATCCAAAGCACCACCACAATTCATTGAAGAGCAAGAGCAACGCAAGGAATGAAAGAACGGAGCGACGCACGGAGCGACATCCTCGTTATCTTAGTATTCTGAACTTATTAATTTTTATATCAGATTTTGATGTTGAATTTGTTTAAAGACATGTTTATGCATTATAATTTGATTATGGTTGTTGGCTAAATTATTTGTCAAGACATAGGGGATCCCATGTTTGAACCCTTGAGTTAATTAACGGTTTCGATTTAATTTCTATGATCTTTGCGCATAATTAATGTTGTTAATGCTTGTAAAAGATTAGCTACCTTTTGCATGATATTGGTAATCGTAATTGAATTGACCATAGGAGATTACGATACGACGTAGTAAATTAGGCCGTGGGTTTTAGGTTGAGATGGACCAAGTAAAATCTAGCACACGTGTGATAGCAATAGATTTACCAAAATCGAAGGCTAGTAGCTTTCACAAAGCGTTTTTTCGGTATTAATCATTCAATAAAGACACGGGAGTGATTTATTGTAGGTTAATGCTAGACTTGTTATAACCGGACCAAGGTATAACGAATGAAATAGGAAAACTCGTCACCCTAGACCATAGAACATTGAATCTTAATTAATAGACAACTTTTGGGGGATTACATGGGTGAACCGACGTCTTGATAATTCGTTTATAAATTCTCTTCAATTATTCATCACTGCTGTTTAGGTTGATTTTTGTGCTTAAGTCAATTTAGTTTAATAATCATTCCTTAATCGTAGGTTAAATATAGTAATTCTAATTGATCGTGGTAATTGCTACTAGTCCCTGTGGGTACGACACTCCTTACTCTTAAACCATTATATTAAAACTTGACACCGTGCACTTGCGGTACATAAATCGCTACACTGAAAATAACTGTTTAAAATAAAAGCGATCAAGTTTTTGGCGCCGTTGCCGGGGACTAGTTTAAGTAATATCATAGGAGATTAGTTGACTATAATTTAGCCATAATATTTTTTTATTTTTACTTTTACTACGGTTTATACGATTTCACCACTGTTGTTCCTTCGTTGTGTTGAATTTTGCAGGGAGTTATCTTTGTAGTGCATGCTACGAAGTGACAGACCTATATTAGAGCCACTTGACTTGGAGACTGAACGAACTTGTAGAAGACTTCGGAAAGAAACTAGAGAGATGGCTGAGAATAATCGAGGGAATGGTGAACAACACAATGAAGAAGTGCCAATTATAAGATCCATGATGGACTATGCACAACCATCTTTTCAAGGCACCATGTCTAGCATAACTAGACCAAGGATTCAGGCTAATAACTTCGAGATCAAGCCTGCCATAATTCAGATGATTCAACATTCTGTGCAATTCGGAGGATCGCAAACTGATGATCCTAATGCTCATATCTCCAACTTTTTGGAGATATACGACACATTCAAGCACAATGGCGTCAGCGACGACGTCATCAGGTTACGACTCTTTCCCTTTTCTTTAAATGATAAAGCTAAGAGTTGGTTAAATTCATTGCCTGCAGGATCGATCACTACTTGGGAGGGGATGGCTCAAGCATTCCTATCAAAATACTTTCCCCCTTCAAAGACATCTAAGATGCGCAATGATATCACAACATTCATGCAACATGATCCGGAGACACTGTATGAAGCTTGGGAGCGCTTCAAGGATCTACTTCGAAGATGCCCACATCATGGCCTTCCGATTTGGCTTCAGGTACAAACATTTTACAATGGTTTATTTTCTGCTAATAGATCTATGATTGATGCAGCAGCAGGAGGTACCATTATGAGAAAGTCACATGAGGAAGCTTACACACTCTTGGAAGATATGGCATCCAACAGTTACCAGTGGCAGTCCGAAAGGAATGTGCCCAAAAGACCAATTGGGATGCATCAAGTGGACGAAGTGACATCAATACAAGCTCAATTGGAGGCTTTGAACAGGAAGATGGACAGTTTGAGCATGACAGCCATGCAAGCTCAAGTGATCACGTGCGATTTATGAGGAGGCAACCATCCAAGCACGGAATGTCAGGCAGGTAACCCTTTTATGCTATCTAATGAACAAGCTAATTTTGTAGGAAATAGACCACCACAGGGTAATTCATACTCCAACAACTATAACCAACCGTGGAGGAATCATCCGAACTTCTCTTGGTCCAACCAAAAGAATGTCTTGAATCCACAACCTCCACCGGGTTATCCACCAAAGCCAAGTATGGAAGAGTTGCTAACTAAGTTCATGACGATGACGGAGAATAGGATGCAAAATCAAGATGCATCAATTAAGAACTTGGAAACTCAAATGGGGCAAATGGCAAATATGTTAGCGGGAAGAGCACCAGGAAGCTTACCAAGTGATACGGAAAAGAACCCCCGAGAGCAAGCCAAGGCGATCTCATTGAGGAGTGGAAAAGAAATTGGATCACAAACTGAAGATCTGGACGATGAGAACGTAGTTGAGTTGAAAGGTGAGAATGACATTCAGACACGTGAAAATGGTGAGTCTACTCCTACTACTGCACCTATCGCACCACCCAAGAAGGTACAAATCCCTCCCCCATTTCCTGCTGCATTGAAAAGGGCAAAGGTAGATGCTAGTTTTGCTAAGTTCTTAGAAATCTTTAAGAAATTACAAATAAATATTCCATTTGCTGATGCTTTACTTCAAATGCCTAGCTACGCTAAGTTTTTGAAAGATATTCTGTCGAATAAGAGGAAATTGGGTGAGCATGAGACGATTAAATTAACTGAGGAGTGTTCTGTCGTTGTCCAAAACAAACTGCCTCCTAAGTTGAAAGATCCAGAGAGTTTTTCTATACCTTGCACAATTGGGTCTATTTCATTTACAAAATCTTTATGTGATTTAGGTGCGAGTATTAATCTTATGCCTTTGTCAATTTTCAGGAAGTTGGGACTTGGTGAGCCAAAACCGACCACGGTTTCTTTGCAATTGGCAGATAGGTCTGTGACATACCCACGAGGAATCATAGAGGATGTCCTAGTGAAGGTCGATAAATTCATCTTCCCGGCAGACTTCCTTGTGTTGGATATGGAAGAAGATGCTGACACGCCACTGATCTTAGGAAGACCATTCCTTGCTACTTGAAAGGCACTTATAGATGTCCAACAAGGGAAGTTGATCCTCCGTGTAGGGGAGGATCAAGTCACTTTCAACGTTTATAAAGCTTTAAAACACCCACATGATGAGCATATGTGTTTTAGTGTTGATATTATTGATGTGTTATCTGCTAATGTGTTTAAGGGAACACACAAGGATGAATTGGAAGCATGCTTGGTAGAGGACATTGAAAAGCTGGGCGAGACCGTCGAGTTGAAAGAGACTATCGTTTATTTGAACGCCAATATTCCCCATAATAGGCGTGTGCGGAACAACCTAGGCGAGTTGGGTGAAAGGGACATGAAGCCACAAAAGCCCTCCATTGAAGAACCACCAACTCTTGAACTCAAAACCCTCCCTCCTCATCTCAAGTATGTTTATTTAGATTGTAGTGAGTCATTGCCTGTAATTGTCTCTTCATCTTTGACAGGTATAAACGAAGACAAACTACTTAGAATTTTGAGGGAGCATAAGAAAGCATTCGGGTGGAAAGTAGCGGACATAAGAGGGATAAGCCCATCAACATGTATGCATAAGATCTTAATGGAGGATGCTTACAAACCCGTGGTTCAACCACAACGCAGGTTAAACCCAAAGATGCAAGAAGTGGTGAAGAATGAGGTCATCAAACTGCTGGATGCAGGTATTATCTATCCCATTTCTGATAGTGCATGGGTTAGTCCTGTGCAATGTGTACCCAAGAAAGGAGGTATGACTGTCGTTAAAAATGAGAACAATGAATTGATCCCTACTAGAACAGTCACATGTTGGCGCGTCTGCATTGATTATAGAAAGTTAAATGACGCCACCCGTAAAGACCATTTTCCCCTTCCATTCATTGACCAAATGATAGAGCGTCTAGCAGGGTATGATTTCTATTGTTTTCTAGATGGCTATTCTGGGTATAATCAAATAGCTATTGCACCTGAGGACCAAGAGAAGACTACCTTCACTTGTCCTTATGGTACATTTGCTTTTAGGAGAATGCCATTTGGATTGTGTAATGCGCCTGCAACGTTTCAAAGATGTATGATGTCTATTTTTCATGATATGGTTGAAAAATTCTTAGAGGTCTTTATGGATGACTTTTCTGTCTTTGGGGATTCTTTTGATGCTTGCTTAAATAATCTTGACTTAGTACTGACAAGGTGTGAAGAGACGAATTTGATACTAAATTGGGAGAAATGCCACTTCATGGTACAAGAGGGAATAGTCTTGGGACACAAAATATCCCACAAGGGTATGGAGGTGGACCGAGCAAAGATCCAGGTGATACAGGAACTACCTCCACCAGTATCAGTGAAGGGGGTTCGAAGCTTCCTAGGCCATGCAGGCTTCTATAGGAGATTATTAAAGATTTATCAAAAATTTCAAAACCACTCTCCCATTTACTGACTAAAGATGCACCTTTTGATTTTAATCCTGATTGTATGCAGGCATTCGAGACATTAAAGGAGAAGTTAATAACAGCACCTGTGTTGGTAGCACCGGATTGGGATACACCATTTGAGTTGATGTGTGATGCTAGTGACACAGCTGTCGGAGCAGTATTGGGACAAAGACGGAATAAGGTATTTCATACTATTTACTATGCTAGTAGAACTTTAAATGAGGCACAACAAAACTATGCCACCACTGAGAAAGAACTGCTAGCAGTAGTATTTGCATTTGATAAATTTCACTCTTATCTCTGTCTATCCAAAGTAATTGTGTACACTGATCACTCGGCACTTAAATATCTTCTTGCTAAAAAAGATGCTAAACCACGTTTAATCCGATGGATTCTCCTATTGCAAGAATTTGATTTAGAAATTAAAGATAAGAGGGGTGTTGAGAATGTAGTAGCGGACCATTTATCGAGGATTGATAATATGATGGAAAAACATGATAATGAACTGGAAGAAATCAATGAAAAATTTCCTGATGAACAGCTGTTCCAAGTTCTTGCACTACCATGGTATGCCGATTTTGCAAATTATCTGGTTAGTGGTATCCTCCCACAAATGACCTTCTATCAGAAGAAGAAATTCTTATCTGATGTTAAACACTACATGTGGGAGGATCCATTGTTGTTTAAAGTTTGTGCAGACAACATGATCAGGAGATGTGTACCGGAGGAGGAGATGGCATCTATTATGAGCCACTGTCATGACCGAGAGGTAGGAGGCCACATGGGTCCAACAAAAACTGCTGCCAAGGTACTTGAATCGGGTTTTTACTGGCCTACCTTGTTTAAAGATGCATACAGGTATGTATCCACTTGTGATAAATGCCAAAGAACGGGCAACATTTCTAGGAGACATGAAATGCCTTTAAACAATATGCTTGAATGTGATTTATTTGATGTTTGGGGCATAGATTTTATGGGACCATTTCCAGTTTCATGTTCTAATTATTACATACTTGTCGCTGTGGACTACGTTTCAAAATGGGTTGAGGCTGAAGCTTCACGCACTAATGATGCTAGAGTGGTGGTAAATTTTTTGAAAAAGAACATTTTTACTCGATTTGGCACTCCTCGAGCAATCATTAGTGACGGTGGGTCACACTTTTGCAATAAACTCTTTGAAAAACTTTTGAGCAAATATGGTGTCACCCACAAGGTTGCAACACCTTACCACCCACAAACATGTGGGCAAGTAGAGGTTTCTAATAGAGAAGTGAAACAGATTTTGGAAAAATCAGTCAATACGTCTAGAAAAGATTGGTCATTGAGGTTAGATGATGCTTTATGGGCATATAGGACGGCATTTAAAACACCTATTGGTACATCACCATATAGGTTAGTTTTTGGAAAAGCATGTCATCTTCCTGTCGAGCTAGAACACAAGGCATTTTGGGCAATAAAAAATCTGAATTTTGATTTAAACTGTTGCAGGTGAAAAACGACTCCTACACTTAAATGAAATGGATGAGTTTAGAAACCAAGCTTATGAGAATGCCAAGATCTATAAAGATAAAACAAAAAAATGGCATGATGCTAAGCTTAGCCAACGTGATTTCAAGGAAGAGGATTTAGTCCTGCTTTTTAACTCCAGATTGAGACTCTTTCCAGGTAAGTTGAAGTCTCGATGGCAAGGACCATTCACTATCACAAGGGTATTTCCATCCGGAGCGATCGAGATCAACGATCCAACCAAAGACACATTCACAGTCAATGGACAGCGGCTGAAGCACTATCATAGAAATGATTTCAGTCCGCCTACTGTTGTTCATTTTGACTCCTAAATTGATGTTGGTAATAAGTCCAGCTTGGGACTATAAATTAAGAACACCATTTTCCTCCCTTTTCCTTGTTTTTATTTTTTTAGTTAGAATTTGTTTGATTTGAAATTGTGTTTCAAGGATTGACTCCGTGTGTCAATTTTGCAGAGTGGGTGGAGAAGAGCGAATCCCGAGAGCAAGAATGTTGAATAAAAAAATAAAAAAAAAAAATTCGGGCAGTGTGTTTTGGCGATCGATCGCCATACCATCGCGATCGATCGCCAAGTCCAGAAAAAAGAAAAAAAAAATTAATTTTCAAATTGGCGATCGATCGCCATAACTTGCGATCGATCGCCCCATTCCAGAATACTCTCACGACCGATCGGCCAATATTCGAGATCGATCGCGAGGTCCCATATTTCGTTTTTTTAATATCAGAATCAACATTTTTCACACATTACACACACTCAAACTCGAAACCCTCCCCCAAATTCCCCAATTTTCCTCAAAATTTTTCCAATCCATCTTCAATCCTTCAATTTTCTTCAAGATTTTCGATACATATCTTCAATTCTAACATCAAGCCTCAATCTTTCACAGGAATTAGCAAGAGAAAAGGAGTTTTTGAGCACCCTCCACTCCAATTTGAAGCTATGGAAAGCTAAGGACTATCACTAACAAATTTTCAAAATTTGTTGAGGTATTTTGGCTTTGCTATACATGGTCCATGAATTGATTGATAATTAAGTGTTGGGGTGTCAAGTTCTTAATATTTTGAATTGTAAGTTGGTGAAGTTGGAATTGTATGATATTGTTAAGTTTGGGGGAGAATTGAAGAGCTCCTTGTGGATTATTGTGTGGTTGGGTTAGTAACCTAACTTGGATAGGTGGTTGGAGGATTTGTGCTTGCTCTATTTATTGTATTGGTTGGTAGTGGTGTTGGTATCTTTGATTCTAGGGATGGCACCGAAGCGCAAGCCAAAGCAGGCAGTTCCCGCTCCTGAGGAGTTTGACTCCTCCAAGTTCATAAGTAATGCAGCTGCAAAGTTTTATGCGGTATACCGGAAGAAAAAGGTGATACGGGAACGGGGAATGGACACGAGCAAGCTCGGCTGTGCTGTGATCCAAGAGGCACTCCGGCGAGATTGGTACTCTTTTGTTCGCCAACCACAAGATGCGGTGGTTTCTTTAGTCCGGGAGTTCTACTCCAACCTCCGGGCACAGCACCAAATTGAAGCCAACGTTGCCTCAGTACGGCAGCAACCAGTTCTCTTTGATTCACAGGCTATCAATGCACTATATAACATGCCCAACATCCCGGAGGATGACTATACTATTTATTGCCGGAATCACGTTGACTTGGATGCGATTTTGTCAACCATATGTATAGAGGGAACACAGTGGCGACTGAACGCCGACGGAAAGCCACAGCTTGTACTGATATCAGATCTGAAGGAGGAGCCCAAGGCTTGGTTTTCATTTATTGTAGCTCGGGTCATGCCATCAACCCACACATCGGAAGTCACAAAGGACCGAGCTATACTGGTATACGCCATAGTTACCGGACTTACGATCGATCTCGGACGTCTTGTCGAGGCCGCTATCCGGAACTACATTCGAGG
This sequence comes from Haberlea rhodopensis, assembly GCA_907163345.1. Classification (NCBI taxonomy): domain Eukaryota; kingdom Viridiplantae; phylum Streptophyta; class Magnoliopsida; order Lamiales; family Gesneriaceae; genus Haberlea; species Haberlea rhodopensis. The sequence goes on from CAJQUN010000220.1 coordinate 444,869, forward strand.
CCCTCCCACTTCTGGTATGCCATGCCCCTCCACGATCACCAGTTTATGCCAGCATGCGGAAGTTGTCTGGGACTCCGCAGAAGAGGCCGTTCCACCGAAGGCATCACTCGTGGTCGATCATCCTGCACCAGCCACAGTCAGACGGCTGGCACAATCACGACCTAGCAGCAGCCACCTTCCTGGACCATCATCATCTGCTGCTACAGTGCCTACTTCCATTACGATGGACTCTCTCCATCATGAGTTGCAGGAGATACGGCATGAACTCCGATGGGGCCACCAACAATTATACCCACCTTTATGAGCCTAAATGAAAAAAAAAAAAATTAAATAAATTCTTACCCAAAGGGAGTATAATGTTTCTCATTAGATGCACTTTAATTGCTACATTTGGATGAGCTTATTATTGACAAAAGGATGAATGAGAAAAGAAAAAGATAGATAAAAAAAGCCTTGAGAAAAAGTGATTAAATAAGACCCAAAGTGGCCAAGGCTATAAAAAAAAGAGAAGAGAAGCTCAATGTTGTGCTACAAATGTGAACTGTAAATGCTTATACTCTCTTCTTTCCATTATCCTATCTTTTCTTTGAAGCCAAACACCAAAGGCCTGTCATTATAAGCTTCAAAAGACCTTCTGATCCAAGTCTAGAGAATAATTACATTAGTGGAGAAGTGCTTGAAAAGTAGACTTATGGAGTGCTTAATAGTAATCTTGCCTTTGAATTTACTAGCAGAATTTGATCTTAAAAATATATATGAAACTCAATGATTGACAATAACACACACGTTCCAATTTTGCGAGGTATTGCTTAGCATAGGAGAAAACACTTCTTGTTGATTTTTGGATTAACTCTTGTTGATGTGTTAGTGAGATTTCTGAGCTGTTACATCTGAGTTGTTAAGTTAATTCTGTTAAAGTATTGATGATAAGCTCTACAGTTTGATTTCATTGCTTGCTCGAGGACGATCAAGCCTAAGTTTGGGGGAGTTGATAAGTGTGAATTTTACACTTATTTTGCTATGTTTTTGTATTGATTTTCGTATTGATTCCTGGATGATTTTACGCTTTTTGGTATATTTTTGTGTATTTCATGAATCTAGGTCCAAGGGGATAAAAGTGGAGGAAATAAGCTAATAATGTTGAAGAAGGACCAAACCGAGCGAAGACGTGAGAAAATGGACTGAAATCTCGAAGTATGAATTTTGTACAGCTCGCGATCGATCGGCAAGACATCGCGATCGATCGCCGAGCTTTAAAAAAATGATGCTGAACAGAAGACATTGGCGATCGATCGGCAAGACATCGCGATCGATCGCCAATATACAGTGAAGACTCGCGATCGATCGCGAGGGAACAAAGATCGATCGCGGATTGGTTTATTTTGGCTATCACGTCCAGTAGAGAATGAAGATTGATCGAGGAATAACAAAGATCGATCGCGGCATAAGAGTTTTTGGAAAAAGAAAGACTTTCCATGTTTGGTTCAAAGGGGACTCCTTCCCACATATGTTAACCCTATATATCAGACTAAGGGACGATTTTGAGGGGACTTTTGACCACTTTTACACAGACCTAGCAGCCTCTCCTCCATCCAAAGCACCACCACAATTCATTGAAGAGCAAGAGCAACGCAAGGAACGAAAGAACGGAGCGACATCCTCGTTATCTTAGTATTTCTGAACTTATTAATTTTTATATCAGATTTTGATGTTGAATTTGTTTAAAGACATGTTTATGCATTATAATTTGATTATGGTTGTTGGCTAAATTATTTGTCAAGACATAGGGGATCCCATGTTTGAACCCTTGAGTTAATTAACGGATTCGATTTAATTTCTATGATCTTTGCGCATTATTTATGTTGTTAATGCTTGTAAAAGATTAGCTACCTTTTGCATGATATTGGTAATCGTAATTGAATTGACTATAGGAGATTACGATACAACGTAGTAAATTAGGCCGTGGGTTTTAGGTTGAGACGGACCAAGTAAAATCTAGCACACGTGTGATAGCAATAGATTTACCAAAATCGAAGGCTAGTAGTTTTCACAAAGCGTTTTTCGGTATTAATCATTCAATAAAGACACGGGAGTGATTTATTGTAGGTTAATGCTAGACTTGTTATAACCGGACCAAGGTATAACGAATGAAATAGGAAAACTCGTCACCCTAGAACATAGAACATTGAATCTTAATTAATAGACAACTTTTGGGGGATTACATGGGTGAACCGACGTCTTGATAATTCGTTTATAAATTCTCTTCAATTATTCATCACTGCTGTTTAGGTTGATTTTTGTGCTTAAGTCAATTTAGTTTAATAATCATTCCTTAATCGTAGGTTAAATATAGTAATTCTAATTGATCGTGGTAATTGCTACTAGTCCCTGTGGGTACGACACTCCTTACTCTTAAACCATTATATTAAAACTTGACACCGTGCACTTGCGGTACATAAATCGCTACACTGAAAATAACTGTTTAAAATAAAAGCGATCAGGCCCTTCACCGAGTTAATTTAATTTAGCAAAACTTGAAATTGAACCACCGACCAGTTGATATCCATTCCCTTTACTATAGTACACATCACCTCAAACTTCTCTGGGGTGATGACGTCAAATGATCCAGCTTTGCACAGTAGCCCCTTGGTTATAATATCGGCAAGCTGTCAGAAATGGTTTTTCATCAAATCTTTTTGAACGGAGGACTTCTCAGAAGAACATCAGATCCTGAGAGCACTGTCCGCATTTCGTCTTGCACATCGACTGATATAGTGGAAGGTCAGTGAGTCCGGTAGTATGGAGACGTTGAGTTATAAAATCCCCATGAATGATTGTGACAGTCTGGCCGGAGAGGGATGATACCACTGAGTTGTCGACCACCCTTGCAGTAGCATAAAACTCTTGGAGAGTTTCTCTATAGAGTGTAGGTGCAAGGCTCGGCATAACCAGTAGGCCGGAGTTATCCAGATTTTGGAAAATGCCCTTCATCTCCTCATCAGCAATGGTGTAGACCGAGTTGAAATCTACATGGACAGTGTTTGTAATGAAACTAGGTTGGCTAGTCTTCGACATTTCTGATGTGAGAAGTGGAGAAGCTGATTAACTGTGAAAGAGAGTGCTTCGAAAAAAAATGTTAGAACAATAAATTTTGAAATGGTAAAAGTGAAAAGTAAAATTGTAATGGCGGTTAAAGAGAAAGGGTAGATGTAACATCGTACTGTAGATGAGCGGACACATGGACACATGGCGTTCATCTAACCAATAAAAATTTGAAATAAAATAAAAAACGTACACGATGTGAGCGGGACCAAAATAATTCATCATTGATACAGAATTAAATTTGAATTCCGACGTTCCAATTGGTTGCTAAGTAATGGAGGTTATTATTAGCAAAGCATATATGATAATGTACACTGGTATGTAGAGTCTACTGGTGAAGTAGCATCTACTGCAGCAGGCAATTATTTTACCAGCTGAGCATCAGTGGACCTTCAACACAAGTTCCTCCTAACTTAAGATTCCCCCTAAATTCATGCAATATCTAAAATGTAATTCCCCTTGAATTCATCATACATGAAAAATGAAACCGGTAGGATCATTTGGTTATATCAATTAAGCCAAGTATATTGCGAAAGTAGGAAAACTTAGAGTTCGGTAGGGGTTTTGTGAAGATATCTGCTGCTTGTTGTTCGGTGGATATGTATTCCAGCCGAATCTCCTTTTTCATTACGTGATCTCGGATGAAGTGATGACGAATGTCAATATGATTGGTCCGAGAGTGAAGAACTTGATTATAAAAAATCGGTGCTTCAGTGGACTCAATTCCATAATCGCTCAATTGATATTGAATAGATAACAGTTGAGCACAATAGCTTCCAGCAGCAAGGTATTCTTCCTCTGCAGTAGACGTTGCGATGGATGTCTGCTTTTTGCAACCCCATGAAATCAATCTATCCCCTAGGAATTGACAATATCCACTGGTACTTTTCCTATCAATATTGCATCCTGCATAATCAGCACTTCAGAATATCCAACTAAATTGAACATTGAATCCTTTAGATACCAGAGACCGACATTCTCAGTACCTTTTAGATACTTGATAGTCCTTTTCAGCAGTGAAGTGTGATTGCTTAGTATTGGATTGGAAATGAGCACACATACACACAGCAAACATGATGTCAGGTATGCTGGCTGTCAAATATAGTAACGATCCGATAATACCGCAATGCCTCGTCACTTCGACTGGTATGCATGCTTCATCCAAGTCTAATTTAGCAGATGAACTCATAGGAGTTGCAGCTGCTGAACTAGTACTCATTCCATATTTTTTCTTTAGCAGCTCTTTGGTAAACTTTGACTGCTTTATCAGGATTCCCTCACTGGACTACTTGACTTGCAATCCTAAGAAAAACGATAACTCTCACATCATGCTCATCTCAAACTGATCCTGCATGATTTTGGAAAATCTTTCGCAGAGTTTTGAATTAGTACTGCCAAAAATAATATCATCAACATAAATCTGAACCAGTAGGGTATGGTCACCTTTTGTGAATTTGAAAAGGGTCTTGTCCACCGTGCCAATGATAAAGTTGTGCTCAGTCAAGTACTTTGATAGAGTTTCATACCATGCTCGGGGAGCTTGTTTTAAACCATACATAGCTTTGTTCAGTTTATAAACAGAGGAAGGCTGCTGATGGCTTTCAAATCCACGAGGCTGTTCAACATAAACTTCTTCCTGGAGTTTGTCATCAAGAAAAGCACTCTTAACGTCTATTTGATAGACTTTAAAGTCTTTAAAAGCAGCAAATGCAAGAAATATATGAATGTCTTCTAATTGAGCTACAGGGGCAAAAGTTTAATCGAAATCGATGTCTTCTTCCTGTCTATCCCTGTGCGACTAGTCTTGCTTTATTCTTGATAATAGTACCATTCTCGTCCAATTTATTTCTACATACCCATTTCGTACTTATAACAGTATGATGTGGTGGACGTGGTACTAAGTGCCATACTTTGTTTCTCTCAAATTGATTAAGTTCTTCTTGCATAGCTTCTACCCAGTTTGGGTCTAATATAGTGTCATCTATCTTCTTAGGTTCTATATGGGAGATGAATGCAGCATGAATAATCCTCTGGTGCATATAGGAGCAGCAGGATTACCTATGACCTGCCCGGGTGGATGATCATTCTTCCACCTGAGCGGAGGTCCAAGAGGATTTGGTTTTTCGTTGGTGTGAATATGAGTAGGTAGCTCAGTAGATTGAATTGGCTCAACATTTACGTTTATTCTATCTACTACAGCAGGGGTGTGCATAGTAGTGTCCTCGTCAGCAGGTACCTCTGCTTATGCTTCTGGGACTTCTGGTTCTAAAATGCAGTCTACCCTACTTCTGTAATCCAACTCGTCATCAAAATTATCATCAATATGAGTGTTTTCCAAATGATTACTCAATTTATTGATTTGTAGTTCAGATACAGTACAATCAGTAGATTCATCAAATTGTAAATGAATAGATTCTTCTACTGTGATTGTTCTATTATTAAATACTCTGAACGCCTTACTAACAGCTGAGTAGCCAAGAAATATTCCAGCATCAGATTTAGCATCAAAAGCGGTAAGTTGAATCTTTCCATTGTTGTGAATAAAATATTTGCAACCAAACACATGGAAATAAGAAATATTTGGCTTACTGTCATTCCAGATCTCATAAGGTGTTTTATTTGCTCGCTTATTAATCATCGATCCGTTCTGCGTATAACAAGCTGTATTAACTGCTTATGCCCAAATCTCTGCGAGATTCTGATTCTGCAAGCATAGCTCTCGCAGCTTCTTTCAAAGTGCAGTTCCTACGCTCAGCAACTCCATTTTGCTGTGGGGTTCTAGCAGCAGAGTATTCATGTTTAATACCAAGGTCATCTAGATATGATTCGAGTTTTTAATTGGTAAACTCGCTACCTTTATCACTACGAATTCTATCTATCCCACACGATTTCTCATTTTGTAGTCTTTTCAGTAGTTTGATCAGCTTTGGAGTAGCCTGATCTTTGCCACTTAGAAACAAGACCCACGTAAAATGAGTGTAATCGTCTATTATCACCAGGGTGTACTTCATTCCCCCTAGACTTGTTACCGGTATAGGATCGAAAAGATCCATGTGCAGCAACTCTAGGCACCGAGAAGAGGATTTACTCCCTTTGTTCTTAAAGGTAGATCAGATTTGCTTACCAAGTTGGCATGCCGAACAGATCTTGTCTTTTGAGAACTCTATTTGGGGCAGTCTAGTTACTAAATTAAGCTTACAAAGACTGACAATAGTTTTAAAATTTAAGTACCTCAATCTCTTGTGTCAAAGCCAGTTTTGGAACTATTCAATGAAGCAAAGCAAGTATGTAAGGCAGGCTGATCAAAAGTTCCAGTCAGTCTTATAAGTGTTCTCATGCCTTCTTCCTACAAGCATTGTACTACCATCGGCAGATCTAATTGTGCACGTGTACTGGTTTAATTCTACTGAGTGACCAATGTCACAAAGTTGACTAATGCTGATCAAGCTATAGCTTAAATTTTCAACCAACAGTATATCTTTAATACTAATGTTACCGTGGATAATCTTACCCATACCCACAGTTCTACCTTTCGCGTTGTCACCAAAAGTTATTCTTGGTCCGGTGGTGTTTACCAATTCGGACAATAGATAAGAGTTCCCTGTCATGTGTCTAGAACATCCACTATCCAGAAACCACTATGAGCTCTGAACTTGCTGGATTCTAGATCTTTGCAATTGAAGTGATAAATTTGGAACCTAATCCTACTTGGCTCCAGACAGGATTAGTCCTTTCGAGACCCATACTTGGATAACCCTGAATCATTTGGGTCTTTGTGTGTCTAGAAATGTGTGTGCAGTAAATGGTGATGGTGTTCTAGAGTGTTGTGTGTGATAGTGAGTATATGCATGTTGTTTTGGTTTTTGGTTCCTGTTGGGAAGCATATATCACTTCTGGACAGTCATACAATTATAATACCAGTTGGGTTTCACCTCTCGAGTTGCTTGACCAGTAGGTTTAGGTCCATTTCTGAACTTTTGCACAGGTCTAGCTTTCTTTATTGGCTCAACGTAACCAATACCTTTGTGTGATGCTCGCTCCTTAATGAGAGTTGTCTTAACAGGCTCCTTAACCAATTCACTTGGTTCATATACTGTGCTGGATCTAACAAAATTCATCGTTTGAACCTTGTTCTTCTCCAGACACAGCTGAGTTTTAATACCATATGAGTTACTGTCATTGTTGATATAGCCTATACCGGTAAGATCACCAGCAAGCCTTATCGACTCAAGCATTTCATCTTTTCTGGCAGTTGAGGTGTTCCATGTGCGAACCAACTTGATGAGTTTCTGGTGTGCACACTTAGCTTCATCCCTTTCTTTCTCGAGCAGACTTCATTTATCCCTTAAGCATTCCAGCACCCTTGATTGTTCACAATCAAGTTTACTGTCCTTCTATTCGATTGGGTTTGATTGTCCAGTCTTATACTTCTCGAAGGACTCATACAACATTTGATACTCATTATCATATCCTGCAATGCGTTAGTGTGTTCATTATGTTCAGAAAGATTAGAATCAGTTACCTCACTGTCATCATTGGCCATGAGACAGTGGACTCCTTCATCTTTACTTTCACTGGACGAGCTAGTAGATTCCTCTGATTCTGATTCTGAATCAGCCCATTTGCTCTTGTTTTCCTCCACAACCAGTACTTTCTGATCTCAGTCTCTTCTGGATGATCTTCTCTTTTCCTTGGACTTCTTATAGTCCTTGGATCCTTTCTTTGGCTTAGGAAAGTCAGCAATGAAATGTCCTAGTTTGAGGCAGTTGAAGCAGACACGATCTTCCTCTTCTGATCTATTTTTGAAGTTCTGCTTCCTTGGATAAGACTGATAAGACTTCTGATTTTTCTTCAGAAACTTGCCAAACTTCTTGACAAAAAGCGACATTGAATCATTGCACATTTGTTTGGGAGTCATCTCTGTTGTGGTGGACAGGGCTATGATGCAGCAATTAGTTGGTTGACTGATGTTGGGTTCATCTTCAACCCGAATGCCTAGCTCAAACTCATATGCCTTTAAGTCAGCAAATAGATCATGTAGATCTATCTTGTTTAAATCTCTGGACTCTCTCATGGCAATGGTTTCCACATCTCATTCTCTTGGGAGACCCCTCATTACCTTTATGGTGATTTCTTTGTTTGATAGGTCCTCACCTAGGCTGTTGAGTTCATTGATGATTCCAGTCACTCTTTCATCATACTTATTGAGAGTTTTTCCAGACATCATTTTGATGTTCTCAAACTTCTGTAGAGCGACAGTGAGCTTGTTTTCTTTGGTTTGGTCATTTCCTTCACACAGCTGTGCAATCTTTTCCCAAATGTCTTTAACCGTGGGACACATCTTGATTTTGTTGAACATGTTTTTGTCCAATGTTTTGAACAATATGTCTTTAGTTGCATTGTCCATATTTTCTTCGTCTTTTTTTCTCCTCATTGGTCCAGGATGCTCTGTCCTTTTCAACCATTTGAGGTCCACCACTAGTAATGACAGTTGCTATGTTGACCTTCATGATCTTCATTGGTCCGTTAGTGATGACGAACCACATGTCATCATCCTGAGCACTCAGATGTGCTTGCATCCGAATTCTCCAGTCATCATATTCATCTTTTTTGAACATTGGGAACTTGCTGAATGAGGCCATCAGTTCTTAGTATTTCTCAAAATTGAGAAGACCTTGCTCTGATACCACTTGTTAGGGTCGGAGTGGTGTTTAGAGGGGGGATTGAATAAACACTTAACTCAAATTCTATTTTTCTTGATACAACAGACTGTTAAGTACTGCAGTAGCTTCTCAATTGTTTGCAAGTCAGCAGACACTGATAATAGTGCGGAAGACGTCTGCTGGACTAGTGAGTTAAAGTAACTGAATGGTAAAATGCAGTAAGTAAGTGACACAGAATATGTTTCTTGATGTTCGAAGCACAACGCTTCTACGTCTCCCCTTCTTCCTTTGCAGGAAGGTTACACTAGAAGACTTTGGTTTACACTTTACAGTATACAACCTTCTTAGACACCCAAACAGCTTGGCCTAAACTCCTGCAATACTACTCTCTAAGCTGATTACAATGTGATTTTCAACACTCACACAAAATATAAATCTGTTATGGTTTGAGTGTTCTTCGAGCAGCAGATTCAGTAGGCTTTGATCTTCAATATCACAATAAGGCTGCTCTTGCAAAACTTCAGAATATCTTAGTGGAGCGTTTAAGGTTTTGCTTGAATGAATGAAGTTGATTTGTGTTGTTTTAGTTTTCTCGGATTGATCAACCACTTCTTCATTCTTCACTTCGACGTATTTATAGACACAGTGGTCTAACAACAACTTTTCTTCAATTGGAATGTTCTGCTTGAAATCAGCTTCCTGATTTTCTTCCAAATTTTGTTTGTCTTCTTTCCAATTTGGTTAATTAACGGCTCTTTCATTCTGACGCTAAAGGTGGCGATGATATCGTAGTGGTGCGGCGCTCTGTTGTACTTTTGTCAGAATGAGTTGTACTTATTCTATCTTGTTGCTTTGTACGTCTGATGACTTCTCATTTGCTGTATATCTGCTAGTTGCATGGTCAGCTGATGTTCATTTCATCATCTGCTGATTGCATGGTCAGTTGATGTTCATTTCTTCTATATCCGGTAGATGATAACTCTTGGTCTTTTGATCCGGTAGATCTCATTTATCCTTTCACCGGGTAGATAGCTCTACACCCGATAGATGGCTTTTCACCCATGGACCTTGTAGAGTTATTCATTCTTTTCTCTGTCAGTAGACTTCAATGCAGTGGATATTTCAAGTAATAGATATTTGTGATCACCAAAACTTGGAAATGTTTTCCCAACATATACTATCGACATTGTTTTAAATTCCAAGAGAATTCATTGTAAGAAGTTTGAAACTTCTTCTTTCTCATGAATTCTCCAAATACAATTTATTTAGCCTTAATGTGACTTATTGAGAAATTACATCTGCAAATTTTATTAGCCCATTTGAAACTCTTATTTCATTTACTTTTGATCGATGATTCCAATAATTAAATCTCAACCAACTATCTCAGAAAGAGAATTCACACTATAATCCCATAAATCAATTCAAAACATGAAATTTCGTTCTCAGATTTCAAATCATACAGTTAAATTCCAAATCTCTTCAAAGCCATCCTTAGTATTAATCTAAGGATTTTATATATTCATGTCATCAATCAGAACATCTCTATTCTCCAAGTTTCTTGACAAAACATTTAAATAAATCGATTTCCGGCCTTTATGTTCTTTACTCTACTATGTGTAAATTAATTCATTCAAAAATCATTTACTCAAACACTGTTAAACAAACATGCAATGCAAGAAATAAAATCAACCCTCAAATTGAAGGCCAAATTTTCGAATTAAAATCTGAAAAACTCGAACTCACTACCGTGCACAGTAACAAATGACTGCATGAATGTTTTCCGGTGATCCATGGTGGAGAAGAGGGCGGAGACTGGAGGCAAAATGTCGGTCGTGGTGAGGGGAAGGGATGAAACCTGCATGCTTGAACAAATTTATGGTTGAGACGAAGAAATCGAACGAAAATCGGAAGAACCCTAAAAATCACAATCGATACTTTTTGGCAAAAATTGAATGGATTCAGAAACTCTCATCGTGAATTATTGGTATGGAAAGGTGCGCCTGAGAGTGGGGAACAAAGTGGTAGTTTGGTTTCCTCGATGATGATCGGACGGCGGTGGGAGCATGCCTTTAGTGGTGAGTGATCGAACGCGAGCGCAGGGAGGGAAATGGAAAACAGGGTGATGGGTTTTTTTAGTGCGTGTATTTACACATTGTGTGCCACGGAAATGAACATATAACACATTAATAGTTGTATCCTAGCCCAGTTATGTACATCGGAGTGTCACTGGTGTACTTATATACTAAATGTATAATCGACACCTGGGATTTATATCCACCACTATAACACAAAATTTAATTCTTCATTTACATAAAATATTATTGGAGTTTATTCGACCATTTAAAAAATATATCTCGTTCCGATTTAATTGTCAATTCACATTCATATTGTCAATTTCACCTCTAATTAATTAATCTTCAGATTATTTAGTAATTAGTTTCCAAATTATAATTAAATAATATTAATCATATCTCGGGGCCTTACAATATTTCCCCGAGGATTTGCCTTTCCTAGGTTTCTTATATGTGCTTCCCTTGTTCTTGCTTCTCCCCGTTGACTCAATAGCAAAGACATTTGGCTGCGATGTAGAAGCACCCTGGGATATCCGCCTCATCTCTTCATTCAAGATGCCGCTCTTGATGAATTCCACACTCGCGACTCCTCTTGGAGCTGTATTTGTGAGTGATATCTTCATAGTTTCCCAAGACTCTGGTAATGAAGCTAGCACAATCAGGGAAAGCACCTCATCATCAAGCTTTACACCCATACTTGATAACTGTTGCACGGCTCTTGAATCTCGTTCAAGTGATCTGCTACCAAAGTTCCTTCTTTGTAACGAACCTGAACTAGCTTGCTCAGGTAGGAGAGTTTGTTGTTGCCACTTTTGGAGACATATAGTGTCTCCATCTTCATCCAATGTATACGAGCATGAGTCTCATTACAAATGTGATTATACACGTTGTCATCGACAAATTGTCGAATGTACCCACAGACCTGCTCGTGCTCAAAGTTCCATTTGGCATCTTATTTCTCTTCTGCTTTAGTCTCGTTGAACACTATTAGGTTCATCTTGGTGACAAACATGAGATCTTTCATCTTACTTTTCCAAAGTTGATAATTAGAAACATTAAGGCTAATCATATTTCTTGTACGTACTTCCATATTTTGTGTCTACTAACAACGAATTAATCGTTCAAGCCTGAACACAAAAAGAATTACTTCCTTAATACTATCTAGAAAACCTTTTCTGATGTGGTAGTTCAGACTAAGCTGTAACCACAGAACATATGAAAACTCCCTATAGTATTTGACAGTCGAGCTCTGATACCAGTTATTGGGGTATCAGGGAATCAGTATAGAATTGAGGTAACAATGCATCGGATATCAGAAGCACATTCAACAATTGAACATGATGAACACCAATATTTATAGTTGTTCACCCTAAATTGAGCTATGTTCACTCAAAAACCATTAAGGAGATTACTTCTTTATTGATAACAAAGAAGACAGGAGAATTGAGAATACAAAGTATTTTACTCAGAACACTCTGATTTTAATGCTAACTTTCTCTCCACTAATCATATTCCTTCCAAAGATAATATCTCCTAAGAAATTCTAACACTCAATCTCACTTTTATATCAACACTTTTATTTGTAGAAAAATAAAAGATCTGTGTTTTTGGGATGATTTTAGAATGAAAAATGGGTGATAGTTATATGTAGATATTAGGGAAGAAAACAAAAATTAATACCCCATTGCTTACATAATCAAACTCATCAAATTTGACTAACCCAAACATGTGTTAATTAGTTGTCAAATTTGAATTCATAAAAGGTGGCTTGATTCTCAGCATATATATGTATATAAAGATATGACAATTGTGATATCCGGAAATGGATTTTATTAATCTCGGAATGATTATAATCCTTGATTGATTTTAATTGTGGTAATTATGAGATAATTAAGGTGTTGAGACTCCCGTGGATGTTAATCTGGTGTCGGGGCTGTTGGATCCAAGGGTTGAGATGTTATTCTCATTGAAGTGTTAAACCTTGAAATTATAATGGTAGTGGGTTTTGGAGTCTGTGGAACTTTGGACTGAGATTTGAGGTGTAATTGTAGGAGTGTGAGATTTTATTGAACACTATGGTTATTAAGAGTTTTGGTGCGAGTATTTGAAACTCGAATTTTTGGAGCCTTGGTACTATATATACCAAGTGGACACGATGTTCAATAATTTTCCTCCCGGCTCACTCTCTCTCATCTCTCTCTCGCCTCTCTCTTCCCCCATTTCCCCCATTTTCCCCCTTGATGAAGAAATCAACATAAGGCTTGATTCTTGTGGGATTTTCGAGCAAATAATTGGGTAATCTTCTTCCCTTCACTTTTATCTTCGATTTGATAGTAGTTTTATAGAGTTTGGTGATGGTTTGATTTGGGTTTGAGTTTTGGGGGAATTTGAAGAAGTTGATAAATTGATGTATGTAATGTTTTTATATGTTTTAGTGGAGTTTTGAAGTATTGTGGGTGTTGGTTTTGAGTTTGGGTTCGAAAATCGCCATTAACATGAAGTTTTGGCAAAAATCAGGGCTAGCGATCGATCGCTATATTTACAGCAATCTATCGCCCAGAGAAAAATCAAAATTGGTGAGGATGAACAGTTTCAAAGATCGATCGCTAGTTTTGTAACGACCGATCGTCGGTTAAAAAAATGCTCAGCGATCCATCACTAGAATTGGAGCGATCGATCGCCGAAACGGAAAAGTTGGCAAAAAATGTTTTGCCGCCAAAGATTTATCGATCTTTGTCCTGAAAATTTTGGAAAATTTATATTTTGTTGGGAATTTTGAGATATGATAATGTGCAGTCTATTTTGACGATTATGACTTTTGGGTAAGTTTTATTGACAATGGGATAAGGTTACAAGTATTGAAACTTAGTAAGACATGTATTGCATGTTTGAGTTAAATGATAACTCAAGTTAATAAATGACAAAATGGGATGATTGGAATTGTGTAAGTGGTACGGTAACTCGTAATTGAATATGATATGAGGCATGACGTATTTGTTAAATGAATAATGATGTGATTGGGTTTTATTAATGTTAAATGTTAAATTTGTTATTCGATATAGATAATGTACAAACCTCCAGATGTTGAGAATGTTTAAATCATGTCGTCGACCATAAGGTACGTGTAACGTATGAGCATAGGTAAATGCCTTATTGTTGCATTTAAAGAATGATATATTCTTGTTTTATTTTATTTAGTACGTACGAATGTACAAGTACTGAAAGTATATTTGTTGACTTGGTTATTGAGAAATATGTTGATAGAGTTTGAGTTCACAAAGGAATGGTTTGATGATTATAGTGATGCCGCTATTGAGCGTGCGATATTTGTTTATGTCGATATTGCGCGTGCAAGGATTATTGATTCTGTTTCTATTGAGCGAGCGAGGTGATATCGTGAGATCTAAAGTTTAATTTGATAATTGAAAATGCATGTGGTTTTAATAAATCATTGATATAATGATTTAAATTATTGTCGATTATGGGATTGACAATTGTGATTATCGATTATGGATTGATGATGTGGTATTATGAGAACATGAACTGTGTAGGAGACTTCTTATTGGCATTGTGTACTCATGGAGTATTCTTTTAAATTACAGCAATGTATTCTGTAAATTATTAATTGTGTAGGTGTTGATATTGTGATTATGTTATTGGTATGCTTGCCCCTGTGGGGCTGTTTCTGTTGGAACAGGTAAAAGCAGGTACATCATTGGCTCAGGAAATGAGTTCAAGCTTAGAACAAGGATATTCCTGGGAGCGAGGTACCTATGCCAAAAAATTTATATTCGCCGTGCTATTGATATTGAAGGATGTGATGAGAATTACCTAATGTGATGAAAGTATGCACTAATAGAGATGATAAATGCAATAATCATGGGATTAGGAGATGAGACCTTACATTAATGGTATCAGAGCAGTGGTTTGCTCATTTGGTTTGTTGAGGCCAAGAGATGTGTTGATAGAAATGAATAGCACATAATTTATGCATGATTGTAGTTGGTGTTTGTGTGACACAACAATGCTGCTAATGTGCATTAGTATGATATGAGATCATAGATGAAATGTTATTGCTAACCATTGTGGTTGAAGGAGTGTAAGGAACACAATGAACGACGAGTGATGTACTATACTGATAGAATTCAGTGTTGATAGTAACTTGAGTTGTTACTAATGAAAGAATAAATGAATGTTTTTAGATTGTGTATATGTTGTATATAGTTATATACATGGCTAAGAAGTTTGATTTTGTAGGAAATCAGGAAACGAGAAATGAAATATGATGTGTGATGACAAGAATGGTGGACGGTATGATAATGCCGATATGGGACAAGGGACGACGTGATAATGTGGTATGGTTATGCTGTAAATATGAGAATGTGGGTAGATGTGAAATTATACACATGCATTGATATTGAATTGTTATCATGATATTCTTATTGTCATTGAGATATTTGAGAAATGAGCGTGTTATGGGAGCAAAGTGTTGCATGTGATGTGAGTCCCTCTTGAGTCTGAAAGGAGCAAAGTGATGCATACATGTGAGTCACCTCTTGAGTCCAAGTGTGAGCAAAGTGATGCATGTGATGTGAGTCACTTCTTGAGTCCGAAAGGAGCAAAGTGATGCATACATGTGAGTCACCTCTTGAGTCCAGGACAATACCGTTGAGCCATGAGCATTGTTGGCAACATACCGCTATTGTGTTAGCGATGAGATATGTGTGCCATTGCGGGCGATGTACCGCTATTGTATTAGCGATGAGATAAGTGTGCCATTGTTGGCGATGTACCAGCTGTGATGTCCGGGGATTTATGGTGTTAATCCCGGTGTTGTATTAATCCTTGATGGATTTTTAATTGTGGCAATTAGGAATTAATTGCGGTTTGGCATCTCCCGAGGTTGTTAATCGGGCATTTGGGATCGTTGGATCCAAATGATGAGATTGTATTCTCATTTTGGTGAAAAACCTATGAGTTGGGTTTTTAGTGGAACTTGGTGTCCGGGGTGCCTTATGTTGGGGCCAGTCTGGGGTTTTGCCGTTGGAGAGAGAGTTTTTGAAAACAGGTGATTTTTAATAAATCGTGATGTATTTGTGGAGGTATTGGTATTCTGGGGCATTTTGGCTATATATACCAGTTGGGCTTGGGATTCCGTCATTTTGGAATCCACCCCATTCCTCTCCTCTCCCTCTCTCTCTCTCGCCCCTCTCACCCCAAACCCTTCCCCCTTTTTCCTTTGATGAGCAAATCGGTGGAGGCTCGTCCTAGGAGCCGGATTTCTCGAAGATAAGTTGGTAAGTTTCTTCCCCTCGACTTTGTCTTCGATTTGATAGTGATCTTGTTGGTTTTTGGTTAAGTTTTGGTGGGTTTTGAATTTGGGGAGTTTTGGGTTAAAATCCAAAATGTTGATTTCAGTGTTTTCATGGAGTTTAATTGTTGTATTTGAGGTGTTGAGGTTGTATGGGGTGTTGGTTTGGAGTTGGGTGTGAAAAACACCATTAAAACTCGACTTTTTCGGAAAATCGCAGTCCGCGATCGATCTTGGCGAGGCGCTGATCGATCGCGACATGCTACTGGATTTGGGAAGGCGATGAGCAGTAGCGGCGATCGATCGCGAGAAGTGGGCGATCGATCGCGAGGGCCTTGGCGATCGATCGCAAGATGTGGCGATCGATCGCGGCTTGTTTTTTTTCGGGCAGTAGGGTATGGCGATCGATCGCGGCTTGGCGCCGATCGATCGCGGCCCTGTTTCCTTTGTTTTTTTCAAAATTTTGGAAGATGTCGGGGTTTTTGAATCGGGTTTTTAAGGGGCCGTTTCCGGGGCAATGTCTACATTCCAATGGGAATGCTATACTTTTAAAATGGATTGGTTGAGGCCAAAGTTTAATAAAACGGAATTCCCGGTTGAATTCTTGGTTGTCTTTTAAACTTGTTAATGGTATATTTTGGGGTATTATGCATGCTTAGCCGGGGGGCTTTTATTTTGGTAATCGTCATGGATTGACGATATGATTGGGAATCTTGAACGTGCTTGGACACGTGGTTGCATGCTTATACTTGATTGTGAGTTGTTTATGTGTTTTAGCACATATCTCTCGAGGTAAGGAAACTCAAGCAAAGTTTGGACTCGAGCTACGGAATTATAAGGTACGTATTGACGTACGAGCATAGCCCTTTAATATAATTGCAATTGTTGAGTGCTTGGTACACTGTATTGCAATGAAGGTGTGTGGAAATGCATGACACATAGTATTAGCAATACACGGAGATTGAAATACATGGTTTATTGTACTTGCTTCAAATGTCTATATATGCATTAAGAATTGCATGGTGCCGCTTTTGAGCGAGCAATGATTGGGATGTTGTCGCCTGTGAGCGAACATCGATTATGACGCCGCTGCCATCGAGCATGCGTGGAATTGGAATGTCGCTATTGTAGAGCGAGCAATGAAATGGAGATATGAAACCATAAGTGAGGAACATGGATTGTTTATAATCATTGTTTAATGATTTGATGTTATTGATTATGACATTGGTTTATGGCTCGTAGAATTGTTAATCAATATAATGATTAACTGGCATTTGGGAATTTGATGGTTTCAGTGTTTTGAGAACAGGGACAGTACAGGAAACCCCGGATGAGGATGATGCCATCCAGGGAGTATATTTTGTATTTCATAGTATTTACATTGTTGTAAATTATGAATTGTATTTTTGTGGTTATTGGTTTGGGATATTGGTATGCTCACCCCGTGTGGGGGCTGTCTCTGCTGGGGCAGGTGGTACAGGTGTAGCAGCAGCTTTGGAGTTGAGCTCGGGCTGTTGATTGAAGTACTTCCAGGATTGAGGTACCAGAGCTGGATGGACAGGCGCTCAGATCCAGAGTCGAGATCGAGTTGCGCTTGAGAGGTGCTTCCAGGATCGAAGCACCAGTAACGGTATCCAGCAGAGTGTTTTATACATTAGATACACGCTCATTCATTGAGTACTCTTATGTGAGTACATATTACGTGTATATGGAATGTATAAATGGGCTACGGCTCTTCTCTGTTCATTTACGGTTTGCACGCAATTAGATATAGAATTGCTAAATGAACTAAGAGTATGTTAGTGTATTATGAGGGTGCATGCTATATGGATAATCATGGTTGGGGAATTGAATATTATGTGGTTTAAATACAAGAAATTTTCTGGATAGCATATGGTGTTGCACTTGCATATGGTTTTTCCCCTGATAGTATGATTATATGCACTAATGAAATGGCTTAATACACTAATAACGGGTTAAGGGCACGGGGGGTCCTTACATTAGTTGTATCAGAGCAGTGGTTAGCTCTTTGGGGCTGTTGAAGGCCTGGAACATGCTGATAGGGATGAGTAGCACATATCTATGCATGATAGTAGTTAGTGTTGTGTGGCACAACTATTTTGCTTATATGCATTTGTGATATGTGATCATAGTGAAACAATTGTATGTCATGACTTCTATAGAATCATAATATAACCTGTTGATTATGATTGTGAGTTGTGACACAGGGACAACCAAATGGAGCATTTTGAAATGCATTGGGATACGGGAAGTACTTTGTACTCGTAGTTTATGCATTTACTCATTATAATCATATTGTGGGGAATATGGATTATCGTATGCTCATGGTTTGTGATTGTTCCTGTAGGAACACTATGACGCGAAAGGCTAAGGCCATGGTTGAAAGACACAAAACGGTAACCTGCATTTTATATACATCATGGAATTATGCATTGTGGTTGCATGTGTACATGTAGTGATGATTTTAATGCTTTGCCGCCAAATGTTGAAGCGAGGGGTGGGGGTGCCGCATGTCGCATTTGATCGAGGTGCATTAAAATACACTCATGATGATGTATATTGGAATATGGATTATGCTTTGTGATGCAGGTATGGATGGAATACTTGGTGAATATCCCATGAGTCATTGTTATGGATGAGTGATGATTTTAAATGCTTGCCGCTATTTATTGTTTTGTGCCGCTAAAATGTGAAGCGAGGGGTGGGAGCGCCGCATGTCACATTGAAGCGTGGTTATCATATGAGGCGAGGAAAGAATATTTGCCGCTAAAATGTGAAGCGAGGGGTGGGAGCGCCGCATGTCCATTTAAGCGAGGTTATTCTATGCCGCCTATATGAGAAGCGGGGGGTGGGAGTACCGCATGTTTTATTTGAGCGAGGGGCATTAAAATACACTACCGTGACAATGACTAGGGATCGGCTATATTGATTGGCGATGGTTCATGCCGCCAGGTATATTGATAGCGATGGTTCATTCCGCTATATTGATTGGCGATGGTTCATGCCGCCAGATATATTGATAGCGATGGTTCATTCCGCTATATTGATTGGCGATGGTTCATGCCGCCAGATATATTGATAGCGATGGTTCATTCCGCTATATTGATTGGTGATGGTTCATGCCGCCAGATATATTGATAGCGATGGTTCATTCCGCTATATTGATTGGCGATGGTTCATGCCGCCAGGTATATTGATAGCGATGGTTCATTCCGCTATATTGATTGGCGATGGTTCTTGCCGCCGGATATATTGATAGCGATGTCTCATTCCGCTATTCTATTGGCGATGGTTCATGCCGCCGGGTATTCTATTGACGATGATTCAGGCCACCGGATATTACATAGCGATGGGTTATACCGCTATGTGTGTAGCGCTGGATTATGTCGCCTACGAGCGATGGATGCTACTTGTGTACCGCTGGTGGACGACGGATACAGGTATTCCGCTATCTTGATAGCGATGAGGTATGGCGTATTACTTTTGTTAGCATCATTGTGGATACTACATGTTGTTATATACGTCATGTGTTTGACGACGAGATTATGGATGTCGTGTATTGACATGTACCGTCATATGTTTGACGATGTTAATTGGATGTCATATGTTGACATATGCCGTCACGGGATGACGATGACATAGTTGATGTTCTATGTAGACGTTTAGCGTCGTTTTGATGATTAATACATTTATGTTATGTGTTGAGTTGTATGGTTTGAGTGCCTTTGGTGGGCACATGGTAGTGTCTGGGTCACTAGTTGACGAGACCATTATACCGAGCAGGTTGCTCGAAGAATTATTGGGTGCACCGTACAGGGATTGGACCGCAGCACATATTTGGAGTATATATTGTTCGAGTAATGATACCCTTGGGTATACTCGCTGGTTTGGCTTAGGCCAAGTGATTGGTGGTAAGAGTAGTCATTGAGGAAACTACTCACTTGTTGTTGTGATCTGCGGTAGGCGTGGTCACACCCACCCTGAGGGTGTGGGATAAGTCCTAATGAGTTAGGATTGCTCCGTGGTTGAGCAAGGACACCGGGATGTCCATTATGTTTGGTTTTTAGAGATATGTGGGTGATGACCCACAACTCGTCTGGTATGTACGGTATGGTATACCGGAATAGGACGTGTGTCACGTTGGTAAGTTGGTATGAGCCTATGGGGCCAACGAACCGTTAGCCAGGTAGTGTTGCAGTCCTTGGTGTGCTTGTGTTAGCCATTATACTGCTCGTGTGATTCGAGTTTAGTGATGAGGACTTTTAGTAGACTCTTGTGGTATCTTTGTGGCATGATAATTGAGGCAAAGAATACCTCACGGAGGCGTTATACGTCAAATGTTTTTTTTAAGAGGCTTGTTTTGGGACGACTCAATTTTGTTGGAAATACCAACGTGAGCGTTGACAAGTCGTTGTTAGCTCTGGTTGAGCATCTTTGCTTGTGGTATGCGACGGAAGTCAGAATTGAAATTGTGTGGTATAGTTAGTGGAGTGACACTACTATATTGACTTTATCTCTTGAAGAGATTTGGGTTGTACTGTCATGGAGGCAGCTAGTTTTGGGTGGAGAGTTGATCGTGAATCAACCAGGGTAAGCCCTACTAGTGTTAGACTAGGTAATGGCTTCGTACTTCCAGTGAGACGTTCGAGGAGACGTCTCTGGGGTGATGCTCGAGTGTGGAGTACTATGACAATGGTACAGGGCATCGTTGTTTGAGTATACATGGCGTATACGAGTTTTTGATTTGATGATAGTGGCTTCGATGCACTATTCTGAACCAATTGCATATTTTGGTTCCGAGATATATGTTGGTATGTATATCCAGTTTTCCGAACGGTGGTTCGAGATTGGAGGGTCATGGATTCATGATACTATCCTTATGAGAAAGGCAGTGTTGATATACCTGCCGGTTGAATCTTTTGGGAGATTCATTGCTTTGGTTGTGTGGTGTTGATGTTGAAATCACACCCTTTGGCTTTGGTCTGTTGACCACTATTCTCCGTTGAGTGAGAATAATCGAGGTATGGCAGTAGGTTTTGGGACTTTGGGTATGCTTGGAGATACCCGAGTCTATTGCTTTGAGTGTGCCTGTTGTGTTGGTGCTTGGACATGTATACCCGTGTGTGTATACGAATGTCAACTCTATTTCGTTCCTTGTTGACCGTCGGATTAGTGTGCTTGGTTTGATGAATCTCCGGTGGGAGATTGTGGCAATTTGAGATTGGTAATCTCGATGGCACGATGTATTCTGAGGAATAATCATGAGGTCCGTTTGACTTCCCGTGAGGAGGGATTGTCGTGTTTTGGGAACCATGGTAGTTCTTGTTGGATAATTCGATAGCCTTCCTGTTTTAGGATTGTTGAATCCCAGGATAAATGAGGGATGGCCAGGATTCGGATTTGTTTAGTGTCACGGTCGACACGTGTTCGGGAATGCAATTGTTTGTCTTGCATGTCCCCTGTGGAACTTGAGACCTTGTGGAGTCTCGATAGTGTGTTTTGGACCAAGATGGGATTTCTTGGAACACCTTGTTTTAGACTTCTGTGGTGATGTGTTTTGTTTGGATTAGTGACCGTGGTTTACCCGATTCGGATTGCAAGTGGTGCAATTACTCCTTTGGAGGAGATGGACCGAGAAGCGAAAACCGGATTTTCTGTGAGTATACTGTTGTATACTAATGGTCCACATCATGACGATGCGTGTCAGGCATCGTGGACGATTGGTGGATATCATGGAGAGATATCTATGTTAGAACCAATGGGGTTTTGATTGATTTGCAGTCATGTGGACTGACTTCCGGGACGATTCACGTCGAGGTATGTTGTTACCTTTCGGGTTTATATTAGTTTTGGCTTTTGCTCTATTGTAGAGCTTGATGCGAGATTGGTGTTCTCGCAGTTGCTAGGTAGAGTATGCCGGTGCAAATTTCGAGGACGAAATTTTATTAGTGGGGGATAATTGTGATGTCCGGGGATTTATGGTGTTAATCCCGGTGTTGTATTAATCCTTGATGGATTTTTAATTGTGGCAATTAGGAATTAATTGCGGTTTGGCATCTCCCGAGGTTGTTAAATCGGGCATTTGGGATCGTTGGATCCAAAGGATGAGATTGTATTCTCATTTTGGTGAAAAACCTATGAGTTGGGTTTTTAGTGGAACTTGGTGTCCGGGGTGCCTTATGTTGGGGCCAGTCTGGGGTTTTGCCGTTGGAGAGAGAGTTTTTGAAAACAGATGATTTTTAATAAATCGTGATGTATTTGTGGAGGTATTGGTATTCTAGGGCATTTTGGCTATATATACCAGTTGGGCTTGGGATTCCGTCATTTTGGAATCCACCCCATTCCTCTCCTCTCCCTCTCTCTCTCGCCCCTCTCACCCCAAACCCTTCCCCCTTTTTCCTTTGATGAGCAAATCGGTGGAGGCTCGTCCTAGGAGCCGGATTTCTCGAAGATAAGTTGGTAAGTTTCTTCCCCTCGACTTTGTCTTCGATTTGATAGTGATCTTGTTGGTTTTTGGTTAAGTTTTGGTGGGTTTTGAATTTGGGGAGTTTTGGGTTAAAATCCAAAATGTTGATTTCAGTGTTTTCATGGAGTTTAATTGTTGTATTTGTGGTGTTGAGTTTGTATGGTGCGTTGGTTTGGAGTTGGGTGTGAAAAACACCATTAAAACTCGACTTTTTCGGAAAATCGCAGTCCGCGATCGATCTTGGCGAGGCGCCGATCGATCGCGACATGCTACTGGATTTGGGAAGGCGATGAACAGTAGCGGCGATCGATCGCGAGAAGTGGGCGATCGATCGCGAGGGCCTTGGCGATCGATCGCAAGATGTGGCGATCGATCGCGGCTTGTTTTTTTTCGGGCAGTGGGGTATGGCGATCGATCGCGGCTTGGCGCCGATCGATCGCGGCCCTGTTTCCTTTGTTTTTTTCAAAATTTTGGAAAATGTCGGGATTTTGGAATCGGGTTTTTAAGGGGTCGTTTCCGGGGCAATGTCTACATTCCAATGGGAATGCTATACTTTTAAAATGGATTGGTTGAGGCTAAAGTTTAATAAAACGGAATTCCCGGTTGAATTCTTGGTTGTCTTTTAAACTTGTTAATGGTATATTTTGGGTATTATGCATGCTTAGCCGGGGGGCTTTTATTTTGGTAATCGTCATGGATTGACGATATGATTGGGAATCTTGAACGTGCTTGGACACGTGGTTGCATGCTTATACTTGATTGTGAGTTGTTTATGTGTTTTAGCACATATCTCTCGAGGTAAGGAAACTCAAGCAAAGTTTGGACTCGAGCTACGGAATTATAAGGTACGTATTGACGTACGAGCATAGCCCTTTAAAATAATTGCAATTGTTGAGTGCTTGGTACACTGTATTGCAATGAAGGTGTGTGGAAATGTATGACACATAGTATTAGCAATAAACGGAGATTGAAATGCATGGTTTATTGTACTTGCTTCAAATGTCTATATATGCATTAAGAATTGCATGGTGCCGCTTTTGAGCGAGCAATGATTGTGATGTTGTCGCCTGTGAGCGAACATCGATTATGACGCCGCTGCCATCGAGCATGCGTGGAATTGGAATGTCGCTATTGTAGAGCGAGCAATGAAATGGAGATATGAAACCATAAGTGAGGAACATGGATTGTTTATAATCATTGTTTAATGATTTGATGTTATTGATTATGACATTGGTTTATGGCTCGTAGAATTGTTAATCAATATAATGATTAACTGGCATTTGGGAATTTGATGGTTTCAGTGTTTTGAGAACAGGGACAGTACAGGAAACCCCGGATGAGGATGATGCCATCCAGGGAGTATATTTTGTATTTCATAGTATTTACATTGTTGTAAATTATGAATTGTATTTTTGTGGTTATTGGTTTGGGATATTGGTATGCTCACCCCGTGTGGGGGCTGTCTCTGCTGGGCAGGTGGTACAGGTGTAGCAGCAGCTTTGGAGTTGAGCTCGGGCTGTTGATTGAAGTACTTCCAGGATTGAGGTACCAGAGCTGGATGGACAGGCGCTCAGATCCAGAGTCGAGATCGAGTTGCGCTTGAGAGGTGCTTCCAGGATCGAAGCACCAGTAACGGTATCCAGCAGAGTGTTTTATACATTAGATACACGCTCATTCATTGAGTACTCTTATGTGAGTACATATTATGTGACACCCCTTACACATATAACACATATACGACATACACATGAGACATATAACATAATATTTAATGGCAGCAGAAATTTCAATCTCATAACATCATGCAATCAAGACATGTATCAAAATATAATTTACAAGGCAGTATGCCACAAAATGGCCAAGGTTGTACCCCTCACAACCCAACCAAAAACCTATACAGTATATGCAAATGATGAGGTGAGGGAGAAGGACTAGAGTCAGCCAGCCGACCTTGGATCCATGACTTCCAACTACGTAGAAACACCTTGTAGAGTCAACTTTTATTTACAGCAACTGAAAAACAACATTTGCATTTGGGTGAGTTGCAAACTCAATGAGCATATTCAAATAACGTAATATTTACACATCACATAAGCATATAATTCATATCCACATAAGCACATGAATATACTCACATGATTCATCATCATAAGCTTTACATCCGTTCACATGTTTCAGATAAAATGAATGATGCATATGTATGTCTGTATTGTTATTCTGTTATGACCCAACTAATACCAAGAACAATCCGTGATCACGATATGGCCGGCACTCTGTAGATCCCCTTTTGAGTTCTCAATTAACTCGGGATCGATATTTTTTTGATTCTGTAATTCTGACCGTACTCAGAATGAAATAACACATGGTTCAAGGTCATTAGTGGCCATAACAGAGTTCTTTAATCTCTTATTAATGCACATGTCATAATCATATGCATAACATCAAATAATAAGATAAATCACATCACGTCTCAACATATACATTTCAGAACTCAATTTAGTTCTTGCACATCATCTTGCATTCATTGCAATTTCATTCAACAATTCAGGATACTTATATAACACAAATCACATACTTATATAAAATTAAATACCAAGTTATAAGGATATACTCACAAACGATACACCTATCTCGAAGAACTCTGTTAGTTCGCCTTATTGGTAGCTTGTTAGAGATTGTGACCTATACATACATGTCAAGTGTACAATCAATCAAATATCATTTCCCATATTATCTAGCCAAGAATTTATACAAAATTAATTACTAAGTTTGGACCTAGAACAAAATATCACTATATCGACAGTTGTCATCCTAAAGCACGGAACATCTAATTATGTAGGTAAGTTAAGCTTATTATTAGTTCAGATTATTATCCATATTGAATTATCTATGAATATTTAATATTCTGTAACATACCTTCTTGAAAAAGAAATGGAGTAATATTTTGTTCCCTTCCTTTGCAAATTTCTTTACATAACCCAAAACAAAACTACCATAGCATAATACCCAGATTTCTACTTCTTTCCCAAACAAATAGACTTCCAAGGTTGTCGATAAAAAAATAAGTATTCGTCATATATCTAATTCCATTCTATAAACCCACCAAATAAAGGATCACAAGAACTCTCACTAAATATAAAACCAGAATTATGCTCACTTCCCTTGTTAATGATAACAATAGCACTTGTTTAATCATTTAAAACTACATCAATAACTCAAAGTCAAAGCAATTAAGGAAACCCACCTCAGTAGCAGCACCCAAATCAACAACTATTTCATTTTCAATTTTCAATTCTTGGTAGGAAAAGTGAGGGTTTCGTGTTTTCTATTTCCTTTGCCAGAGAGAAAAATGAATAAGTACTGATATAACCACATAAGAAAACAAAGCCTATCTTCTCGTGTACATCAAACCAATTACAAAGTGAATTTGACTAAATTTGAATAGTTATCAGCTTATTATCTACTAGGAGACACCAATTTATTAAGGTAAATTTATCATGTGGACCACTGCTAGTTCACCCAATTACTTTATAGTCAATGACTGCAAATAATAGAGATAGGCGCAATTAAATTAATTTATTGTACATGTAATATCATTATTAATATTTTTGTCTTGAGTGGGGGTAATATCTAAACAAAATGGTGACAAGAATTCTGCCATTTAATTCTTCATCGTTCTCCTTCTTTTAATTTACTACAAAGAATCTATGCAATATTTTTTTTTTTTTTTTTTTGAAATCTATTCAATTATTATAAAATTTTAATACCATGTTTAGTATTTTATTTAATATCGTTGAAGATATCCACTATATTAATCTATTCACTATATCTATTCTTATTCTTACAATATATTCATCATATGTATTCTTATTACTATCTTCCATATTTTACAATCTCTATGCTTTCCAATACATATATAAAATGTCAAAATATATGACATGTTGTGTATGTATGATCATGTAAAGTTTTGGGTCATGACATATTACGTGTATATGGAATGTATAAACGGGCTACGGCTCTTCTCTGTTCATTTACGGTTTGCACGCAATTAGATATAGAATTGCTAAATGAACTAAGAGTATGTTAGTGTATTATGAGGGTGCATGCTATATGGATAATCATGGTTGGGGAATTGAATATTATGTGGTTTAAATGCAAGAAATTTTCTGGATAGCATATGGTGTTGCACTTGCATATGGTTTTTCCCCTGATAGTATGATTATATGCACTAATGAAATGGCTTAATACACTAATAACGGGTTAAGGGCACGGGGGTCCTTACACCAGCAGTACCGCTATTGTGTTAGCGATGAGATATGTGTGCCATTGTTGGCGATGTATGACTATTGCATTAGCGATGAGATATGTGTGCCATTATGGGTGATGTACCGCTATTGTATTAGTGATGAGATATGTGTGGCATTGTTGGAGACGTACCACTATTGTATTAGCAATGAGATATGTGTGTCATTGTTAGCGATGTACCACTATTGTATTAGCGATGAAATATGTGTGCTATTGTTGGTAATGTACCGACATTGGGTGATGGATATTGATTGGGTGCCGCCACTGGGCGATGAGTATTGATTGTGTACCACCCACTGTTGGGCGATGAATATTGATGTTTCGCTATTGTATTAGCAATGGATACTATTGTACTGCTATTCTGTTAGGGATGTATGTGAATGTCACATGTTGACATGTACCGTCACGGGTTGACGATGTTATTGTGAATGTCATGTGGTGACATATACCGTCACGGATTGACGAGGATCTTGTGAATGTCACAGGTTGACATTGGACGACCACGGGTTGGGGTTGGATTATTTGAATGTCATGTGTTGACGTGTACCGTCACATGTTAACGAGGTATTTTACGATGATACGGTATGGCGGCGAGGATTGACTTGTGCTGCCGTTGCGATGAACAATACATATATAGATACATGTATTGAGTTATATGATTTGAGTGACACTGACTGGCGCAAGATGGTGTGTGTCATAGGTTGACACGAGACCATTATGCCGAGCAGGTTTGCTAGATAGATAAATGGTTATGTCGTACAGATAAGTGTACTGCATCATGTATTGAGGTAAATGTGTTACGAGTAGTGTATGTAGTTGTCAAGGGACCTACATATATATATATGGATGTGATCGTACATACACATGAGAATGGAAAGATAAATCCTAATGGGCTAGGATTGAGATGTGATTGAGTGAGAAAATTGGAATGTCCCTTGTGTATCGGTATTAGATAAATGTTAGATAATGACCTACTATCTCTAATTGTTGTACAACGATAAGAAATTCATGATGTGACTCGTGAATTGTGAGGGTGGTCGTAGTACGGGAATGATATGGTATTGTATACTGGGATTGAACGTATGACACGTTGGTAGGTTTTGTATAAACCTAAGGAGGCTGCGATTTGCTAACCAGGTATGATGATTTATTGTTGCAGTAATATAGTAAGCTTACTGTAGCCACTATACTGCTTGTCAGAACCGAGTATGGTGAATCGCATGATGATACGATGATTATTCATAATTAACAACATATTGACGGCCTATATGCCTGTCAACCCCAAAGCTCCTCAAGCATTTCTCATAATCGACATGTCATAGGCATCAGATTCATCTTACATGCCCAGTTACTTATATATACATATTCGTCGTATCAAAAACATCAAACTCAACGAGCGTTACTTACATTTACATTTCATACGTATCAACACATGTGTGCATATGTAATTACTTCGTACATATCTGCTCGTACGTCACTACGTACCTTATCACTTGAATTTCTATGTCGAGCTATCCTCTTTTTGTCCTGAGATGGCTCTAAGAAAGTCCAACAACTCAATATAATCATTAATAACTCATTAAAGTGATATAATCACCACTTCATGCTATGGAACATATTCAAGTATATTACCCCCATACACTTTAGTACATGTTATAACACCTATTAACATATTTCTAACTCATCCATTCACACACTACACGTGCTTCAGAAGTAACACATCCCATCTCATTCTCCAACACCACTAAGACACTATAAAACTTTAAAGTTGGAATGTGTAGGTTTTTCACCACCAATTGATCAAGACTTTGCCCAACACTTGAACTACATTTAAGTATTTTAATGAACATCTTCCATGCATGATTTTAGTCTTGATCTTTTAACCAACAATAATATTAATCCAAGACATAACTCAACAATTTATAATTAAACCACTAACAAACAATATCAATAGCCATAATCCATAGCATATACTCATCCAATAAATGTAATTATAGACATAGCACATATACATCCTAATATAGGTTGGAGCACATCCAAACATGTATATCATCGTTTAAATACCACACTACAAGTTGGAACTACATACCAACATGTAAAAATCAATGCATAAACACCTTACAACACCCACTAATACATACAACACCCACTAATACATACACACGCCCACAGACCTAGTACCACACACACACGCACACACAGTACACACACGGCTGCACCATTCCATTTTATAGACAATACAACCAAGATATCATCCTCAAGCCCAAAAATTGAACCACATTAGCAACCCTTCCAATAATGGTAGTAAAATTGGAACCAAAGCTTCACAAATCCATCAAAATCGAGGCACACGAGGGAGATAATGACCAACATATTGTATATAATCTTATCCACACAAGCTTGTGAGAGAAATCGAGCTCAACCATTGCATTATCACCTCTATGTGTGAGGGAGAAGTGGATTGGCGTGAGGAAGAGGGTGAGAGGCGTGAAGATAGGGGAAGAACGGGTGGAGACTGATTATTATTGTGTGTATTAGGTGTTGGTGTGTGTTTTGAGTCTAACCCTAGTTTTTAAATCTACACCCATCAATTTTATTTCTTCCCACTAACTAATTAATTCATTTACTCAAATCTAAAAAATAATGCCCTAAATATTTACAAGATTTAATAATTAAAATTTGCACCACCAATTCACTCTTGATTCATTCCAAACAGGAGCCAACTACGATTTTCCAAATTATAATTGCATGACTATCTCATTCCATCACTAATATTAGATAAACACAATTTATTTCGAGCATCATTGCTCACCCCAATCACATTATTTTATCATTTGCAATAACACCTCTTTAATTAATTCACACGACAATTACATCTCACGTTTATTGTAGTCTCACTCCAACCCCAATTTTACAATTCTCATAAATTATCTCTGTGATTATATCACAATTTACTACGATTAAATAAAATAATTAAATGTAATTACTTTCGGGACATCACAAGGAAATCTTTGAAAGATCGATGAGATGGTGCGCGTGGTGTCGATGTTGAATACACACCATTAGTTGTTAGCTTGTCAATCATTATTCTCTACGGTGTGAGAATAACAGAGTGATTGTCAGTTGTGTTAGAGGCTTGAGAGTAAGATTGGAGATACCCAAGTTGAGTGCAAAGTATGCATGTGGTGTATTTGGGCGTTGAGGCATACTGTGGGGTCCTCGTTACTTAATCCATTATGTATTCAATTCACATACATATGTGAGTCTGAATTAAGTAATAACATGCACTAATGTAGATTATCTTACTAGTTAAGGTGTTACAAGGTTTACAAAACCCTAACCAACTATACATCA
The DNA here is from genome assembly GCA_907163345.1 of Haberlea rhodopensis. Taxonomy (NCBI): domain Eukaryota; kingdom Viridiplantae; phylum Streptophyta; class Magnoliopsida; order Lamiales; family Gesneriaceae; genus Haberlea; species Haberlea rhodopensis. Next base: position 475,163 of record CAJQUN010000220.1, read on the forward strand.
AATGTACAAGTAACAACCTACTCTAAGATAACCCCTATGCAGTGGTTCCCCTCGCAGCGGAAATCATGACTCACGCTCCCCACGTTTATGAGTCCCTACAGAAACATTCACACGATGAGTATAGATAACAAATATCTCAGTGCAATATCAAACCACAATATCAATATCAATGATAAAGCACAAATAAATCATCAATACGTGAATGTTCTGTATCATGCATCCACAAATGCACTATGTCATGACATGTCTCAACAATTACCCTATTATCACGAGCCCCATATGATATGCCTATTCAGCTCAATATGTCAGTGGAACCACATCACATCTTCATATTAGCAGCACATATCATAGTACCATGCTCATTTGTGATAATAGCCAGAGCATATACCCACACCAAGTGTATATCTCTCAAGCCAAAGCATATGTAGTATATCTATCGTGGCAACGATCCCAGCCAAAGCATATACCACACCAGACATATCTATCGAGGCATTAATCTCACCAAAGCATATACACATATATGAAATCCATGTATGAACATGCATATGAACTACCAATCATATGACACAAGATAACATAAATCATATGATATCAAAACCATAACATCATCATCACATCATATCTATACTCCGTACGTCAACACGTACCTGTACGGCGACACAAACGAGATAAATTAGGTGTCACTGGCTAAGTGCCTCGTTGTCCTGTCCCCTGAGATGATGCTACAACAATGCCAACAATATATCATGTTATCATAGGCATTAAAAATCAAATTCTACAAAAATATAAAATTTTTCAACATTCTGCCATCACCGATCGATCGCCTCGAATTCTCGATCGATCGCTGAACTGTTCACTCTTCCCCGATCGATCGAACAAATTCACCGATCGATCGCCACATGCTCACCGATCGATCGCCTCAATTCACCGATCGATTGCCTCATGCTCAAACCGCCTTAAAACTTTACTGTTCGCGGCGATCGATCGAGATCACATGCCGATCGATCGGCGCGATCAGAAAAAATGAGACAATGGCGATTTTGAGCTTATCTTCATGGTACTTCTTACACAACTCATTTCCTATCATGTAACCATGATTCATGCACTCCCTAGTATCATATAAACATGTTCCTAACATCCTAGAATGCAATTCTTGGCAAAGAAACAAGTTATGATTCTAAGCATCCATAATTGATATTTCCCCTTCACATAAATCAATACCAATTACATAATTCAAGTGTAAAACCATGAAATTCTTACCAAGATAGTAAGAAAGCACTTCACACACCTTCCTAGCTCAATTTACAAGTGAATCCCAAGCTCAAACCACAAGAAAGTTGAAAGAGATGGAGAGGAGCTTGGTAGTGTTTTAGTAGGTGTAAAGTGAGTACTATGTGATTCTCTTCCCTAAAGCACCTTGATATAAGGTCATTAGTTTCTCTAACCACTTGTTATCATATTGTTTGGAGTTAATAACATGTTATCTAACATGTACATGAAATGAACCCCAAATTCAAATTCCAATTGCAAGTAAATTCACATACACATGTAATTCCCTTCAAACTCATATCACACATCTTATGAAATGCAACTCACATGTACATTCTAATGCACCTTCAAATGCATGATACATGTACACCAATGGTATATTCTTTCACTCATTGTCATATATTATTTGTTACATATATTAATTCATTCTTAGTTCCACCCGAACCCCCAATATCATACCGCCACGTGATATAATTACACCATAATCATATCACACGTATATCACATAAATCGAGGCATTACAATTCTCCCCCACTCATTGAATTTCGTCCTCGAAATTGTATATACAACACATGCATATCATGATACACAACTCAATCATCCTACTATAAAAGATAGGAAACATAATCATGTATGCAATAGTACAATATGTATGTACCAACAGTATCATAAAACTGTAAAATCATACCAAAAAACAAATCTGGATACCGTTGCATCATATGCTGCTCCGTCTCCCACGTTGCCTCTTCGACACCCCTTCTGTCCCACTGTACCTTAACCATAGGAATCACCTTATTACGCAACCTGCGTTCAGCTCGATCCAAGATCATAACCGGTCGTTCCTCATACGACACATCTGTATCCAACTGTACATCAGGTAACTGTAATACGTGACTCGGATCTGGTTCATACTTCCTCAACAGTGAAACATGAAAAACATCATGAATACTACTCAATGCCGGTGGTAATGCCAATCGATATGCCAACGTGCCAATACGTTGCAATACCTCATACGGACCAATATACCGTGGAGACAATTTTCCACGCTTACCAAACCGTACTACACCTTTAAAAGGTGAAATTTTCAAGAACACACGGTCACCAACTTGAAATTCAAGTGGTCTACGTCGCTTATTGGCATAAGCAGCCTGTCTATCCTGAGCAGCTTTAAGTTTCAATCGAATTACTTTCACTTTCTCTTCCATGTCATGAATCATATCCGGTCCATGTAAGGAAGCCTGATCCACATCATCCCAATACAATGGCGATCTACATCGTCGCCCATATAAAGCCTCAAATGGTGCCATCTGTATACTAGACTGATAACTGTTGTTATATGAAAATTCCACTAATGGCAACGACTCTTGCCAAGAGGTATCAAACTCTAATACACAGGCACGCAACATATCCTCAAGCGTCTGTATCGTACGCTCTGTTTGTCCATCTGTCTGAGGATGATATGATGTACTCAACCGTACTTCAGTTCCCAACGCTGTCTGGAACCCTTCCCAGAAATGAGAAGTAAATCTCGGATCCCTATCCGACACAATGGAAACTGGAATACCATGTAGTCTCACTACATGTTGAATATACAACTGTGCCATTCTCAGATATGTAAACGTCATACAATATGGCACAAAATGAGATACTTTGGTGAGTCGGTCAACAATCACCCAAATAGCATCGCAACCAGAAGACGTCCGTGGTAAATGAGTCACAAAATCCATCGTGATATGTTCCCATTTCCACTGAGGAATTTCCAAACTATGTAATTCACCTCCTGGTCTCTGTCTTTCCGCTTTCACTTGTTGACAGATCAAACACCGTTTCACAAAGCTCAACACATCCTGTTTCATACGTTTCCACCAAAATTGGGTACGTAAATCATGATACATTTTCTTTCCTCCAGGATGTATACTGTATCTACTACAATGAGCACGTTGTAGTAGTTCTTGGCGTAGTCCTAATGAAGCAGGTACTACCCAACAATTTCTGTATTTCAAAGTTCCATCATTGGTAAGTACAAATTGAGATGTTTGTCCTTGCCTTATCCTTTCCTTCCACTGTTGTACTTCATCATCAGTCAGTTGTGCCGTTCTGATTTTCTCAAAAATGTCGGGTTCAACCAACAATGTTGATACCCGTAGTGGCACTGTTTCCATATCAAAAGCATAACCCAAAGTACAACAAGAAGTCATCAAGGCAGATAAATGAATCATCTCATCAGCCGTATGATGTACCTTTCGACTCAAGGCATCTGCTGTAAGATTAGCTTTTCCTGGCTGATATTCAATCTCACAATCATAATCTTTCAACAGATCCATCCATCTCATTTGTCTCATATTCAACTCTGCTTGAGTGAATAGAAATTTTAAACTTTTATGATCTGTGTATATGGTAAAAGACGTACCATATAAATAATGTCGACATATCTTCAATGCAAAGACAATGGCAGCCAATTCCAGATCATGCACTGGATATCTCAGTTCATGGGGCTTCAACTGTCGTGATGCATAAGCCACTACATGTTTGTCCTGCATCAATACACAACCCAAACCAAGTAAAGATGCATCAGTATATACTGCAAACCTATCATGCTCTGATGGAATGATCAAGACTGGAGCTGTAGTCAATCGATGTTTTAATTCCTGAAAACTACGCTCACAAGCCTCTGACCATTGAAATGATACTCCCTTCTGTGTCAAATGTGTCAATGGTTTGGCAATTGCTGAAAATCCTTCAACGAACCGTCGATAATATCCAGCCAAACCCAAGAAACTACGAATCTCTGGCACAGAAGTAGGTGCTGACCAATTCAACACTGCTTCCACTTTCTTTGGATCAACTGATATACCTTCCTCGGAAATAACATGTCGTAAAAAGCCGACACTAGTCAACCAAAACTCACACTTACTGAGTTTGGCATACAACTGATGTGTCCTCAACAAGTGTAATACCATATGCAAATGTTGAACATGTTCTGCATCACTCCGTGAATAGATCAGTATATCATCGATAAAGACAATGACAAATCGATCAAGGTATTCCTGAAAAACCCGATTCATTAAACTCATAAAGACAGCAGGAGCATTTGTCACTCCAAATGGCATCACCAGAAACTCATAATGTCCATAACGAGTTCTGAATGCTGTCTTCTGTATATCTCCTTCCCTCACACGTATTTGATGATACCCTGACCTCAAACAATCTTCGAATAAATCCTTGATCCCTGCAACTGATCAAACAAATCATCAATACGAGGAAGAGGATATTTATTCTTTATCGTTACCTTGTTCAACTGTCTATAGTCAATACACAATCTCATTGTCCCATCCTTCTTCTTAACAAATAAAACCGGAGCACCCCAAGGCGATACACTAGGACGTATGTACCCCTTGTCCAATAAGTCTTGCCATTGAGTTTTCAACTCTTTCAATTCAGTTGGTGCCATCCGATAAGGAGCCCGTGAAATTGCAGAAGTACCAGGTATCAAATCAATACCAAATTCCACTTCTCGACTCGGTGGGAATCCAGGTATCTCATCTGGAAACACATCCGTATATTCTGCAACCACTGGTATCTCCTCCACTTTCCTTTCTCTTTTCTGTTCCGTTATATCAATGGCATAAATCAAATAACCCGCATGTCCACGCTCTAACAAACGCGACATTCGGATTGCTGATATCAAAGGAATCCTTGCCCTCGATCCCTGGCCATAGAATAACCATTGAGTTCCAGTATCAGACTGAAATCTCACTATCTTCTGACTACAATCCACAATAGATTGATATTTACTCAACACATCAATTCCAAGGATACAATCAAAATCTGACATGTCGAGCACAATCAAATCAGCCTGTAGCCAATACTCAGTCTCAAACTGAATAACACAATCAGACACACTCTGACAAGTCCTCACAGTAGTTCCCATGGGTGTCGAAACATAAAGAGACATCGACAGTGGAGACGAGCATATATGATACTGATCAATAAAAGCTTGTGCAATAAAAGAATGTGATGCACCAGTATCAATCAACAGAAAAGCAGGATAAGTAAATAAAGTACACTTACCCGCTATCACAGTATCAGGAGCTGCCTCTGCTTCCTCCCTGTTCAGTGCATACACCTGAGCCTGAGGTGTTCCTGCCCTCTGTCCTCCACCAGACTGTGGTACACCCTGTGGTCTCTGCTGCACTGTATTCTTTGACATGGGTCCTCTCCTCTGTTGTCCACCCACTTGAGGACAATCACGGATCACATGTCCTGGTTTCCCACAACGGAAACAAACTACCGTATCAAACTGTGGACAATTTCGTTGATAATGTGGCCCTCCACATTTAAAACAGTGTAATCCTCGTCCACTACTACTACTACTTCCTTGGGACTGTCCCTTAGATTTTCGGTCATCCCCTTTCCGTGCTCCAAAACGTTTCCCACTAAATCTAGATGAAGATGCACCACCTCGTGGTGATTTAAATGATTCCTCTCTAGGTCTCATACTGTCAGATGTAGGTGGTTGGGCTTGTCCAACATCTGTATATACCCCTACAGCAATCTCAGCCATCTCCGCTCTAGTCAACGCTTCTTCATATGATGTAGGGTTATTGGACATGACCCTATCAAACAATTCAGGCCTCAAACCTTTCACAAATTGTCTGATCTTAGCTTTGGTGTTAACAGCAATATGTGGCACATACCGGAGCAAAGAAGAATAATGCACAGCATAATCAGATACTGTCATTGTTCCCTGTCTCAAATTTGTAAATTCATCCTCTTTTCTCTGCCTTGCAGCAACAGAGAAATAATGCTCCAGAAACTTTGTTCTAAACACATCCCAGTTTACTGTATGTCCTTGAGCCCTCAACTCAAGTACTGTGGATTTCCACCACATCATAGCTTTCTTGGCTAACTGGAATTCAGCTAAACGTAACCAAGCAGTCTTGGCACACGGTGCTGACACAAAGATCTGTTCCACACGTTCCAGCCACTCCTCTGCCAGTTCCCCTGATTCAGTCCCCTCAAACCTGGGTGGCTGATAACTCAGAAATTGTGTTAAAGTCAATTCTCCAGGCAACAGTACCTGTTCCACTGGCCCTTGCTCAATCGGTGGTGGTGGCACAGGCACCATTCTCACACTAGCATTGCCACTCAGGGCATCCCCAACATCCTCATGATACCCTCTATCTGTCATCGCTGTATAACAAGGGTTAACAATAACATTTACAAGTATATAACATGTTAGAATAACATCATATTCCAAATACGAACATGCTATTTCCATTCTCAACATGTTTAGGTAACTCCCTAATACACTTCCTCTACCCATGTTCACCCCGTTCTCGAACCACTGCTCTGATACCACTAATGTGGGGTCCTCGTTACTTAATCCATTATGTATTCAATTCACATACATATGTGAGTCTGAATTAAGTAATAACATGCACTAATGTAGATTATCTTACTAGTTAAGGTATTACAAGGTTTACAAAACCCTAACCAACTATACATCAAATGTACAAGTAACAACCTACTCTAAGATAAACCCTATGCAGTGGTTCCCCTCGCAGCGGAAATCATGACTCACGCTCCCCACGTTTATGAGTCCCTACAGAAACATTCACACGATGAGTATAGATAACAAATATCTCAGTGCAATATCAAACCACAATATCAATATCAATGATAAAGCACAAATAAATCATCAATACGTGAATGTTCTGTATCATGCATCCACAAATGCACTATGTCATGACATGTCTCAACAATTACCCTATTATCACGAGCCCCATATGATATGCCTATTCAGCTCAATATGTCAGTGGAACCACATCACATCTTCATATTAGCAGCACATATCATAGTACCATGCTCATTTGTGATAATAGCCAGAGCATATACCCACACCAAGTGTATATCTCTCAAGCCAAAGCATATGTAGTATATCTATCGTGGCAACGATCCCAGCCAAAGCATATACCACACCAGGCATATCTATCGAGGCATTGATCTCACCAAAGCATATACACATATATGAAATCCATGTATGAACATGCATATGAACTACCAATCATATGACACAAGATAACATAAATCATATGATATCAAAACCATAACATCATCATCACATCATATCTATACTCCGTACGTCAACACGTACCTGTACGGCGACACAAACGAGATAAATTAGGTGTCACTGGCTAAGTGCCTCGTTGTCCTGTCCCCTGAGATGATGCTACAACAATGCCAACAATATATCATGTTATCATAGGCATTAAAAATCAAATTCTACAAAAATATAAAATTTTTCAACATTCTGCCATCACCGATCGATCGCCTCGAATTCTCGATCGATCGCTGAACTGTTCACTCTTCCCCGATCGATCGCCACATGCTCACCGATCGATCGCCTCAATTCACCGATCGATTGCCTCATGCTCAAACCGCCTTAAAACTTTACTGTTCGCGGCGATCGATCGAGATCACATGCCGATCGATCGGCGCGATCAGAAAAAATGAGACAATGGCGATTTTGAGCTTATCTTCATGGTACTTCTTACACAACTCATTTCCTATCATGTAACCATGATTCATGCACTCCCTAGTATCATATAAACATGTTCCTAACATCAAAGAATCCAATTCTTGGCAAAGAAACAAGTTATGATTCTAAGCATCCATAATTGATATTTCCCCTTCACATAAATCAATACCAATTACATAATTCAAGTGTAAAACCATGAAATTCTTACCAAGATAGTAAGAAAGCACTTCACACACCTTCCTAGCTCAATTTACAAGTGAATCCCAAGCTCAAACCACAAGAAAGTTGAAAGAGATGGAGAGGAGCTTGGTAGTGTTTTAGTAGGTGTAAAGTGAGTACTATGTGATTCTCTTCCCTAAAGCACCTTGATATAAGGTCATTAGTTTCTCTAACCACTTATTATCATATTGTTTGGAGTTAATAACATGTTATCTAACATGTACATGAAATGAACCCCAAATTCAAATTCCAATTGCAAGTAAATTCACATACACATGTAATTCCCTTCAAACTCATATCACACATCTTATGAAATGCAACTCACATGTACATTCTAATGCACCTTCAAATGCATGATACATGTACACCAATGGTATATTCTTTCACTCATTGTCATATATTATTTGTTACATATATTAATTCATTCTTAGTTCCACCCGAACCCCCAATATCATACCGCCACGTGATATAATTACACCATAATCATATCACACGTATATCACATAAATCGAGGCATTACACATACATATCGATATGTATATATGGGTATCTTGCTTGTTCCTCGTGGAAGTTTGCGATAGTGTGTTGGGCCGAGATGTGATTTCTTGGAACACGCTGATGTTGACATCTGTAGAAATGTGTTTTTTTGTTGATTGGTGGCCATGTGTTGCCCTATTCGAGTTGCAATAGTGCAACTACTCATTTGATGAGTAATATTCCATTATTTGTGATGAAATTGGAGAGGCTGAAACCGAGTTTAGTATGAGTATACTACTATATACTGGTGGTTTCCTTCGCAACGATGTGTATTTGACATCGTAGATCAAGATGTAGAGATTTCTTAAAGATGATATATATGTTGGAGTGGAGAGCAGTTAAGGTTAATCGACTGCACCTCAGTTATGTGCCACCCTAAAGGGTGGCACATAACTGAGGTGTATTTTTTGTTTTGGCTAGTTACCATCGAGGTATTAACATCTTTTTGAAGATTGTGATGGTTTAGGAGGATATCTTCATTCCAGAGTTTAGTGCGAGGTCGATGTCCTTGGAGTTGGTGTTTTGTTCATTGCGTATTCGTGAATTGATACTGTGCATTCGAGACGAGTTGTGTGGTCTTGGTGGTACGTTTAGTACGTGTGCAAATTTCGATGACGAAATTTGATTAGTGGGGCATAAATGTGATATCCAGAAATGAATTTTATTAATCTCGGAGTGATTAAAATCCTTGATTGATTTTAATTGTGGTATTATGAGATAATTATGGTGTTGAGAATCCCGATGATGTTAATCCGGTGTCGGGGCTGTTGGATCCAAGGGTTGATATGTTATTCTCATTGAAGTGTTAAACCTTGGAATTGTATTGGTGGGTTTTGGAGTCTGGTGAACTTTGGACTGATATTTGAGGTGTAATTGTAGGAGTGTGAGATTTTATTGAACACTGTGGTTATTAACGAGTTTTGGTGCGAGTATTTGAAACTCGAATTTTTGGAGCCTTGGTACTATATATACCAAGTGGACACGGTGTTCAATCATTTTTCATCCCGGCTCACTCTCTCTCGCCTCTCTCTTCCCCCATTTCCCCCATTTTCTCCCTTGATGAAGAAATCAACAGAAGGCTCGATTCTTGTGGGATTTCGAGTAAATAATTGGGTAATCTTCTTCCCCTCGCTTTTATCTTCGATTTGATAGTAGTTTTGTAGAGTTTGGTGATGGTTTGATTTGGGTTTGAGTTATGGGGGAATTTGAAGAAGTTGATAAATTGATGTATGTAATGTTTTTATATGTTTTAGTGGAGTTTTTGAAGTATCGTGGGTGTTGGTTTTGAGTTTGGGTTCGAAAATCGCCATTGAAATGAAGTTTTTGGTAAAAAATCAGGGCTAGCGATCGATCGCTATGTTTACAGCGATCGATCGCTATGTTTACAGCGATCGATCGCCCGGAGAAAAATCAAAATTGGTGACGATGAACAGTTTCAGAGATCGATCAATGGCTTTGTAGCGATCGGTCATCCATTAAAAAAATGCTCAGTGATCGATCGCTAGAATTGGAACGATCGATCGAGGAAAGGGAGAATTTGGCAAAAAAATGTTTCAGCCGCCAGAGATCGATTGATCTCTTTCCTGAAAATTTTGGAAAGTTTATATTTTGTTGGGAATTTTGAGATATGGTCATGTACAGTCTATTTTGAAGATGATTATGACTTTTGGGGAAGTTTATTGACAATGGGATAAGGTTACAAGTACTAATCTTAGTAAGACATGTATTGCATGTTTGAGTTAAATGATAACTCAAGTTAACAAATGACAAAATGGGAAGATTGGAATCGTGTAAGTGGTACTATAAGTCGTAATTGATTATGATATGAGGCATGACGATGTGATTGGGTTTTATTAATGTAAAATATGTAATTTGTTATTCGATATAGATAATGTACAAACCTCCGGATGTCGAGAATGTTTAAATCACGTCGTCGATCATAAATACCTTATTGTTGCATTTAAAGAATGATATATTCTTATTTTATTTTATTTAGTACGTACGGATGTACAAGTACTGAAAGTATATTTGTCGACTTGGTTATTGAGAAATATGTTGATAGAGTTTGAGTTCACCAAGGAATGGTGCGATGAGTACAGTGACGTTGCTATTGAGCGTGCGATGGTTATGGTTATGCCGTTATTGAGCGTGCAAGGATTAATGTTTCTGCCGCTATTGAGCGAGCGATGTGATATCGTGAGATCTAAAGTGCAATTTGATAATTGAAATGCATGTTGTTTTAATAAATCATTGATATAATGATTTAACTTATTGTCGATTATGGGATTGACAATTATGATTATCGATTATGGATTGATGATGCGGTATTGTGGGAACAAGAACAATGCATGAGACTTCTTATGGGCATTGTGTACTCAGGGAGTATTCTTTTAAATTACAACATTGTATTCTGTAAAATATTAATTGTGTAAGTATTGATATTGTGATTATGTTATTGGTATGCTCACCCCGTGTGGGGGCTGTTTCTATTGAAGCAGGTAAAGCATGTACGACATTGGCTCGGGAAATGAGTTCAAGCCGTAGAACAAGGATGCTCCTGGGAGCGAGGTACCAGTATTGGTATAGAGCAATGTGTCTTATACAAGTAGATATATATTTATTGCCAATGCCCGTCTGTGAGCTTGTGATATGTGTATATGGATTGCATAAGTATTTTAATGCTTATCTTTTCATGTGAGTGTTGCATGCTTAATTAAGGAAATTGCATAATGAATTGAGAATATGTACAGTGTCTTATCAAATGTATATTTATGTTAGTTGAGTTGGGGTGAGAATCAGACATTAAGAAGATTTATGTCAAATTTTAATATTCGTCATGCTATTGCTATTGAAGCATCTGAGATTAGGAGATGGGGCCTTACAATAATTATAGAGATTGTTGAATGCGTTTTCATTGAATTGATCTTTTAATGTACTTGGATTGTATGTGTAATAATGTGTAATTATATATATATAGAGAGAGACGATTCATAGAATATGTATGTATGTGTTTACATATATATATATATATATATAATGGATTCATGTGACTTTAAAATATTGGGATTTTGTTTCTTTTTGGAAATGCGTGTTGTGTTCGTCATGCAAAACAATGTTTTTCCAAGTGAGCACATCGAAACATTAGTTTTATTCTTGTTCATTTGCCCACATATGAAATTCTTAATTTAACATAGAATGTAAAATTACTTTGAAAGCCAACATGTCATGGATTTCTTATCAAATGTATACTTATGCTAGTTCAGTTGGGATGAGAATCAGACATTAAGAATATTTATGTCAAAACTTTTACATTTGTCATGCTATTGCTATTGAAGCATCTGATGAGAATTCCCTAATGTGATGAAAGTATGCACTAATAGAGATGATAAATGCACTAATTATGAGATTATGAGATGAGACCTTACAATAATGAAAGAGATTGTTGATTGCACTTTCATTGAATTGATCTTTTAATGTATTTGGATTGTATGTGTAATAATGTGTAATTATATAAAAAGAGACAGAGAGAGATAGACGATTCATAGAATATGTATGTATGTGTTTACACACACACACACACACACACACACATATATATATATATATATAATGGATTCATATGTGACTTTAAAATATTGGGATTTTGTTTCTTTTTGGAAGTGCGTCGTTGTGTTCATCATGTAAAACAATGGTTTTTCCAAGTGAGCATTTGCTCACATATTAAATTCTTAATTTAACATAGAATGTAAAATTCATCATGCAAAACAATGGT